>VWYH01008016.1:104610-200303 GCA_013399365.1 Pampusana beccarii | reverse complement strand
ACGAACCCCCAAGACAACACACCTTTCAATGGTGGCAGAGGGTTTGGAACCCAGAGGTGCCAGGATCCCTCAGAAGGTACCTCTGCTAGAGTTTGTGCTTCAGCCACACCAAAGAGTGAACGACAACAGAGAGCTTACCTGAGTTATAGGAGGCCTCAAATCCTCTCTTGGTGACGCTGCTGTCGCTATAAAACAGGACGGTCAGCTGTGGCCCAGATGAATAGAAGATGCGAGAGTCATTGCTGCAAACAGACCCGAGGAGCGGGCTGTCTGTGGACCCGCCATTGTAGACGTTGATGGCATCATACTGGCAGGTGGTGCCTTCCAGCCTGCAGAGGGAGGGGAAGGTCTGTTAGCATCCCAGGCTGTGCTATGTCCAAGCACAAGGATCAGCAGGAGCTGCAGGGCTCCAGCATCCCAACCCCTTTCCTGGCGTGGCCCTGGTACTCGGGCAGAGGTGGACAAGACCACATATTGGTTGTAAAGCCACCCCTCAAGCTGCAACCTGCACTGGATATCCGGCCCACACTGCAGCTGCCACCCCGCTGCACTCACTCGACATCCAAGAACCTGAGCTGAACTTCGAGATTAGTATCTGACAGCTGGATGGTCCACACACAGTGAGCGTTGTTGGGGTAGGTGTCGGGGTAGCCAGGGCTCTGGAATGTGCCGGACAAACCCTGAAGCAAGCCACCGCAGGAGTCGGCCACTGTGGAAAGGAGCAGAGCCCAGGGATGGGCAGAGAGTTCTTGAAATCCAGTGGCCAGAATTTGTGGGAGAAGGGCAAGGCCACCAGCAAGGAGGCTCTGCCACAGCCCCACAGAGACCCTCCCTCCCACACACGTGGCTGCACCTGAAGCCTCATCCCTGTGAACCCCCAGCCCACAGCACAGGTTGTTATCAGCACAGACAGTGACCCCCATTGGAAGGGTCTCTGTGTTCAGCAGGTCACCTGGTTCAGGAGATAACTCACCCTTAACCCCTCTGGATTTAAACATAGTCTAGGACATGGGGTGAGCTTTTTCATTACAGGATTTTTTCCCAAGAACAAATATCTTGGATATATACAGGTATTCACTATCATAGAAAGTAAAAATATAATAATTTCTACTTAAAAAGTAGTGAGCCAATGTGTTCTTGGGTGAACTGTACTTGGTGTTTCTTCTAGAGAAGAAAAAATCATACATAAAACCATACGGGGAGGTCAACAAGGCAAATAGAATTTGAATCTGCTGTAAAGATGGTTCCAACCTCTAGCTATTTGTGCCTGATAAACTTTAGATCTAGGAGTCTTCTTTCTACTTTAGTAGACCTCAGCAGTTTTTTCCTCCGTGAACCATCAAATCTCCTTGTAAAGCCATCAAACCCTGCAACTGCCTCAGAGAGTGCCAAATGCCCTTTAAGTGTGAAAAGTCTCTCTTTGCTTGCTTTGAATAAGGTATCTGCTGTTTTCGCCTGATCCGATCAGAAGTGGTGACTCTGCTTCTTGCATGAGTATGGGCTATGAACGACTGTGTCCTCTCTTTCTCCCTACCAAGAAAAACAAAGCTGCCCCAAAGTTCTTAAGAAATATTAAGATGACAGAAAACTATCTGGGGAGCTGGTCAGAACAGAGTCAGTGAAGAAGGGAGACTGCATATACCATTATCTTCCTTTATTTTGCACAGCTGCAGGCACAAAAAGGGTCTCCAAAAGCTACCAGTGACAGCTTTTGCTCACATTCCCACCACATTTAAGCCACTCTTGCTCCCTTCCCTTTCCAACACCACTGATTTCATCCATACCTTGCTGCTAAGCCCAACTGGTGGCATAAACTCTGGGTCAGAGAAGAGTTTTCCCCTCTAAGGTTCCTGTACAGGACAGCTGATGGAAAGCCCTCCAGGTGGCACCAACAGATCGAAGGTGTCCTGTGGGGCAGGACTCTGGCAGACTGAGAAACATGATCTCCTTCCTCCTGCCTCCTTTCATCTAACCAAGAGAGTCAGGCTTTCTGAACGAGGGCTTTATGGGATTATTCAAAACCTGGGGTCAGGACAGTGTATAGATGACCATGACCCTTCTGCACCAGGGCTGACGATTCTCCAAACATCCTCAGAGGATTATGCATTATTTTTCAGAAGCTGTTTCGTTTGAATTCAGCTACACTCTGAGATAATTCTACATCCTTATTAAAGTGAATTTGCATTTTATATACCAGAATGTTTAACAGTGTATTTGAGAAGGATGTAGGTGTTTGTTAGCAGAAAGCATGTACTGTTAAGAAACAACTTGGCTCTAATTGGGAAATCATCCTTCACAAAATGCAGTACTCTGAGTGCTAACAATGTCGACACGCATGTTGCTGAACTTGTTAGGTTTGGAAAAGTCAAGCAGTTATCAAATAACTACTAATTCATAGATGATTAAAGATTTCAATCTGCATGGCTGAAGACTACTATTATTCTCATTGCTGGTCATGCATAAAAAAAACATAGCTGTGAGTAAACTCATCAAGTCAACACCAATAAACTCAGCAGGTAAAGTAGATTTTTCTGGTTTTCTGTTTTCATGTTAGATTAGAATCTCACCTTTAGAAAAAAAAACCACAACAAAACCAAACAAAAACCAGAAAACTATTCAAAAGGATTTAGAATAGGTAGTTTGGCTGTTTAAAAATAGGTTTCAAAAGATAAACCGAGTTGTTTCAGTGTTTGGCTTATTTTAATAATTGTGCTTACTGAAACAAAAATTATTTCCGTAGTGCCTTAATCACAGTATCACTGTATCACTTTGAAAGAATCGCTATTTTGACAAAAATGAGCTGATGGGTCTGGTAATACGAGAGTGAGCATGGTAGAGCATGGAAAAATTTGGTGGCAGCACCAATCCTATGATCAAAATGAATGGAGGCCTCTCACGTGGGCAGTGAAATCCTGTTCTGTCTCTGTGTAAATCACTGGAAAACAATCTACAAACCTATAATCAGTTAAAATTTGTCTGTTCAAACCACAGATAACTTTCTTCTGTGCTGCCAGATACTCAGAAACTGTTGCATTTTTACAGCCTCCATTTTTCACATGGCGTTATCATCCCAAGGCTTTAGCCCAAGCACTGATTTGTTTAAGCTCTTTCATTGCAGCAATGACTTGCATTCTTTCTTGGAGAGAGTGACATATACATACAGTTATATGTTCCATTTTAAGTGCATGGGTACATTTCAGCACCTGGGAGCCCAGTCTGGAGGACACTGAATCCCCAACTACATCCATAGGTTGGCTACATGAGCTACAACTGGACTAGAAAAGTTTTGAAATGCAAGCATCAGTTTGGAGACAATATTTAGCAGTACCAACTCTATAAAAAATGCACAATTTAATAGAACTTTTTAGTTACCTGTTGTTAGAAACCTTTTTGCTGTAGAAGCTGCCGATATCCAAAATGCAGATGTTGTCATCAGAAGCAACAAACAAACGAACAAACAAAGTTGGAAGAACATTGCATGAATTAGGTAACATGGAAAGCTGGCCCTTAAACACACAGTTTGTGTATTTAAAGTGATTCCTGGATATAGAGGAAGACCCCAACAGGGAGTCCCATTATTTATTCAGTTAGTAAGGACCTTTCCAACATGTCCCACACACTGCTCCTCATGCATGCAAGGCTTTTAATCTAAATTAATTAGATGGTCATGAAAAGATCAAGCAGTAACACAGTATTTTCTAGCTCAGTATCAACATTAAATCTTTGTTTTCAATATCACTAAGTGCACCTCAAATATTTATGAGGGGAGGAAATAATAAGAGTAATAAAAGCCTGAGCCCAGAAACAACCCTGAATAGTTATTTCCTTTGTGTATGTGGGTGTATGTGAGTACAGGAAGGGAAAGCAGGTTTTTGCTTTTGGTTCATTAATCCAAGTCAAGTTAAGGTCATAACTTTACATCTGAAAGAGGGAGGGATGGAAAACCAGCAGCTATTGCAAATACTTTTGATCTTTTCCCATTCCTCCCTCCTGCACAAAAAATGCAAGAACAGCTGCTTAAAAAGAAATGCCTTGATGCTCATGATACCACTCTGGCACTCTGCTCAGCCAGGGAAGCCTCAGCTAAAAAAGGGGAAATGTTTTTTGAACACAAGGAGACCATTTTACCCTATTTGAAGCATCCTCACTCCCATCAATATTTGTATTGGTCCTGCAAGGGATGAAAATGGCTGGGCAGATCACTGCCTCTGTAACCAAATCAAATTACACTCCTAACAGGAATTAGACTATGGGAAATTAGAATAATATAAAATTACAGTAGTTCTTGTTATATTCTACTAATTACAACAAAAGGAACAGGGACATGTGCCATACTTGTTTTATCTAGGACATTCTGTTACTAAACACCAATGTGTTAAGTCTTAACAACATACATAATCAAAGATAAAACACCTAATTCAAAAAGCACCTCACACTCTTTAAAATAAGCATTAATTTCATCCAGAAAATACATATTAGTCTTTAAATTTATTACCCTGATACAATGATGCAGAAAAGTATATCATTGGCTTTACTGTATATTCATTTTGATTTCTTTTACTAGCCTCTTTACAAAAAATGGTGAGAAAAACAATCTAAATTCATTCAGCAGTTTCGATAAAAGCTTTTGAATTAATGGGTACAAAAATCGAATTCCTCAGCTCATAGGTTTGACCTGCCTATGGTTTTTGAAAGAGCTAAGCCACGCTGCTAAATCTTTTACCCTTAAATCTCAACATTAGCCCAATATGAAATACCACCATGAAGGTGATGAGAAGTGAGCAGCTTTACCTGCATCAACCCGAGTTTGGAGACTTATCATCACCATCCAAAACAAGATCATGGTGGCTGCCATCTCCGTGGAGATCCCGATCTAGGAGAGAACCAGAATTTATAGGCAGAGACACTGAAGGGCGTAGCTCAGCAGCCCTGTCTGTCCTTCGGTTAAGTCAATACCAAACACATTCCCCCACTGCCGTTACTTCCCGAATTTCTAAGACTACTTGTTTGATTAGTTATCTAAGATTTATATCTTCCTGGTTCTAAGGAGAGACAACATCTGACATTTTTCTCAGAGAAGAGTAGAGCTCGAAAGTGGCTGCAACAGCTGCTATTTTCCCATCCCTCTTTCAGCTGTGAAGTTCCGCTGCTGCCACAAATGTAACAAGTCCCTTTCTCAGGTTTGAGTTGTATCTGAGCCACAGTTGCTTTTTAAGCTTATGTAGCAGATCCTTCCTTTTTGTGACTGCAGATGTGGAAGGGTAAGAGCATGGTGGCAAACAAACGAGGGTCTTATGGAGAGTCTTCTGACTTACCTGGACTTGCTGGGAGAGGCACGTCCACCAGCTGCTGGAAGGAGATCCCCCAGAGACAATCATCATGTCTACAACCCGTTAAAATGGTTGCGAAGCTTGTTTCAGGAATCATCAAATATCACACATAACTTACCAGCATGTATTTCTCAAATATTAGTTACACCTTAGGCAACTTTCTGGAGGTAGAAGAGTTTGGAACTAGTTTGCTGAGCTGCCTTGAGCTCTCCTAGATAATTTTAATGAGTTTAAATAATTTGCTATCCTAATAGATGTCACATAGAAGTGCAGTAGAAAATTAGGCCATTCATCTCTTCCTGTGTTCATCCTTCATTGTGCTTTATCTTCACAAGGGTAGCAAGACTGACAGTATGTCTGAGCTCTGCAAGTCATCTGCAAAACTGAAACCACCAAAGTCACCTTCTGAATTTCGTGACAAACTTCAGTTAAAATTCAGTGGTCATACGCTGATAGTTGTTAAACTGCACAGACCCTCCCAGAGAATGAGGTGTTTAAGGACAGGAATATGGGCAAGTAAAGAAAATAAGGGAAAATTCATCCTAAATTCTCTATTTTTTAAGGTCTTAAGAACTTTACAGATTCCTTGACACAGTCCTCCTCCTCTGAGATTTAAAAGTTATTTAAGATAAAATAATATGATCCAATGGAACTCTGCAATGGATTTTTATGAAGAGAAACTATATTTCATGCCACAGTTGGGTTTCAGTTGATCCAAGTGCCCATTAAAGAACTTGCATTTGCACAGCACTGGTAAATTTGCCAATGTTTAAACAATACGTAAAACTCTGATGTCACAGAAGGTTTAGCCTTGAAGGGGCCTCTGAAGTCCATCTGGTCCAACTCCCAAGTCAAAGCAGTTTTATCTGCAAGTTCAACGAGGTGGCTCAGGGTCTTAGTTGTTCTCATAATGCAGAATTCTGCGGGTTGTTTTCTCGACAAACTGCGCAAAAACTTCTAGTAGATAAAGATACGATATGCTGGTTGTTTCTGCTGCTGGTTTTAGATGGGTTTGGTTTCATTGCTGATTGGTAAACGTATTACTTCTCAGGAACTCAGAAATTTGTTTCTTGTGCCTCATGAAATGTGCAGTGCAACTGTCCTAACCCAAAAACTCAACCTGGTATAGCAGAGGAGAGCCAGAAGATCAAAAGAAGCACAAACTCTGTAAGAGTTACTTTGTTAGACATGCAAACAGCTCACTGTCTGTAAACTTGGGTAGGGTTTTGCAACTTGTATCAGGGTTTTGCAAGCCAGGTGGAAGAAATGGTCATTCAGAGGGACTGAAGGAAGGAAAGGAGGTGGCTTGTTAAACAAGTTGGGTAGGTGTTGCATGCCCAAAGAGATGAAAGAAAAGCAAGAACAGATTAGAAACATTGAAAACTCAACAAAAGGTGTTAAAATTTGAATGGAAAAGAAGAACGATGTGAGACAACTCCAACGAATAAGTCTGAGGCAAGATCCGGGTGGCTGGGCCACATGGGCCCCAAGAGGTTGCAATGGCAAACATCACTGCACAGCCATCCTACTTGAGGGCTGGCGTTCACTGCTTGGACTCCAGTGTCTCAGTTCTTCTGTCCCTAGACAAAGAGAAAACAAGTGTGATGGATTGACCCTGGCCTGCTGCAAGACATCCGTCCACTCCCTCTCTCGTTCTTCCTCCTCAACAAGGCAGGAGAAAATAAGGTGGAAAAGCTCATGGCTCGAGCTATGGACAGGGAAATCATTTACCAAGTTGCAGAGCTGGCTGCAACACATCACAGTGCCAGAGACGCTGAGTTGGAGATCAAGATGCTAGGTGATGCAGGATGAAACCACCCTTTCCATTTACAGTACTGGATTGCATTTGCAGTGGTCACTACATGGTCCCTGATACTGCAGAAAAAATACCCGAAGAGCCAGTGGCAAAACCAGTCCTTCACTATTAACCTCTTTTGCACAACATCATCTTTCTTCCCACCAGGCAGGACGCCTGACGGGGTGGGAGTTTGGTGAATCTCAGCTCATTTCGCCAAAACTGGAACTTGATGAGGGTGTATACAAACATTAGCTTCACTTTGGATCCATACTTCTTTAAAAGTCAACTATGCAATGAAATGTTTGTCTTTTGGGTGAGAGAAAGGATGCAAGTTGTCTACAGTTTCTTACTAATTCCTCTTATTGATCAGTTCCCACTTACTCCTTTAAATTCAACTGATACCATAATTTCTGTTGCATCCTTAATGGTGCTTCCTAGCCTGGGAAAGGCCAGAAAGCACATAGCAGTCACTCAGCCCACGCTGAGATAGCCTCCATGACACCCATTTTCTGCCGATCCTCATCCTTTCTCCCATTTTGCTCACTTTTGTTTTCACACAAGTGTTACCAAAGCAAATTGCAAGGCTGGAAAGGTTTGGTTGCAGAACAAAATCAAGATTTATGGTTAAGCTCTGTTTGCTTGAAACAGTGAAGACATTCCATGAGCAACTGAGACAGCTATGCCGCTTGGCCATGGGAGTAATGGCTCCCTTCCCTGTACAGAGGTCTCCAGCCACCCCTCTGCCGCACTTGCTTCCCGTAATGGTCATTATCTCATTCTTTAAATCAACACACTCAGACCTGCAGCTGGTAAAGACAGATTAAGGTTCAACAAAAAAAAAAAAAAAAAAAAGAAAAAAGAAAAAAATAATCTCAGAGCATGTCCTTGTCACCACAAAGTGTCGATACCTAAGGTTTACCTAAACACTTACTGGAAAAGAGGTAAAAACGAGACTTGGAGGAGGGACTAGGACAGGGGCTTGCACACTTTGCAGCAGCCTTTAGCCACTGCTAAAAAAACTGCTCCTTATTCTGCAATTCTTCGTGTCTGATGCCATGCATGTGGGAGCATGGAGACCTCTCCTATCCTGGCCAGCTGACAGTCAAGTGTTTAGTCTTGTTTTCTAGGATAAAACAGATGGATTTGACTCCTTCTCACCTCGGGCATTTCCTTGCCAAACACACTAACGCTTAAGCCATTTTAAGAGGCGAAAGACCCATGCTCAGAAAGAAAATTGCTTCTACTTTCCCACCTGCAAGTAGCCTCATCCAGTCATAACACATACGGCACTTGCTGCAATTGCTCACCACTTCAGACCTTTTAGGCAGGTGTTAAATATTTTAGTCCCAATAATCAAATTCAAACGCCTCCAAAATTGGCGGCAACTAATGCCAGCAAGCAATGGGGAAGGGCAATTCAGCTTCCATCCATCCAGGATCTCCCTTAAATCTTACCTTAAGCTTGTTGAACAAACTTGATCTAACACCTGACAAAACAGCAGAAGTTGAAAAAGTTGAGCAGTGGCTTGCAGAAGGAGGATGGGTCTGAAGCAATCTTATTGTTTGCTGAATACAGAAAGGAAAATAACTAGTAGAATGATCCATTAAACCATAATCCCATAAAATTTCACTGAAAAGTAAAAAGGGTATCATAAACTTAAGGATAACCAGAAGCATGACACATATCACGGTTTGAAAATTTATGTGTTCTTGCAGCTAAGAACTCCCAAACCAAAGCTGCTGTGGAAGTTCACAACCTGTCATGAATTGCTTCACCTCCAAAAATGACAAAACATTGTTTAACACTGCTTTTGTGCAAATATTGACAGTGTTCCCATGTCCTTTATGCAGTGGGAAAGAACCTAACAATGCTATATATTATTAACACATACTTTTGCCTATACAGTTTGGCCAACTTCCTAAACAATCCATTCCACCTAGGTTTGAAGTTAGGGCAACAGTTCCATGAATTCAGCTGGGCTGGTCACCGCTAGTTCTAAACTTAACAGCTGTACCTCGTTTTCCCAATGCGACTTGTAACTGCATCAAAATACTTCTGCCATCCTGACAAAATAACTAAAACCACTGCCAGAGGACATTTCTGTTAAAAAGGAGGGAGACTGTGCCCACAAACATATTTAAAAGAAAAAAATGAAGCAATAAAACTATGCTTCATGAGGGGAACAACTGTTTGACCAGCACAAGGACATGCCTGAATTCTGCAGTTGTGTCCTTCTTCATTACTGCAATGCCTTTTCCAAAATACCATCTAGTCCTTGAGAAGTATCCTACAGCCTGATGAGTACTCACATCAATATCTGGAGGCAAAACTGACTTCCAACACCAAATGCCAGAAATTCGGACGTTTAAGTCTGCACCCTGGGAGTCTCCTACTCAGAGAAGTCCAAGCCCTTACCAAAGCCATGAATGACCAACAGTACCAAATTCAGATCCCTGCTCTGAATGACCAGCCCTTGTCCACAGCTCTGGCCTGGCACTGATGCTTTCGGTGGAGACAACCCCAGCTCTCCTTACCCTTGCACTGACCTTCTAAAGGATGTTTTGGGTCAGACTAAGTCACTTTTCTCTGCCTTGGCTTTCTGTGCCACTTCCCATTCCCTGTTCTTCAGAGTCACTGCACCGTGTCTGGAAATAATTTCCTGTGTCCTTTGTTTTAAATAAATTTATTCTATTTCTTTGTTGAAGTGGATTCTCCTGAAGGCACAATTTCCCTGCTGTGGCTGAGGGTTGGCAAGGGTCTGATGCAGAAACAGAAAAACCCCTAAAGCAGATCCCAATCCAATTCCCTGCAGGGCAGCAGCTATGAGAATTGCAAACACTGTTTTATAAAAAGCATACAGGCAGAATAACACAATAATGAGGTGCCAGGCAAAACTCAGAGGCAAGATCGCCCCAGAAAAACCTTGTTTCTTACCAACACCCAGCCCTGCCTGACCCTTTGAATAAGGCTTTGAGTCCCAGGAGAACTCCAAGGTGGTGCCACCCCAGTCCCTGCACCACCCATCTGCCCAGTATCATGCTGAACTACCACACTTTCAACGACATCTACAACAACAGGGCACCTTCTCCAAGTTCCCATTCAAGATCTACTACAGAATAGCTCAAACAACATAAAAAGGGGGAAAAAAAGTCATAATATGATGCATTTTTATACATACAAGGCTGTCAGAGTCCAGCAAAGCCCACCTCAGGCTGTATGTCTTGTTGCCTTTCTGAGCAATGCCCACTTCCATAAAAGAACCTATCTACACTTGACTTGGACATCAGTTCATCTTAGAAAAACTGTATTAACACTTCTGATTTGTTGTTGCCTAGAAGAAATGCAGGTAAACAAACAGATTTAAGAAAATGAATTGCCATAATATAGATTTTAATGTAAGCATCCTGATGTTCAGAAGTTAACCTCCTCTGAAAGACTTAATTCATGTTCAAAAGATTAATAATTTTGTTAAACATAAATTTGCAGTAGATTGCTGGGACTGTTTTCCTGTAATGAATGCAAGTTTCAAGTTTTAGTAGTAGCAACATAGTTAACATAATACAATGTGTGGATGTAATTTTGAACAAAGGGGTTTGCACAGGCAAGTATCACATTTTAACACAATAATTAATATTTGATTCTAAATAAAAGGATTTACAATTACATAAAATAAGTGGTTAATAGCATGTTCTAGTTATTTAATGGTTATATGAAAGTTACTTAAAGATTTTCCTACAGTAACATCTAGATATGACATCTAGATCAAGATGGATAAAACAACCTTTTCAATTTTAGCAACAGCGCTTCTACCACTTGGTTTCTGTTTCAGCAAGTCCAGCCCTTCTGTGATAAAGATGAGGCAGTTTCATTTTGCATAACTCAATCTTCGGCTTATCTGATGGCCAACAACTGTGTGGTGTAGCTGTAGCTGCAGGGAAAATCCTGTTATGTATAAAGACTTTCTAATATGAGATTGTGTGTGATGCCCCGACTCGTGAGGGAAACGGCTGAAGAAGTGAGTCAGAGCTACAAGACACCAGTTCAATCAGCACAGACAGCCTGCAGAAATACCTCAGAGCAGATAGACTACCAAAAAAGAAAACTAGCCCACTGGAAAATGCATTATTTGCAGTAGTATCGGTAGTATATGTTATATATATATATATCTCAGCATACTGTATGTAATTTAACATAGGAGCTACATAGAACTGAGCAGTAAATGTAAGATTCTTTGATAATGTTCTACTGCTGAGATGATGACACAAATAAATGTGTTCTTGTTCTCATGATATCACACATCAAATAAAGTGTGTAATAGCTCTTCCTGAAAAGGGAAAACTTAACTGAAACATAATTATAAATTGCATTATGCATTATTCAACTTATTACTACATATCCCCATTGTATCCAAACAATACCACTAAATATTTAACATAAACAAGGTAAGTATGGCTGGATAGAGCCGCGGGTACACAGGGCACACGAGCGCTGTGAGCCAGCACAGCAGCTCCTGGAGAGGGGAATCCGGTGCCAAAACCAAGCTGCAATTCCACACCCCCACAGACTGAAGACAGAGTTAAAGAATAAATATTATTCTATATAACATCGCTCCCCTGCTAGCCACAGGTAGATGAATTGTCAGTCTCTGCTGAGTTGCCAGAAGGTGCAGCTGGACCGTTGCACATGGCTGCAGTTTATCCATACGGCTGCAGGTGATGCCCTTTGGCAAGGGTGGGCACTTCAAGAGGGGTTTGAAGCCACTGAAAAGAGCCCAGTACTAATGAGGACAGGTATAGAAAACGTGACCTGAGATGAAAATAGGTTTTAAAAGTTGCTGGGGATAATTGTCCGCTGGCTTCAGAGGAAAAAAGCCAAACAGGAGGATGCGCTTAATAGTGTTCAAATAAACCATGGGTTGCTGAAGAGAGGAAGCAGGGAACATGCAATATCCATGCCTATAGCAAATTGGATAAGTAGTAAAGCACTTCAAGTAACAGCTTGGAAGATTATTCAGTGTCAGGAAAAACCCTCACCGAACAGCTGATGAGAGGTGGCAAATTCATGGAAACCTCAGACAGGATTGATTCAAGTGCCAATGGCTGTGCAAGGAGATGCAGCACCTCTCCAGCCGCGCATGCCATGGAGATGTTACCTGTGGTTGCAGGAATATCCCCAGCAACTCGTCAGGCACGTTCTGAAGTTATCTTGCTGTCCACCCAGGGCTGGGCTGGTGATGGGAGACTCCAAACGAGGTGGAAAGGGAAGGTATTTCCAGCTTCTCCCGCTTCCCATCCTGAGCTGTGGCAAGAGTGGAACTGTAGCATTTCTAGTAACAAATTTCTAGTTACATTTCTAGTAACAACACATCTAGTTATGTCTCTAGTAACAAAAAAATCTAGTTATGTTTCTAGTAACAAATCAAATGAGGCTATGACCATCTGTGGCTGATCTTACTCTGTTTTTCCCTCCAGGACAGTAACGGTGTTGAGCAGGGAGCTTTGGCAGACTAGATTTTAATTAACGTTAAAAAAAATAATAATAATTGAGCAGAAGAAGCCCTTGCATGCGGTGGCAGGTTTGCAATGGCCCTCGGTGCTTGCAGGAAGACATTGCACAGCTGGAACCGATCTCTGTAGAGCTCTTCCCTCTGCACAGCACTCCTGCCTTCTCTTGGGAAGGGCTTTTTCATTAAACGGAAAAGGGACCACTTGGCTGAGGATCAACAAAAGCAAAACTAATCAACTGTAAGAAGGGTTGGAAGAGACACTCAGGATCAAGTCCAACCATAACCTAACTCTAGCACTAAACCATGTCCCTATGAACCTCGCCTAAAGGCCTTTTAAGCCCCTCCAGGGATGGTGACTCCACCACTGCTCTGGGCAGCCTGTTCCAATGCCTGACAGCCCTTTCCAGGAAGAATTTTTTTCTAATATCCAATGTAAACCTCCCTTGCACAACTTGAGGCCATTTCCCACCACTTGCTACTTGGGAGAAGAGACCAACCCCCTCCATGCTCCAAGCTCCTTTCAGGCAGTTCAGAGATCACAAGGTCTCCCCTCAGCTCCTGTTCTCCAGGCTGAACCCCCAGGTCCCTCAGCCACTCCCATCACACTTGTGCTCCAGCCCCTTCACCAGCTTCATCACCTCCTCTGCACTCTCTCCGGTACCTCAAGATGAATGTCATAGCTTTGGTATAGTATTATCCCCTACATAATTCTATACACATAACATTTACATGGTTGTAGTCCCTTTTCTGTTACATGAGTGAAATATTCCATTTCCCACTAACCATACTGGTGGAATGCAGCGTTCTTTTGCCAACTACCAGATTGTTCCCCCTCTTCCAAAGGCATGTTTCCTTTCAAGATCCCAATTTTGAATTGAAATGAGACGTATGCTTCCCAACCACAGAAGATGACTAACCTTGCTGCCCCATTCCACACATGTGAGGAACAATTCCGTGCTGGTGCTGCCACCACTGCATTCAGGGATTCAAATTGCACTTGAGTTCCCAGCCTCCCCTGGCCACAGTGGTACCCTTCTTTTCCAGCAAGATACTGTCTCTGATCATGCTTTCTGATTCAGATGGGAGGAAATGTACTCTTATTTTCCAGTTAATCATAGGCGTGTTTTACTACAGATTTGTTTTGCACCAGAGAGTAACAGCTTCTTTTTTTTTATCCTGATACATTTGTCTATTTCTGGTTGCTTCACAAGATTTAGGGTTTTTCCTGTAAAAGCAAAACTGTACAAGGCTTTCAAACCAGACACAGCATCCTGAACTTTCTAGGTTTCCAACTCAGCCTGTCAACTCTCCTTCCTGCCAGACACATGAACTTACCCAAGATACAGACAAAACCTACTCTCTCCTTGGCAGATCTGCCCTGTCTCTCACAAAGTTGGAATCAACTCTGTTACGAGAACAACTTGCGGCTCTTCTTCCTGAACAGACACTTGGTTCAGGCTCCCAGGGACATCTCCTTTTCCCCCTGCATCACCCACACTCAGCATCGGGTACACCAACAGCAAGGGCTTGATCCCCCTTGTCCAGACACAACCTGTGCAGCTTCCACAGAAGGTGGTGTTGAGTTTTTAGCTTCAATTCGCCCTCTCGTGGACTTACCTGACCACAGCTTCTTATAGATACCTATTTCTCCCGGTGGTCAGCCCCATGGGCTGCTTGCTGCTCCTCTTTCAGGTTTTGGGAGCTCTGGGAAAGCGGGGACAGCCAGGCAGACACAGCAAGACCCCACAGCTACTGCAGAGACGTACCCAAAATCACAGCTTTCTCAATCAAGAACACCTCACACCTCTATTTTCCTCTGCAGAGCCATGATCTGCACCATTAGCTCCATTTCAGAGGAGAAAGGAAGGTTGTGCTTCCACTGGCAGCAGCTGTAGCCCACAAAGACGAGACAGAAGAAATGTGGCAACCATGGGTGCCACCTGCTCCAGGAACTCAAAAGAGGAGCAAAAAGGATGATGCAAAACTTTGCTTCTCATGCAAGTGCTGCATGAGAGTAACTGTAGAACCATAGAAAGGTTTGGGTTGTAAGAGACCTTAAAGCTCATCCAGTTCCACTCCCTCACCATGGGCAGGGACACCTTCCACTAGACCAGGTTGCTCAAAGCCCTGTCCCACCTGGGAAAGGTTTGAGTTTGCAAGGTTATCCTGGAGCTGAAAAGATGGGATGAATGACTCCTGTGTAACAGTGCTTAAACTCCGCACACTATGGGCTACGAACAGAAGCAAGGGAGCACACAAAAATGCAAAGTATAGGAGATTTGCTGCTATGATAAGTGCATTTAATAGTAGTTAAAAGTATAAAACTAAGAAAAAAGTGAATGTGAATTAAAACAATGAAGGGGATGGAAGGAGGAAGAGAAGAGAGATGGTCTGATTTTATTAGTAAGATGGACTAACTGCTTTCATCATTCAGGGAAGGTAGTTTCATGTACTTGTACATGAGTCTTTGAACAGAAAATCTGTTCTGTATTTAAATAAAAAAATTAACTGACATGGTTTTCCGCAACGACTTTTCATCTCATTCTGCTTAAAAAAAAAAAAATCTGTATATCAGGGATAATCACAGAAAGTTACTGCATGGAAGAGCTATAAACCATTTGAGCCACGTCTGTGCGGTGAGTCCAGCAACAACAGGTACAGATAAACCAAGGAGCTGCCGTTGCACAGTGCCCTGAGCCCACAGACTCATGTAACAGAATCCATTTCCCTCAGATACGTTACAAACTTTCTGAAAATCACTGTGCTCTCTGCATAAACACTGAACAGAAAAGGAATGAGCAGAATAAATATTTAATTTTCTTTTCCAGCATGTTACGCAGTATTTCCAAGCCACTAAAGTTATTTCTTTACCAAATTCAGTAAATTTGACTCCTGTGCTTTAGCTCTGACTCATTTTCCTTCTAATTAATTCCTAATTATTAACCACTTCCTCAGATAGTTTATGGGGACAGTCACTGTGGTACCATGACTACTAAACAGAACCATGAAAACTGAAGGAAAACTTTCCCAGAAAATGCCAATAGATTAAATTGATGAGCTGCTCTGGTAGCTTCCTCCCTCACTTGCTTGTTCCAATTAGTCAAATTACATATGTACTGGGTTTAAGAGTAATTCTGTGCAATAAATAACAAATCCACAAAGTAGCAGTACAAAGAGGTTAAACTGGCTGAGACCCTGGGGCCCAGCAGCTCAAGCCCTGACTTCCCAGCATCTTGCAGAAGAGAATGGAGTTTGGGGTTGATGGGAACAGAACAGATGGCATGTGTGTCAGACATCTGTACAGCACAGCTGGACACAGTGCAGGACGTACAAACAACGTACATGCACTTAGAACGTAAAATCAGCAAAGCTTTCTGCCATCCACCTATATACAGTCAAGAACAATGATGGCCTTCACATTATGAGTGATTCCACCAATCCCTTAATTTCCAGATAACTTCATCAGATGCTGGTCAGATGTGGGGGTCTGGATGGGACGTTGCCAAGCTGAGATTTGCATCCTAAAGTGGAGGGTATGGCAAGATGAGGCAGAACTTCAGCCACCGCTTCTCTGCCTGGCCCCTTCCTGCCTCTTGGTGTGAAGAAATCCTCACAACAGCTCGTGGGCATTTAACTTCAAAGTCTGATCTAACATCATCCCAGGGTGTAATTTCAGTTTCTTTTCGCTGATGGTCAGCAGTACTAACGGAGAGGGCGTTAGAGAAAAGGGAGGGGGAACTGAGCAAAGGATGCCAAGTCACATCCTTATTTTCTGGGTGGAAGAGGAAACAGTGGGAAATAATATGGGAATTTAGGAACAGCAGAAATATCTCAAATATAATTCAGTCAAGGAGATCCCCAGAACCTCAAATGAACATTTCTTTAGTCTCACCCTAAGGATGAAAAGGAGTCCTATAGTGAGCTACCATTGCATGCAAATAAATACTCTGGGCCTCATCAATCACTGCTCCGAATTGGTGACAAGTAACTTCTTGATTACTACTATTTCTCCTGGATATTTGCAACTGCAGTTTTAATCACCTCTACAGAATTTTTCTAATGCTCTAGTAGCTGTCTCTCTCACTCTAATTTGGAAAGACACAGTTTTAAAAACATCCTCGGCTTCCTTAACGTAAGTACAAAATAATAATGTGGAGAAAAAGGAAAAAAAAAATAAATCTGGTATTGAAACCACAGGACTTTAGTGCTTGCCATATAAGCCACAGAAACCAGACAATTGTTAGTCACAATCATTTCTTTTACAGCTCAAGACATTTCCCTCATGGAATAAGTGAATTAACTTTTAAAAACTACCTCAGTGCAGACACACGTAGCCATCTACTCGGTGTCACATATGCAGCAACTCCAGTTTCCATTTCAGACATTCCAAAATGCTGAAAATCAAGCCAAAATGTTCAATTTCCCTCACTTAGTGTCCAACACTTGCTAAAATTTCCAGGAAACTGATATTTATACAAGCTGTGCCAAAGCTATTCCGTACAAAGCATTTTCAATTGCACTTCAGAAAGAACTGTGCATTGAAGAGACAAAGAATAAAACCCATCCAAATCTATAAACCAATAATACATCAAATATACGTGCTAATTAACAGTATTGAAGACCAACTTTGTTTCTGTGTCTTTGCTTATCAGTAGTCTTATTTTAAATACTTAAAAACATTTAGAGATGTAAGAAACCACCTATGTAGCTGCAAACATGGTCAGATACTAGAAAAGTAAATTCTAAACATTTTTCAGGATATGCATGTGGTTATGGATATCTCGTGCAAATAAATTAATTATAAACAAAACCAGATAAATCAGAAAACCACTTTCAAATACATGATGGAAAATAACTGGCTGCAAAAAGACCATCTCCCATCCCACTAGATGGAGCTACGGGCTAGAAATCTGGTCAAATTTTGCTAATCCCAGTGGCACAGGAGAACCATTTACACAAATCTAATTAATTCGCCTCTTTCCCAATGCACAGGCAAAATCTGAGCCTTTGTCCTGAGGCACTGATGCCTCACAGCAGTATCTACATAAAGCACAGGCATAAAGATTTCCTGTGCTACATATCACTGCAAGGACATCATCGGTAAACCCAAAGTAGCCAGCTAAAAACTAAGCAAAGAAATTAATGGTTTTGCATATTAAGAGACCACAACAACAAACAGGAGCAAAGAGAATCAACCAGCTCTGTAAATTATTCAAACATCTGTTTTGAAACAAAAAGGCAGATGAAAAATAACATTTGTTTTAAACACAACTTCCTGGCTTTGGGACTTTAGCTTAATTTTTGCTAGTTGGGGTAGGTGCAGTAGCAGAAGAGGTAGGTAATTCTTTATTTTTGCTGGGAGCTGTATGTCACCACACTATGCACTATACAGGCCATGGATGCTCTGCAAAACATAATATCACATCAACAGGGAGCTGAAACACTAATCAGCATCAATACGAAGGACTTGCAGTGCAAATATACTACAAAGCAGCTCCACAAGATCATTCTACTTCACATCTTTCATGCTAAAATTATTGCAGACCGTCAGCACTTGGCACGGCAGTATCTTGGCGGATTTTCAGACGTGTGTGATTTACCACGGTGATGGAAGAAGTAAATCAGTGCTGAGGTGTTCAGTCATGTCAAGTGTCAATACACTGTATGGCTGTGTAAATTCATAGTGAGGCAGGTGAATAATGGCAGGCACTGGCACTTGGGGGATACAGAAGCTCCCAAAATCGGAACAAGCTGGCTGAAACAACTGAAATACAGCTGGTGGGAGCAGCGCTGTCAGGATTCCAAGTCTAGAGGATTTATTTCTGTAATTGTGTGGAATACAGCCCTTTCTTTAAAAATCACAAGCTGCCAGCTACCCAGCTGAAGAGTTTTACTAAGAAGGAGTTTCCAAAACAAGAACATGTGTAGGAATGACAGTCACCAAAACTTGTCCATAGCCCTTGGATTTATTCTCTGAGATACATATTTCAACAGAGGAAAGCATAAGCTGCTTAGCCTATTGTTTACCCAGTAATTACACTGTAATTAAATTTAGTTGATTGTTCTCCTTCACAATAAGACAATTCCATTCACTACCCTCTATATTAGAGGAATGCCCAGCATCCTAAGTCAAAACCAAGTCCTATCATACACACACCAGCACTCAGATTGTGAATAAAACAGCCTCTTTGAAAGAGCTTAAAGCCAGATGTACAACAGTTACAAACATCCTAATATCTGAACTGGAATGGTACAGGGTCTGTAATCCACAGTTTCTGTTGTGGGCGAAGAGATGTCAGGCATTGGCGAAATTGTAATTGAAACAATAAGGAAAATGTATTAACATCTGGAAGACACGCAATCTGCAATAGCCAATATGACAAATTAGAGCCACGCTAAGAAAAGCAGAGGCATAACAGTGCAAATACAAGCACATACTGAAAAGAGTGGCTTGGTTTATGATGATAAGGAGCAGATCATCAGGACATCCTTTCAGGCAGATGTGCTGTTCAAAGAAAAACACTCCATAAGGGGAACTAAAATGAATCACTCACAAGAAGTAGTACTGTTGAATTCTTTTAATAACACTAGGAAAATATCAGAGTATTAAAATCCTGCATGGGATCCTCAAAGGGTTATTGTGGTGGGGATTTCTTTGTGTTTATAAACCAAACTTTTTTTTCCCAATTGTGTTTTCTTTTAAAAACCAACTACTCCTTTACAATGGTATTTCCAGTTAAAACACAGCTAACCTATAAATACCTGAATACCACAACACACATTGTGTGCGTGGGTTTTGTTTAAATCTTAGCGGAAAGAATGGTAAATCTATTTGACACAGGGAAGCAAACGTCGATTTGTTAAGCAGGGAATGTAACAGCCAGTAAAGAATACATTGCATACATAATACAGAAGGAAAAAATTATCGTCTGGAGTATGTGAAATTACACTGATTTTGCACCTTAAACCTATTAGAAGTTACTCTGTTGGCCAATACTAATCCACTGAACAAGCAGAACGTTGGTCAGAAGTCTAATGTTTCCTGTACCAGCACAGAGAGAATATAAGCAGTCCAATGCTGTTAAAAGAAAACATGAAATCCAGCTCATGTTTCTGGTTAGGGATCGATTTCTTCAGGAATTACTGTTAACATCACATCTTCGTTGCCCCTGCGTACAACCATGTTCAACGTACTGTCCTTTTTAATAATGTCACTGACATCACTGGCTGAACTTATCGACTGTCCATTGATGCTTATAATCACATCGTTGTCCTTCAGGCCACCACTGAAAATACAAAGCAGCAACGTATTATTATAATTGCTATTTTATTGTCCTTACAACATTGTCTTAAAAGAAAAGATCGCTGGAGTTTTCCTGTTTCCCACCCAATGGCAGTTGCACAGAGACACGACGGGCATGCAAAAAGCAATCAGAATTTATGAAGCGGTGAAGATTACGATACAATGAGGAAACCTCAGAGATCAGATGCAGATACAAGTTTGATGAATCCCATATTTCACTGTCTTGAAGAGAAATCACTACGGCAGATAGCACAGTAATTCTACAATAAGGATCCGGATGCTGATTCAGTAGAAGAGATGGAGGTGTATTTTTCTTTTAAAATAATGGCAACAAGGCACTCATTTTAGAGGGAAAATTTTCTTGCTTTTATTCACTTATACATAGCAAAGCAATCCGAATGGCATTGTGTGTTAACACAAGAGGGATTTCAGTCCTGAATCCGTGCTGTTCTCCACATATAGCTTACTGGCAGCCACTTTACCTTACCTTCGTGTTTTAAACTTCAGCGGAATAACACACACAGCGATTTAGCCAAATCACCAAAAATGCATGTGTGTCCTTCTTGTCCACCTGTCCACAGCCCCCAGAACCCTTCTCCTGACCTCAGCACTGTATGCAAACCGAAAACAAACCCCTCCCGACTCAAAGCAAGACGGAGCAGAACCGGAGCCAGCAGCGCAAGGCTCTGCTGCCCGGGGCCGTGGGTCTCTGCTGGAGCTGGTTGAGACTGCTGCCAGGACCCAGAAATGGGGTGGTGAGGGATACCATCCACCACAGCATCTTGTCTGGTCTTGCACAACGATCTGGCTCCAAGTTATGGAAATATTCACCAAGTAACCAGATCAGACATGATTCAGCCCTTCAGCACAATCCTTCCTCACAAAACCACAGAGCTTCACAAAACCACAGAGCAGTCATCGGCCTCTTCCGCCCGTAGAAAACGTCTTACATGAGTCTCTCCTGCAAGCAGGGTGCCCTGGCCAACATTTGCAATGAATCCGGTTGCCTACTGAAAGCATGGATTACAATGTTCTCATGGAAGAAACCATTCAGGTTATCCTGCTCTCTTGTGCAGCCTCTGCTCTCAACTCGTACCCAGGACAGGTTGCTGCAGAGCTGCTCTCACCCCACACCCAGCATGTCTACGTGATGCATTGGAGAGAAAAAGCAGCAGAATGGGGTAACCTGTAGACAAGGGGACCAAGAACGAGGGAGACAGAGCAAACATGGGCTGCATTGTAATTGCCAGGCCAGCCTTTGGAGGGAGTGTCCTGATTTGAGTTTGCCTTCAGGTTAGGAGGCTACATCACCTCCCATTTCTTCTAGCTCTCTAATATCCTCCTCTCACTCTCCGCTAACTATTATCCATACTCCTATAATGGTTTTTCTCACCTTGAGGTTGGACCATGCACATTTAGTCCCACAATGGAGCAGCCACGTTATTCCTACACTAGCTGCAGTTGAATTTCACACTGCAGATACACCAGTATTCTGCTGCCAACGAGAATTCTGTATGCAAAGCAGCAATAATTTAGAAAGCAAGCCAGACAGCTAACACTGTATATCTTACAGTGGCATCCAAACTGTAACAAAAAGACATCGTCCAGCCATCCTCACAGTTTCTGCCCACATGCCTTTGGTGCTACAGATGCATCTTTCTTGCCACATTTACCCTTTTCTCAAATGACCTCTAGTTTCAGAAAAATGAATAAAGTTTCCTATTTCATACCCTGGATTACTAAGCAGATTTATTTTAATCGAAGTCTGAAGGGAAAGCGTCTCCAGCAAGAGCCAGCCAGAGCAGTGCTGGCAACCACAGACTAGACACCACACTTCAAGTGAGGTTCTGGGCAAATACGAAGAAAAAGATCAGTTGGCCAAAACCAGAAGCTCTTCCCAGTAATGTGACTCCTAACAAAAGTCTCACATGGAAAAGTATCTCATGCCAAGAGAGGATTTCATCCCAGGCAGTGGCACACCAGGAGAGCTGCTGGGTTTGCCCAGCACCATCAAGGCTGAGATGGACACATCTTCACAAGGTGGACACAACGCATCTCCTTCACTCTCCTACAGCAGCGACCAGCAGGCCTTGTGCACACACAAGCAAACAGCTTCATTCAGCACTGGCACCGGTACAACAGATGTCCTGGAAGCGATCGCTGAGGCAAATAAAAATGGGGTTTTCACGCCCACTGAATCCTTGCCCTTTCGGCTGGGAACGCTGACAGGGCCACGCTGCAATACCCGATACGTTCGTAATATTGCCCATCAGGGACTGGACTGAAACCACAAAGCAATTTCCAGCAGACAACCTAATAGCTGTCAGATGGTCATAATTTTGTTAATTTAGCATAATCGAGATAGCCAGTTAAGCAGGGAACATTCTCCACCAGTGCCCCCTTAATTCGGTGGCAGCGGTTTTGAGAAGAAAAGTAGTTCAACTTACGCTTCAGCTGGTGTTTCTGGAATTACTTCAATAACGTAGGCCCCAGAGACAACATCAGGAAAGTCTTTATGGCGATCCTTCAGCTCTCTAGCTTTGCTGGAAAATGAAAAAAAAAAAAAAAAAAAAAAGCAACAAAAATATTTTGGCAAGATGGGAAAAAACCATGCATTTTTGCTTAGTTAACTCAACATTCGCTAGCTGAGGTATTTTACACATGTTGATGCGACACTTCACAATTCATATTAACCCTTACAAGTATTTCAAGAATTATTACACTTTTTGCATGCTTTTTAATGCCCATTTTAATGCCTATTTCTGGTAAAGACAACCATTTCAATAGATACAGAGGATCAGAGCTAAAACATTGCAAAACTTGGTCATTACTCTAGATCCTGAACACCTAAAAAAACCCAAACACCCTCAGTTTTCAATGCTTTGTTATACCTCTGATCTTGCACATGTGAAAACTTCTGGGTGTTTTCTACAGGACATAGAAAAACTCGTCTGCTCATGAGTTTTTTCTGGTTGGAGTGTGAATAAGTGAGTCCACACAAAAGCTTCATTTTACATTAAGTGAATTGTCCATTGAAAATAAATTTTATAGAAAGGGAAATATGCACGTAGCTGCTGTAATACTTGAAAACATTCCATCCTGTTTCCTCCTTGAGCCTTGTGACAGCACAGGACAAATGGCAACTAACTTAATATACCCTCCCAGACAAATTAACAATCACTAATTATTCTCTTCTGAAAAATTAAGGAAAAGAAAAAGCCAAGGAGTTGTTTGAAAGGTGAGGAACCTCCACTTTTACTTACCTAGGAGTTAGAGACATCATTCGGATGCCAATGTACTTCTTTGTGGTTACAGCTTTTCCTACAAAAAGGAAAACAGGTCTTGATTAACTGCTCTCACCAAAGAGAGCCTCAATGGCTGTTGTCATTCTGGTTTATCACTATTTTCACGTTTTTCTCTTTCAAAGGGATGAAATACGGTACCTTTAGCTTGTCTGTCATGGGATTCAGTTAGAAATTTTTTTATTTTGTCTGATGGGATAGCAAATGAGATCCCTGCTGTAACTTTTAATGTGTTAATTCCTATGACTTCACCATCCTGGAGAAATAAGAAATTGTTATTAGCAAATGTGAAACGTCATGAAGATAAATGGATGATTTCTTGCAAGCAATCACAAAGACAAGTTCCATAGCTGATTTTCAATTTTCTAAATGGTTTCTTTAAATCTAATTTGTCTGAATCATCTATTGATAAAAAGCTATTCTACAATTTTGGAAAACAGATGGTGATATTCATATTGCTGGTAGAAGAGGGATCGGAATTGGGCAGCTCTCCAGCTTCCAGCAGAAGAAGAGAATATTCCACAGCCAATTTTGATCTGTTTAGTTCAGCAGGCACCTTGCAAAGTGTGGTGCCGACAGGTTCTGAGCAAATATTTCCCCCAAGATCAAATGCTTTTCCCAGTAATGTGACTTCAAGAGAGAATGTCTGATTAAATCACTCTGCTGTCACGTGATGATTCAAACACTTCTGAAATCTCAGCAGCTTCCTTCCCTGATCTACCCCAGATAATAACTATTTAGCTATAATTTTTAAATGCACGTTACTGGTGCTGAAATTGTACTGAGTTGGGTGAAAAAAAATTGCCAAATCTCCAAGGTGGAAACTCTGAGTAGCTCTTTCTCCCAATTTATACCATCCCTCATTAAGCTGCAACGTCAGCTTTGTGTTCTACAGTATCAGCAAATAAACCATAATATCCTGAGAAATACGTGGGTTTTTTAACCCACTCTCAGTGCAATTCAAAATAAAGGAGTAGATTTTTTTTTTTGAACTATTAAGCTGAGTTTCAGTGTGCAAAACAAAGCGCCAGCTGCACGCTACACAGTGAGGGCAAACACCTCAACTTTAATATGTGCTTTTTATTTTTTGCAAGGCACGTGAAAAAAAAATAGGATGTTACAATTGTTTAAAACAATGCAAACTGTAAACACCTTAAATATTGAAATCTAAGTGTACCTTGTGATTCACCAGCATAAACACAGACAAGTGATTACTAAGAACCATGTGAATTTTGCGTAGTCATCCCGATATCGAAAGCTCTGAATCACATTTCTGGTGTGGGATTTTGTTTGTTTGTGGGTTTGGCCAGGAGTTTTTGTTTTGGTTTTAAACTAAAAAGTAAAAAGTACAAAATATAACACCAAACAAACTTAAAGAAACTCTTACCAGATTTACTAGGGGTCCTCCAGAGTTTCCATACTGAAAATAAACATATGGCAAGAACATGTTTTAATATCTACCTCTTAATGCATGGCAAGCAAAACATAAAAGAAATTTTTGAAACACTTCTGTCGTAATTTTTTCATTTTCTATTAAACACTTGCAATAGAACAGTCTTGACATCCAAATCCATTAATTACACTCAACATCATCCCTTTTAGCTGAGCTTTGCAAACACTTATTCCTTCTTCTTTTGCCAGAATAAGTTAAGAAAGCCAAGGTTTTTCCTTTGTTTTAATACTACCACACTAGCAGCTTAGAAGATTTTAGGACAGTTCTGGGAGCTGTCAGTGAAAATTTCCTACAGGCAAACAGTAGAAGCACAAAAACTATTGTTTTGCCTTAGTGCAGAAACAAATTTGAATCCTTAAACTAAGCTTGGCTTCTTTTTAGAAAACATGGTGGATATTTTGGAAAGATACTTATTCGCCAGGGAATACTGCCTCCTCCCTCGTAATCTGTAAGAATTTTAAAGTGAAGGCAGATATTGTACTTGGTGTGGTTCCTTGGGGGATTTTTAAACAACAATCAAGTGCTGCTGCACCGCAGATGTCCATATTTACACGGATAAAAGAAAAGCCAACTGCGCTTGCTGTTCTTAAGAAGTATATTTTCAAAGCAACTATTCAAGCAATCTAAGAGGAGAAGGGGATGAGGTTCAGAGCGGGACCTACGTTGATGATGGCGTCGGTCTGAATATAGTCCATGTCAGAATTGCGGAGCCCCAGCTCCTTCCCTCCGCGCTGGGTGGTGCTGACGATCCCCGTGGTCACCGTGTTTTGAAGGGAGAACGGACTTCCAATCGCCACCACAAACTCTCCTGGCCTCAGGTCCGCAGATTGGCCAAGCAGAAGAACTGGCAATTTACCCTACAGATTAAAATTAAAAAAAAAAAAACAAACAAATCAGATGTTGTTAAGACAATATTACACCAGCAAAACAATTTCTACAGAAACATGAATACATTAATAAAGCAGAGGAAGAAAAAGAGGTTCTATCCCTTGCGGATTTTGCTCGCTGTTTGCTTTGAGTATTTCCTGTGGTTCTGTACAGAAACATCTCAATGAACTTCTGCTCTAAAGAGTGGGCTCTTTAGACTGTAGGAGTACTTTTTCGGCAACAGGTACCCATTAAATCAAAACCAGTTAAAAGACCAAAGGAATATTTATGCTCTGATGTACAAAGCAAACATCTGATGATACTAGGGAGGGATGAGTTGCTTCCAATGGCTTCTTGAAATAATTAGCCAACAGCTGCTGAAGTAAAAAAATAATATATTAAGACTGAACACTAAATTCATGAAAGCAACAGCTGAAGTGTATCAAACGTATGTACAGTTAAAAGCATTTCATATTCTCATAAGACACCAGCTACTGTTTCATCTTTTTTCCCAATAGAGTATCTCTTCTAAATACTTATATTGCCTCCTACGTACTCTGTTTTCTGAAGATGTTAGGATTTAAAGACTTTAAGGGATTTTTTCTGTTATGACAGTAGAAGATACCATTATATTTTCCTTTCAAGATCGTATCTCTAAACACATTAACTATCTTCAATAAAGACATTCCCACTAAGACACAAAACATTTAAAAATCCAGTATCAATAGAGATTGCTGCAATTTACAGCAATTAAAAAAAAAGTGAGAGGAGGCTGGATCCATACACATTTGCCCAGGCAATGGATCAAGGGAACCGAGTCTGGTTTCTCCAAGACATGTTGTATCTGCACAGGAACCGAACTGGCTGGATCACAGAGGCTTCCAACTGGACCAATAACCGCCCCCCCCAGCAATCAGAAAACAGCTGGGAAGCTCTTTAGGCCTCCTACTCCCCAGGTAATTAAGAAAAACGTTCCGAAACAGATCATATTTCAAATAAATATTTTGATTTATTTATCACCTGCCTGTAAAATACACATTGAGCACCATTTCTCTTTTTCTTCACATTTTCAAAAATCAGCCTTTACCCTTTCAGTGATGTGACATCATTTTTAATGTTTTCATATGTTTAATCTGTTGTCCAAATGACCCTGACCCTCCCCAGGTATTTAACTACATATTTAATCATGTCACTAGGCTGCTTCTATTAGCGTCAATGGAACTGGACATGTATAAATTTTGACATAAGGATTTGAAGGATTAGGAGGTTGCTGAACCTGAAATCAAAACAGAAGTGTGAAGGGATGCAGCTTTTGTCTGGCAAATCTAACTTGGACATAACTTTCCTCTAAGCTCACCCCACTTCGAAATTCTTTCTCTTGCTCAACACACCTGGCCCCAAAAGGAAAAAGGCATTAATATAAACTTTAAAAACAGGCCAGTGATTCTAGATGCAGTAGAAGCCCACCTAGAGATTAATTTAAAGCAATTTCCAAGGAGTGGGTAACAGTCACTTTCTTGAAAAACAAGGTATTCTTGAGCTGCCTACCTAAAATGGAGGTACAAATTGGCTTAATGCTTCTTGTAATTAATTCCTTCTGGAAAACTTGTGAAGGTGCCTTTTTCATCCTGTACCTGTTCCAAAGCACACAGATCTATGTGCCTACACTTGATGGGTTTATAAAACTATATGCTCTGTCCCCAAGTAGCAAAGAAATAAGGCAATGTTTAGTATGCCCTAATTATTTGTAGAGATTCTCGAGAGAGAATTTTGTTTCAGAAGTTAACAGAAGCTGAATCATTACTAAATTTTGTCCAAAAGGGAAGATATTAAGTGTTTAAATTCAAAATTAAGGGCTAGCCCTTTAGGGGTCTTTTACCACCAACCTGTATTGATAAGTCTATCCCCTAAGTTTTAGGGACAAAAATCCACTAATATAAACTAACCCAAATGCCCATCACTTTGTATTTTTCACCTACAGTTTATTTTAAACGTCCTAGCAGACACACCATGTCTGTAAAGTAGAAAGTAAAAATGAAAGAGATCAGTCATCACTGTATGCTGCTGCAAATACAGAAGTTATGGTTTCAATATTTCACAAGCCTGGTCCTGTGTATCCTTCATAACAGTTCCGCCAGCAAAATTTTACTCAGATGAACAGATTGTTTCAATAAAACTCATTGCCAAATCCCAGACAGGGTAAGATGCTCTATGGAAACTTATACTTCAGGCTCCAGACAGTAAGAAAATAATTAACCAACTGCTTGTTAAACAGAATCTGTTGGAAGAGCAACAGAACGTACAACACAGTAAAAAAGCTTTCCCTTTCTAATTATCTTTCAGAGGGAAGTTTTCACAACCAGCAATACTCTACTATTAAATAATAATTATTGGTGGTCCCCATCAGTGCCACAGCCATAGATAAACCCAACCACAGCTGTGGTTTAATTCTGAGAAGGACTCAAGGGCGATACCCGGTTTCCCCGTCATGTTTGCAGAGCGAAAGATGAGCAATGACATCCCAAGGCGATGCTGCCAAGCAGTTCAGAATCTCGGAGCACGGCCCTGGCTCCCAGTGACCTCTCCGGTTCTGTGGGGACCAGGCAGCTCCGATGAGCTGAGCTGAGAAACACGCGGCGTACGCAACACAAACAGCCCCATCTGGGTATTGTTTGGAGAGAGGGAGCACCCTGGCCCTTCCTTCTCTCACCAGATGCTATGGAGGTGACGCAGCACGTGTTTTCAAGATGTCGTTGGTCAAGAAGAGCATCTCTTTTTGGCACTGCTTATTAAAAAAAAAAAAAAAAAAAAGCCCAACCAANAAAAAAAAAAAAGCCCAACCAACACAAAAAGTGGCTTTTGTTTGTATCCCAGTGCACTAAAAATTAATACTCTATAAAGAAGGCATTTATCAGCAAATGAAACATAGACAAGCGAAAGAAAACAGAAATAATTTTTTTTCATTAATAGAAAAAAGAAGACTGGTCGTGTACAAAGTTGAAGATTTATACAGCATTCCCGAGTTCTAAAAACAGTCACGGAGCCAAAATCGCATTTGGCAGCAGAACGAAAAAACATGAACAATCTCTGACTAATACAATTACTTTTGATTGTGCTGAGTTTTCAAGCCCGTGCCTATACTAGTCAGGCTTCGGTTCGAAGTATAACGCTGTATGGATTGGCTGTGGGTCACCCGTGTGATCCAACACGCCTTCTGGAGTCTGGCTAACCTCTCCTTTGCTGGGAACAAAAATCAATTGCAAAAAAATCGCTTTGCTCTGCACATATTATGAAACACAGCTTTGGGAAATGCGTCCTCTGTGCAGTGTGTACTTTGGAGAGTTGTAACCTGATGTAAAAAATACACTATCTCAAGATAAATACAAATGTAACTTAACGCATTAACCAAGATAATTATTTTTTACCTGTTCCATAGCCCTGTGCCATGGGGAGGGGATGGGAGGACACAGGTATCTATCTCACTTCAAGAACAAGGAGGATGCTGAGCGCAGTTGAAAAAGAGCTCCAAGGTCTGGCAGTCGACATGGTAAATGAAATTCCGTGGGGTTTGGGTACTCTCCCTCATGAGGAAAGGCTGAGGGAGCTGGGTCTCTTTAGCTTGGAGAAGAGGAGACCGAGGGGTGACCTCATTAATGTTTATCAATATGTAAAAGGTGAGTGACATGAGGATGGAGCCAGGATCCTCTCAGTGACAACCAGTGATAGGACAAGGGGCAGTGGGTACAAACTGGAACACAGGAGGTTCCACTTAAATGTGAGAAGAAACCTCTTCATGGTGAGGGTGCCAGAGCCTGGCCCAGGCTGCCCAGGGAGGTTGTGGAGTCTGCTTCTCTGCAGCCATTCAAACCCGCCTGGTCACCTTCTGTGTAACCTCATCTGGGTGTTCCTGCTCCGGCGGGGGATTGGACTGGGTGAGCTTTCGAGGTCCCTTCTGATCCCTGACATTCTGTGATACTCAAAATGCCATTCCTTGTGATTTCACAGTGTGGTGCAGGGAGCACTAGCAGCATTGAGTGTAAATACTCTCATTAGTACCTCTACACCGCCATGAAGAATTGGTTATGATGAATATGTGTGCTGCAGTAGCTTTAAACTTGGGGATTCTCTCTGGAAAAAAAAAGCTTAAAAATAGCATTGCCACATTCAGAACTAAACTTTCCATTAGCAAAAAACCCCAAGTATTTATCTAAATTGTAGAGGTGGGTTTGAAGTGAAGTCAGTAGAAACAGTCAAAATCCCAGGGCATCAAGTGATTGAGGGGGAATTACATCCTTCTGCAGTGCATGAGAGGAGCGCTGGAAATGCAGGATAAGCACTTCCAGCACTGATTAGAACCAGAATCCTATCAGAACACCCTGCCTGTGCCCCCACACCCATCCACTGGCAAGCTCTTGCCTAGGATGTTAAGCCAGTCCTTATAAACCAAGTTTAAGCGCTTGGGTCTAGGGCCCTTAATAACTATACTTAATAAACGGACACTCTTCAATTTTTACATAACGACTGATCGTCATGAGGATGACATAACTACTGTTATAACTCGTGATTCTCTCTGGTTAACTATAGATTTGCCATGGCAGTTAATTAAAATCCCAGACAAACGAGGATGCCTTGCAGCACAAGGAACAGGGAGCCAGAAACACTCAACACTTAAACCCATTTTTCCCAGTGACTCACTGCATGACCTTGGGCAACACATAATGTCTTTTCTTTCCCTCCTCCCTCCTTTTTGCATTTGATGAAGCCTCGGGGCCCTGCTGGGATCCGTGTTTACTCAATAAAACAAATCTGCAAGCGGGCATTCTGCAAGTACACAGAAATAGGACTAAACATGCAAAACCATAAGTGGCACATGACTCACTGTTTACACCCAGCCAGAGAAGGAGCCATTAATTAGTGTTAATATTTTAAGCCTTGCTCATCCCAAAGGGCTTCAGACATTTTTATATATGGATTTGACTCAAACCTTAGATAAACATAACTCCCACGAAATGGAGAGTTGTACACCACCACAGTGAATGGCTTCACCCAACGATAAGACACAGCAATCATGGCACGAGACATTAAGGACAAGTCTAGAACAGCATCATCAGCCAGGAGCCAGATGTTCACCTGAGATACATTAGCAACATAGCTCGAGTCAGGTAAAATAAGCAGAGCTTCGACAAATCAGCTCTGAAACTAAAAGGAGAGGCAACACGTAACCACCACCAGAGGAATAAAACTCAAGAGACAGATGGCCATAACCGGTAGGTGTTTCAGCTGGACCTCTTTATCCATGAAATAAGTGAATATGTCTCTATGTTGGCACAGAAAGCAAGTAAATCCCTTCTCTGCTCTGTAATCCCCTTTGCTTGTGGAAGGAAGACCATCAATTTGCAGGAAGTAGTTCAATAAAGAGGAGACAAATGTTCAGAGTTCAGTTTGTGTTAAATGGTGACAGATTTCCTTCATGCCTTTTATTTTTAGGTGGAAAAGAAACAGATGTTTGTATGGTACACTAATTCAGCTGTAAGCAACTTTGGCAAAATGTGTAACTTCCCTGGGAATCGCATTTCTGTTCTCATTAATGGAACTATTTAACTTTCAGAATATGTTATGGCAAAACAAAAACACAGGCCATGAGCACATAAAAATGTAGTGTATCATCGACAATCTAGAAACTGCTTGACAAAACGCCAAAGAAAATGGAAAACCCAAGTTAAATGCATTACAAGCCTCCAAAAGTATTTCATCTATAGTTAGAAAAACAACACCGAGTCTCATTATCTAAATATGGAGCATGGGAAGCTTGCAGAAAAAAATAAAAAAGCATGAAGCGTTGTTTTGCTGTGTCACCAGGATTTCAATTACCTGGCAAGACATTGCTGTTCTCCTTTAAAATCAAACACTCTGGTGCTGGCAGACCCAGCCTGGAGGTGTGTGAACATTTTGCTTCGTGGGGAGCTGGACCAGCACATCGGCCCTGCAGCAAGAGCTATGAGGAGCCAAAGATGGCAGGAAAACGCTGCTGCCCAAACCAACGAGTAAACAGGAGTGAAGAGCTGAGATTCCTACAAGCTATTTCATTTCTATGGGTCTTGAAGACTTCTGGAAGCAATATGTGGGTTTCCTCGGGCTCTCAAGGGGAAGCAATAATATCCAGTGACAGATTTCAAAGCAAAAGAGCATTTTAGAAAAGACACATCTGCTATTCAAGGAGCTTGTTTTTTCAAAACGCAGGCTATTAAAATATTGATACATAAACAGGAAAGTTTGCTTTCCCGCTTCCTCCAGTTTGTACACACAAGGGGAAAAAAGCAAATCCCCTCCAACCACAAAGATACAGACGCTGCATTGCCTCACGAAACCACCAAAGGATGATGGCAGAAGATCTTTTTGATTTACAAGTGTCAAACTAAGTGCTTATTAGTAAGATGCAGGAAAAACCTTAAGCAAAAGGCCTGAAATACCACCGCAAATTAGAGACTGGTCACAAACCCACTATGGCTGTATCACTGAGATGCCAAATCCTGCCTGGCATACAGAAGCCAGTAACTGGCCACACCAAAGAACAAAAATCTTCAGACCCTGGCATGTTTTCCATGACACAGGTGCTCTTTCAGAGTTAGCGACACACGTTTCACTGCTGGTTTTAAGCATGTAGGAATATATATATAAATATATATATACACACATACATATATTCCTCAGTATGAAGCCATTCACTGTTCTTGCCCCTTCTGTACTCGCTGCCAAACCACAGGGACCTGCTCAGAGATCATTTCTGCAGGGCAGATGCTGATTTCCAGGGGTGACCCCTTGTCTCTAGGCAAAAGCCACCTCCACCTTCCCCTACTTTTGGTTTTGGGCACAGGGCTCTTCTATAACTCTGCCCACAATTAACCTTGACATTGTCCATTAAACCACCCTAAATTTGTCTTTCCACCTCCTGGTGCTTAGAGTTCGCTGCAACTGTGTCACACATTCTCATTTAACAAGGCAGTTATTGGTCTTGAGATAAATTTCCTAATCAGGCTCTGCCACCTCAAAAAGCATCTGCTCGTTTTGGAGGGTTGTGCAATATTGTTGATGGATTTCAGGCTCACTGCAGTTTCACATGTGCCACGCAGACACATTTATTTCACCAGCCTCTGCCTATGCTACCAAAGACCAAATTTTTCACGGGAAGTTTTATAAATTTTGCATGTTCATATCCAAATTGTTTGCAACCACGCTCTTTCTTTCTAGTATTGCCATCTCCTCAATGCTGTTTGCATTTGGAAGGATAGTTATATTGCATTTGTGTTTACCACAATTTATTCCAATCTTATTCCCTGCTTTCAACATTTCAGCACACTGTTGTGTCTCACTACGGACACAAGAAATACTGTTTATTTCGTTAAATGAAAAAAAGAAAAGCATATTTTAGGATTGGATAAACAACTCCAAGATTTCTGTTCCTCGTTGACTGCAGTATGTTTTTCCCTGGAGAAGAATTTAATCAGGGAAACGGTTCATCCTTGCGGGTGCCCAGATTTTACCATCCTCTTTCATTTCCTATTGCACTCAGCAAAGCCAACTTAGCTCTAGTAACGTCTTTGGCCAGATGTTCACACCTTGGAGAAAAACAGCATGAAGGCTGCTGCAAAATCTTAACAGATTTAGGAAAAACAGCTGACAGACTAAACTTACACTTCAAGCCCAGCTCTGTTCCTAACCACAGAGGCACATTCTTCATCCTTCAGATCCTGCCTTAACACGCCACATGAACACAGAGAAAAAAAAAATTCTGCATCTTTGATGTCACCTTCAAACCATTTATTCGAAAGGAAGAATTTAACCTCTTAATACAGAAAAATCCTTAGGGCTGAATTTCATGCCATATCCAGATTTTCAAAGGGCTATTTGTACCATCACATTGACTTCTTTAGTCATTAAATACATTTCAGCTTCAACAAATTATTACCTCTGATTTTAAAAAGCTTTTTATGAACGTGAATGATTGCAAGGCATTCCAGTACAAAAAGGAAAGCTCAAACACTGAACTTCAGTGGATATATTAAAACGTCCTGTGAAATTTCAGTCTGAAAAATCAACCTCTTAGCTGACCGCGTTTCCATTTTAACTTTTTGTGAACACTTAAAATTGCATGTTTCTAATTCTTCAAGTGCAAAGCATTGTCTGCCCTACAAACAGAGGCGCCTCGGACCTCACCATGGATTGGGATCTCCCAGCGCCATGTCACCACATCTGGCTGGAAAACCGGTCTCCCATCCAAGAAAAAAAAACAAGTGATACAAGAATTTTTCCTCAAGTCTCCTCAAAATTACCCTGAAATGCGACAACTTGGGGCCAAGGGGAAACAACAGACAAGGTACTGGGTTCTACAACGCATAGGACACTTCCCAAGGGTATGCCAGACCCAAACTCATAACCATATTCTACCTAATTTAGAACAAGGTGTGAAATTTGATCTCCTGCTACCCAGACAATGTGCTAAGCTGACATTACGTGAGGACCTGTTCGCTGCCTTCTGCAAGAGCCTCCAGGCACTGAGAAACTTCCCCAAGTTTCATTAAAACCAGCCATTTTTCTCATAGACAACTGCATATCAAGGGGTCGGTCCCTCCCTTCTCCACCCGCAAAAAGTAAAATGTAGCTAATTTGGCTCTAGACAGCTCTAAGACAAAAAGTTTCCTGCCTTGAAGAATTTGCAAATATATATAAATTAATTAAGTCGTGATGTTGATGTGCTGTTTGCAAAACAAGGTCTCAGCCACATTCAACAATTAAACTGATGGAAGAAGAGATGATTATCACTTAATTACACAGCAGTAATTTTTGCCATCTTGCAAGTCATAACTAGAATTGCCAATTCCAGTCCTGTTTGGCAGCAATTTCCACTACAGGCAGTTCATCTGGCTGCATTCTGGTTTTTTCCAAGCTTCTTCCAGTCTTCCAGGTTCTCCCTTCCCGCAAACAGCTCAGCAGGGAAATTTTGGAGCCATTTCTTTAGGGTATCAAATAACATAAAACTCTATGTCTGCTCTTCCCCTAAGTCCTCAAAACAATCTGTTGCATCAGTTCAATGTTTCATCTCTTTGACTCATCAGCTTCTCTCTTATCTGAAGCTCCTTCTTATTGCTTGAAGTCCTTTCCTTCTCACCACCACTTTCTGGTCTACTTTTCCCACCATGTTATGCTCCCAATTTTAAATCACTTTTCCAGCTGCCAGTCCTTGCCATATCCCACTCAGCGTAATGCTGCCAGTTCTCATCTTGGGGATCTTTCCCTTACTGCCAATCTGCTTTTGCTTATTTTAATATAAACATGAGAAAATAAGTGACTGGTAAATGTGTAAATAGGTTATCTCAGGAAAACAGAGGGAAAAACAAAACAACACAAACATGGCAACATGGCAAAAACCAGTCTTGGTTTTGTTAAGGTTTTCTGCCATGATGCTGTTAAAAAGCTTTTAAATAAGAAAAAAGAATGAACTTTCAAATTACAAAGGTGGCAAAGGAGCAGCAGGAGCACTTCATATCTTGGGTCATCCAAAAGTTCTGTATCAGACGTCTGACTTAGTCATGAACTCTGGCACAAACCCGTTTGACCTCACTGGGGAATAGGTCTGAACTAAAACAGCACTGCCAGATCTACACATTTTTGAGTCATGTGTTTCAAATGAAACGTTCTTGCCTGTTAAATTTGGACGTCATTAACAGTCTAAACAAGGGAAACCAAGATGAGCAGCACCCCCAGCAATCACATGCGTCTAATTGCACCTACATTACATGGTATTTCGACACAATATTCCACATCCGCTGCGTTGTCGACGTGTGCAGAACTGCACGGCAGCTTTTCTGCTGGTGCAGGAGGCACAATAACACTGACAGATGTATGTTTGGTATGGAAGAAGATTACGGATAGGAAGTTGCATTGCCATTTCTTTGGAAAACCACTCAGTGTATGTAAGAGCATCTCTCCAAGCTGGCTTTAATTTGCATGCTCAAGATGCTTCCTAAGACATTTTCCATTTTAGTATCCACATCAGTGTGATACAGCCCTTCAGAGGGACAAACTCATCCTCTAAAAGCCATTTGTGACTTCAATATACGCACACAAGAAAGATTAATACATCCCTCTACCAATCACAAGGGAACACCCCCATCTCTTCTTAGGGGGTCAACGTGTATGTAAAACAACCAAACCATGATATTGTTTCTTTTCATTTTGAGGATGCATACAAAAGTGCTATGAACTTGCTTGCACTAGAGTGAGAGGTGATAAAATTAACCACTGCCAACCACAAACTTGGCTTTTAAAAATGTGCATCCACCCAGCTCAAATACTCTTTGTAACCCAGACCACTAAACTACCAGCCTCTCATACAAATGTGAAAATTAGCAATAGCTTTTGGAAAGGACGGTACTAGATTAAGAGGAGTAAAATGTATCTTGCTTTAACAACTCACCTGAGCATCTATTTTAATTAGTGCAATGTCAGCTTTTTCATCAACATCTTTAATTTTAGCTTCATACGTTTCACCGTTCTTCAGCTCCACCTTCACGCGGTTTTTGTTGGTGACGACATGGGCATTTGTCACTATCAGTCCATCCTCTGAGACAATGAACCCTGAACCACTGGCAACAGGAATCTCCCTCTTTGAATAAGGAAGTCTAAAAGACATGGAAAAAAAGATTTAGCACTGCAAAAGTTGAAAGATCACAAATCACTCCAAATAACACAAGGCCAAAAAGTTTGGTGGTTTTTAATGCTTTAGGATATCTGCTGTTAATTAATATTATCAAGAAAATAATGCATATCCATCAGTTTAATGTGGTTTTTTTTTTCCCCAGGAGTCTGAAATTATCTTTAATTCTTGAGCACAACAACTATTTATCATCTCAAAAAGCTCTTTGCTATTACATAGCATCAATCAACATTTCTGGCACATTGGCAGCTGTTTTCAAGCATACAAAAAGAAAAAAAAAATCAAAACTGGACATCTTGTTTACTTGCGATATAATTCAATGTGAACCACAGCAGGAGCTATCTTCTCCACCACATCTGCAATAAAGTTGTATTTGTGCCGCAGGCTATTAGGATGTTCTTGGCCTGAAATAGAAACAGACAACATGTCATGAGTTCCTCAAGTGACAGGAGAAGGGTCATTGCGAAACACCTGAATTAAAAAAAGCTCCAAGTGGATATCTTTATCTCTCCCCTTCCTTAAAAGCCATCTGCAGCACAACCCTTGTCCCCAGATTTCCCCTCTGGCTCTTTGCACAGAAGAGGCAACATGCTTTAGCATTTAGATCAACGGATCCAAGAAACCTTCGTGTTTGAAGCACACGCCATCGGGCCACAGGGCTGCAGATCTGCTGTTCCAACGGGGCTGTAGTCGCAGACCCCGCGTCCCCCCAGCCCCGGTTCAGCACATCCCACCCCGGCAGCTCCTGGGGATGAGGTGCTGGGTCAGGTCAGGGTTCGGTCCCCGTCTGCACCTCTCCGCTCTTCATTTCATCAAAGGCATCTTGTACTTAGATGCCTCCAATACTGCTCTCACCTCTTTTCTTTTCTGGATGGTCTATTTAGCTTGTATGGTCTTCTCCAAACAAACGGGCTCTGTTCCTCTGCCAAAATACTCCTGCCTAGGGATTTTGAGTCTCATGCTGCTGCATTTGTAGAATGCTGAGCATAACAAGGTCCTGACCCCAGTTTAAGCCTCCAGCAGCTGCTGTGGAAGTTTAACTTGGGTACGATGTTTGTGCTGCCTCTCCCTTCTGTGTCCCCACACAGCCCGAACCACCAGCCTCTGCCTGGCACCTAAATGAGGATGCACATTACATATGCTCTACACAACCATATTCAAGGTATCCTTTCCACTGTGCCCGCCTGTGGTCCATCAGCTCCCCAGAGGGGATCCCATGTGAGTTACTGAACCACCCTCAAGGCTACAAAATAGATACGCGCAGGAGAACAATGGGACCACAAAGCTCCGCATTCCTGGGCAGTGCTGCAACACAAAAGCTCATGGTCACTGGGTATTCAAGAGAGGTCAGTGGGATTTTCAAAAGTAACTAAATACCAAACCTCCATTGTGGCCAACAGAAAACCTGTCTGCACCATCAGATGTCTAAAAACCTCTGGAAAAAACTCACAATTCTGACACAGCTTCCTCTCCTCAGGGGCAAAGCTTTTTTTCAAATTCGGCGCAACTAAGCAATCGAAAAACCCCCGAACAGTTATTTTGTATTTCCCTAGAGGCAAAAAACACCCTTTGTTTTCATTAGTCTGCATTTTATGGAATCATTTTATCTGGTGCATCCATCTCACATTATAAAGGCACAAGCTAAAACTGCAATTGACTTTCAGATGAGTATTAATGTGCTGTGCTGCTCCATCCTTGCCATTTGGTTTCTAAATCTATACAGAGATTAAAGCCCTTAAGCAGATTGCGGATGATGTAAGTGCCTGTGATGGTGTAACAGGACATATTATCTGCAGAATTGTAGAAGGAGACACAGGACTATGCTATAAAATGAACCCAATACATGAATGAGCTTTGTTATCTGAGAACCAGACTGGAAATACATGCAAATTTTTAAGTACATACTGGAGGCAAAAACCCATGGCAGGAGATTCAGAGGAATGATTTGGGATCAAAACCTTGCTGGTTTTAATACTAACGAGATACTGGTTTGGTCCAGGGGTGAAAGATGGATTTCAGGTGACTTAGCAATACCAACTAGCAAACACTGCCCTCGTGAGCTGGGTGGATGCTCAACCCGAAGACTAACCGATCAGTTAAGAACACGTTTTTTCCCATTTATACCCTGTGAATGCAATCCGTCATGAACAGCAGCCACAGCAGTAACCACGTAATCTGCTATGCAGTTTGAGATCACAGTTCGGAGACGTTAATCTGCTTTATGAAGCAGGAACGTTGGTCAGGAAACCTGTGTCCTCAACCTACTGTTTTCCTCAAAAGCACTCTGTGCTTTGCCCGTCTTGCACATAAACTGTTTTCCTTGGACTTCTATGCCAGAAGGGCATAAGGGGCTTGCTGAGTGACAAACATCAATTTATGAAAGGATTTGTGTTCTCTTCATTAGAAATATCCAGTATCAAATGAACGACACCATTTCTATAAATCTGATGACTATAATGGGAGTGTTTTGGAAAACTGGTAGGAGGACAAGAACTGTAGTTTGGAAGTATTTATTCATATTAAATAGGAGCTTTGACAGATTATCAGACTGGATTAACATGATGGTGGGATACAGCGCCACAGGGCACTACTGTATCCATCAATATGCTTTTTGATCCCTGCTTCTAGAACGATTTAATCTCAGTCACAATGTTGTAGACATTCAAAGGTCACATCCTGCCCTTGAAAAAGAGAGCTCCTATGGATGAGCGAGCTGCTCAGGAAATACACAGCTTTTTTTATGCCTTCAAACTTTGCTGTACATGGTGAGACTCCTAATGCTTCATCTCAGCTGCCTTCACTTTGAGTCGGAGGCTACGGATGCCAAGACCTCAGAAACGACAGCATTTTGTGTATAATCCGCCTCCTTGTGCAGTCTCAAACTAAGCTGCACAGTTAAAAGGTCAAAATTTCATACTCTGAAGAAGTTAGATAATAAATACTCATTCATGGCACACTGACCTAAAAAGCTTACGACAGCTTGCCACGCCTGCCTATTGCTTATGTATAAGGAATTCTTACATTGTGTAACGCAAGTTTTGCAACAGCTCTTGAAAAACTGCCCGCTTAAATAGAAAACATACCTTTTTAAAGCAAATAAACAGAAGCCAAAGTATTCTTCAGATGAATTCATTGATGAATGCTAACAAAAAAAAGATAACCATATCAACCGGTCTTTATGACAATGTGACAACATAAAATCTGAAGGCTATAGTAAAAGTATTATGTTAAAAATGTCTTCTATCACTAAGAAAAAAGTATCCTGGGGGGGGGTAAAAAATGAGACCAAAACGGACATATGTACATGCATACCACATACCCATTACGTACATAGTTAATGCTCACCATAGCTAATTGCTCTTCGGGATTACTGAACAATGCACACGGGAGCCAAGAGCTGCACTTATCTCTCCTATATGCAACCACCACCGTGTAAAATCTTATCTGAGATTCGAATCGCCATTTCCCAACTGCCAGACAGTAGTTTCCAGTTATCACCAGCCACCATAGAAGACGGCAGCGAAATTCAGAACTTTCCTGTTCTCTCCTATACGCTCATTTTCCAGCTGTACTGGTAGTTCAGACTCTTAGCAGAAAATACAGTTTTAAGAGTGGAATGGGTAGTATGCAACATCCTCCAAATTTTCAGGTTTAAAGAGCTGGACACTCTGCAGTGGTTTAGTGGATTGTGCTTGACCATTAAGCAATAAAAAAGCAACAGCATAAAGTTTTAATTGATATGATTTTGACTATTAAACCTCCACTGCCTGTGTATTCTCATACATACATATAACCACAGTATCCATCCTGATTTACTGGTACACAAGGAGGTTAACTCTTGAATTCCATACTTAAACTGGTCCTCAAAATGCAGATTTCTCCACTAAAAACTGTTTCTTCAGTATAACCAGTGTTGAAATCATGCAAATAAAGATTCCCCAATTTTCTGGCCTAATTTTTTTTTTTCACATCCTTCTGGAGCTTTGTTCTTAACAGTCTTATTGGTTTTTTGATTTTGTGTTTGGGGTTGTAGTTTTTTGCTGGATTTTTTTTAAGCATTGAGAGGTGAGCTTGTCTAAAGCTCTAGTTACTAAATATCTTCAAGCTTTGATGTTCAGATCTTTGCAGACCGTTCCTCTTTCTATTTATATGCGGCGATTATTTGTGTTTTGTAATGTTTTTATTGAACTATTGCACAACGACCTAAATGCCCATGAGCATGGTTCAGAAACCTTTATTAATGACATTATGAAGATGATGGTTGTGAATTCAGTTAATGATCAAAAACTGACTAAAAAAAACCCCAACATAAATAGGTTACAGCATGAAAAATTCCCAAGGCAACTATTTCTCCAAGGACTTCAAAGGTGTGCTGGCTGTCAGCCCTCAAATGAGAAGGAAAACCTCTGCCAATTGGCATTAACAGGGCTAATATCAGTAAACAAAATGCTAGGAGACAAGACAGAATAGCAGGGCATGCAAAAAAGCACACCGGGCTGTAAACAACTGAAATAATCTGGTTTCATAAAGATGAGCCAAAAAAGAGTATTAAGATCTAGGTTCTGATTGCTCATTGTTCAAAGTGGCATTGATGCTTTAAATGCTTACAATTCATGTGTGCTGCTTTTGGTAAGACTTTGAGTCAAACCGAAGGGATGCTTTGGAGATAGAAATCTCACGAGAGAAATCTCTCCCCATCCATTGTGAGAGCTGTGTCTTCTTTCAGCACAGATCCACATCTCATAGGAGCAGCTCTTCACACAAACCTTTGGGCACATCTGAGGCAAAAACGGATCTTTTTCCTGACCAGTTTTCCTGTGTTTCCCCCCTCTCAGTCAAGGGGGTTCTGCTCTCAGCCATCACGACCAGCTCAGCTCGCTGCCCATTCTCATCTCCTTCCCCTTTGTATCCTCAACACTCCCATGTCTCCTTTCCAATCTCTGAAGTCAGAACCAGCACAGTTATCTAATTCAATGGGATGACTTTTTAGCCTAGACACAGGGAGGGGAAAAAAGGCACACCCCAGTGTCTCCCACCCTCACTTGATGTGACTACACCAGATATCCTCATGTCCTAAGTCAAAGAGCTCAGATTCAGTCTGGAATCAAACCTTTGGTTTCTTTAAAAACAGCAGAAAAAATTCATTCCCATTAAGTTTAAAAGACCCCACAACTTCCCACAAAACAGTAATCACCCAATACAACTGCAACTATCAATATTTGTAATTTTATAGCCGTTAAAGAGGATGCTCATATGCAAATTGCAGGGGGTGTGAAGCAGTGGAGCTCCATCCCCAGGGTGATCATTAAAGACGCTTCATATTGGAAAAGCGCAGCGCTCCTGTCCTGCCAGGGGAACCAAATTAAAATACCCTTTGTGTTTGGCTCATGTCTGTACCATCCTCAGCAGGGAGTGCGGTTTCACCCCCACCCCATTCATCAGACCCTGTGTTACCATCTCAACTGGTGGGGTCCGCGGTCTGTGAACATCAGGCTGGTGCCAACAGAAGAAAATTGGGCTCGGATCCAGGGATCCATGGTTAATTTATTTTTCCCCGTTAACTCCATAATGATCATAACTGACTCTACAAAATCCTTGCCCACTAACAGAGTATGAGTGGAGTCAGTGCAACCTGCTGAAGTTTGTGAGCTAATTCAATGTATTAAGCCACTCGGGTTGCTGAAAATAGATGATGACTTACTCCTGTATTCACTGCTCAATGTTATATTCAGATACACAATCCCTGGTGCACATGGGTCTGAAAGAACATCTTGGGTTTGGGTTTCTCTGCAGAACAAAACCAGAAGGGCTTAAACACACTCACAAAACCTCTGGGCTGGCAGAATCGGTGACTACTAACACAAACCACAAGACCATAAAGTTGTACTTGGAGAAGTTCCACCCTCGCAAATAAAACCCCAGCCGCTGGTGTCTGTAGAAACACCCATTCGTGTCATATAGGAAAACGTTAAAACCTCTGACGCTGCTACGGAAACAAAAACTCCAGCAGAAGTGCTGAGTTCACACTGAAAACGGCGGTATCAGCGAGGTCTGCTGGAGAGACGCGAGGAAAAAGTGACATACGGGAATCTGCTGCCACGCTTTTTTCTAAAATTACATAAAACTGCAAGCCTAAATATTCCACTTCCTATTCAAGGATAAATTGTGTAATACGCCAAAAAAGGCTACTACGCAATGAAAACACTACAAAAATAAGAAACAACGTTCTGTGTATCATAGATGATCTGCTTAAGAACAACTTTCAGATCAACGGAGGGAATTTTGAGAGCTCTGAACCACAGCACCTTACTAAGGAAGCTACTGTAACATCAGCTATTTTTCCCCTCTGTAATCCAAGGGAAAACTAAAGATACTTCAGATTTCTGAGAATAAAATCTGGCTTACTGTGACATCCCTAAAAGCAAAAATATATTCGTAGTGCTAAATAACGGAGAAAAGTCAAGCATTTTATTCTACCAAATAGTAAACTGCACAAAATTGGCATTCACTTAAAATTTTTCCTGCAGCAAGAATCACTGCAGGATTAAAGTGAGGATTTAAAGCAAAACTGCCTTTTGGCATGAATGCTGACTTGAAAAGGGAAAATTAAGTCCATTTTCATCATAATATTTAGATGATCAGTTCTTTCTTGGCAGCTTCTGTCACATGCAGAGATCTTACAAGTGACAGGCTTTGAAATTTGTACTGAAACCATTAATTTTAATCATCAATTTTAAACAAACCAAAAAAAAAGCTGCCAAGCTAAACAAAACAGAGAATCCATATAAAATCTGTAGAATAAAACAGCTCTCAAATTAATGATAACACAAAACATTCAGATCAGAGTGTGGTCGCTCGTGTAACATAACACTTTTGAGTAGGAAAATGACGGTAAAGAAATTGCACATTTCAATTGATATTCTCAAGAATAAAAGCTGACTTGATCGGCATCCTATTCCCAACTACTGGCCATAAATTATTGCTTACCCTGACCAGAATTAAAGAGGGTCAGTTAATGAAAATGCAAATGTATGACCAAGCAAAGGTGGATATTGGTAACACATCAATGACCAGGCTACATGAAGAAAATCACACATGCAGACTCTTCTGTATTTATAAAATGAGGAAAAAGAAAAATTGAAGAGAACTAAATTGCAAAGCACACAGTCTTGGGAGAACTTTGTTTCAACCTTGTTAGTCCAGCTTCTTTCTTAGTACGAAACAAACCTCTCTGGCATCCAAAGTTATTCAAGATTTTCTTGCAATTGAAAGCGGTCAGTGGGCAATATCTTTGGGCAACTTTCTTCTAGGAAGTTCCTATATAACTGCAGATATAAAACTTAACATTTTAGCCATGTAGGAACCTTTCCTACCACTTCTCTACAAGGCAGAATAAGCAGTAAATTAATCGGATGCAGAGTTATCTTCTGCTACAACTAGAATTGCTAGACCGATGTCAAATTGTTGGAACGTTGTGCAGGAGGAACACCCAGGATTTGTATACCTTGGTCCAAGCTGTGCTACTCAGTCTCTGTGCAACTTGCGAAGAGTAATTTAAATCCTCAGTGACCTACATTTGTATTTAAATTTGGCAAAACCTGTATTTTATCTCGCAGGAATAGTCTCGGGTTTCAGCAACCCTTGTAGAACCTCACAGGGAGAAAATACTTATCTCAAAAGTCACAGAAATGCCAGAAATTCTTCTATAACCCAAGTGCACTGGCTGCCCCTGCAAAAAGCCCATCTCGCAAATATAGTAGCGGCGAGCAAAAGCAATGGGCTTTCAAGCTGCTGAGGTTAAAAAGCAATTCGGCGTAAGCAGGGAGGGCAGGAATCCAGAGCGGAGCGACAGCTCCATCTCACACAACAGGAAACTGCGATTCCTTCTGTAAACACCAGCGGTGAGGCGGGAAGAAACCCAACTTTTTCAATAAACAGCCAGGCTGGAGCCCTGGGCTGGAGGAACACGCTGTTCCCGGAGCAGCATTGCCATATTAATACAATACAGAGCCCGGGCTCATCCGAGTTGACAAATTAATTGCAAATAAGCAGACAAAGATGCACGGCTCTGGGTGGCCATGGCCCGCATGGGTACATTGGTCTGTCTGAGGGATGAGAAGGGATGCAGGGAGATGCTCAGACACTAAAAAAATAAAGCTGAAGAGCAATTCAGTACAAGGGCAAAGAGCTTGTTGAGCTCAAAAACATTAACGGTAGCCCTGCCTGAACTGGAAACATTAAGAAATATGTCAGGTAGTTATAAAAAAAGAGTCTGCCTGATTTCCTGCAGACAGATGAAAAGAATATTTCAGTCAACAGGTTAAAGCAGATGTGGTATTCTCTTCTCTGCAGAAAGCTGAAAATATAACAGATGAGTCAGGAATAATTTCTCCTCTCCTTTTTTTTCCAGCCCTGCTCAGTTTACGTCCCTTCCAACTCAGGTCATCACCCGGCTTTAACTCAACTCCCAGCTCTGCACATTGCAGGCAGAGAACCAGCAAAACAACCCCAAAACACCTACTAGGTAACAATGACGTTTTAATTCCTATATCCTACATGTAACCAACAGCTGCTCGAGCTTGAAAATTCCTCTTAACATTATAAAACCATTAAGGTCTCATTTTAAGCACGTGAGAAACTTTCACACTGCATCTTTAGAAGAAATCCCTGCTTAAGAGAGACTTAGTTTCAACTTCCAGGAACCCTGGTATGAAGACACCAGGGAACAAACCCAAGTTCTTGTCTTCATGCTTTCTAAACGCTTTGTTTTCTCTAACGAGAAACCTAAAAAAAGCCTATTAAGATGCAAGACTGAAAAAAAGCCTCTTAAGATGCTGCTTCTCTGCAGCTGGAGAAGGCACCGATTGTACCACTTGCTGCATCTCACACAGAGATGATGGACAGAAGGATCAAATCTGTAGAAGAAACCTCAGTAATAAAACACAAACCCCTCCTGCTCTGGGGCCACAGAATTGAGCAATAAATAAATACAGCAAACTGTATGGCAAAAGCCACAGAATATCTACGTATTGAACAAATCGCAGCCCCTGGCAGGATTTTGTACACGTGTCTGAAGAGTCACTCTGAGACCGCCCAGATTTTAGCGTGGATATCAGAAATCAGCGAGTGTTGGGGAAATGAACCTGGGTTATCACAGACAGTGCTGCTGCCATCCTGCTTAGAGACCTGCAGAGAGGAAGTGGCACTACCACTGTCACACAGGGCCCTGCGCCACCGGATGAGAGGTTTCTCCTTAAAAATTAAAAGAATAGCAGGTTTCTGTTTCACTGTCTTGAATACACAACCATACACTGCTCCCCTATCCAGAATTAACTATTTATATAGGGGCTTTTTGATCTGCACACCTATTCTGCTTTATTTTAAGGACCATCTCAATATTTTTCATATTTTATTTATAAGCAGTGTGTGCTTGCCCACTTTTACTGTCTGATTGCAAACAAAACCAAGTGTAAGCCAAGCTTTACCTTTATAGACAGAGGTCTACGTACAGATCTCCGATGCAGAATAGGCAGACATACCAAACAGCGCATCGGTTGCCCTGGAAAAAAGGACTGAATCATCCCTTTACCACCACAAAAGTTGAATATGAGATTCCTGGGGGGTTGTAGTTATTTGGGGGGTGAGATAGTAGGAGGGGAGAGGGTTGCTCGGGTTTCTTTTCCTGATGAGTGTCCGGTCCACCCGCTTCTTTCCTTCTTCAAAATCACTTTCTGCAGATGCAGATTGACAGATCATCGATGCCATTTGCAGCACGAAGCCAAAACTGCAGTCTGCAAGTTTAAGAACCAGAGTAATGGAAAAGAAAAGTAATGGAAAACGGAGCAGCAATGCTGGCAAGGGGCAGAAAAATGAAGAGGGACTCAGAAAAAGCTCAGTTTGCTCTCAGCTCTGCTACTGGCTTTACTGGTTGACCTTGAGCAAAGCTCTTTATCTTCCCCTGCCCCAGATTGATTATCTGTAAAACAGGGTAATGACATCGGCCTCTGGAAAAGCTTCTCTTAATGCTCTCCTATAAGAACTGCGTCAAATTTAAGACCATCAGATAAATTTATGGGTGGTTATTAGATTTAATATGCATTACTTTATCCATCAGTTGTTTGTGATGAGAAATATACACAAATCCAATTGCTGTCAGAAACATGAAGTGTTTTGTTTTAATTTGATGGGCTCCATCTCATCAACATTTGTAGTAACAAATCCTGTAACACTGGATATAGGAACTCTTCACTGCATTCTGTATCTCCCACCTCATCAAAAAGCAGCTTTGCAAGAGCAGGGAAATGGAAAGACTGAGAAACCTGATAGAATTGGATGGGGAAAAAAATGATGGACACAGGAACAAGGTTTGGTCAACACAAAACATTTAAAGAGGGTGCGCACAGTGCAGCTATGCCGTGACACCCAGCACAGCCCCAGCACATGAACATGTCATTGCTCACAGAATTAGCATGCAAAAAAAAGCAGAGGCTGATCTACTTACACGTTACACACACGTATGTATTGTTTTGCAGTGTGCGTGCATATGCACGCACATTTGTCTCCAGAAAAACTCCTGGCAGAGCACTCACAAGGAATTGCACAACCCAACTGGCTTCCAGCCTCCTGCTTCTTATCAGTGCACCAGGGTATCTGATATTAACCCAAAAATTCAGGAGCTAACCTGTCTGGCTGCCTAATTCATCTCCAGTCACTAAAATATGGCAGCCAAAACCTTCTCAAGTCACTAAATTTTGAAATAAAATAACTAGTCACCTGTCTCACAGGTTTAAGATATTATAAGTCCCCTGTTACCTACAGAGATGAGGTCAACATCTTCAGTTAACATGAGATCAATGCAATATTTTATAGCCCTTCAATACAGATGGAGTTGAGACTTATTTTCTCAGTTATAATCCTCTCTTTGAGGCAGGTGAACCAATTTGGGAATCACAATGACCTGTAACCAGAAGACAAAATAGAGTCTCTTTTTTTTTCTGCATCCTAACCACAGCCTCCAAAATAATATGAGATATTCACTTGGGCACAGTTACAAACACTGTGGGACTTACTGCCAAGTCCAGCCAGGGATCCTAGAGGCCCCGGCAATTTATGGGAGAGGAACGACTTTATTTACAACAGAAGTTCCACAGTACCCCCGTTTCTATTTCAAACATTGCTTGCCTTCACTCCAAGCACACGTAAATTCACATTTGAAAAATATTTTCCAGCTTCTCCTATTTCTCAGAGGGCAGAGTCTTTCCCTTAACTGCTCAGGATTCGCTGCCTCCATCGCATCCAAACTCTGCTTAATAAGACTCCTACTGCTTACTCATGGCCTTAAGTATTCCTGTCCAGTCCACAGGTACCTTTAAATTTCAAAGCCAAGAAGATGAAAGGATTGAATCTTCCCCTGTTCCAAATCTGTATTTACCAACACGACTCTTTGATGTCTAGAGACTACAGAATTACTGCTGGCTTCCCAGGACGGAAATCTAGATGTGGAGAGGGGAAAAGGTGAGCTGCTTCAGACAAACCACTTCTTACAGTTCCCTCCTCTCAGAGCTGAACACTTGGCTTTGGAAAAGCTTTTTAATCCCACACTTGGGAATTGGTTCTCTTCTGGAAATACGTTGCTATTTATTTCCACTGCCTTCAGCTGCCTCTTCCCTTCCTCCTCCCCTTCTGCTGCTGCTGCAAAAGACACTGAGGAAAGTCAGAAGATAATGACTTTCAGACCACCCAAACACAGCAACCGAGGGAGATGAAGGCAGCTAAAAAAAATGGACAGCACTGGAGCGCTTATTTGAGCATCCAGTTCCTTCACGCCGGGTCCTCCCAGGTCAATTTTTAATAAACTCGACACGTGCCAAATAACCTGCAAGGCTCTCCCAGCATTTCTTCGGCAGGCTAACCACCCTGTGCCTGCTATTATCTTTCGGAAAACAAGCTGAAAGCCAAGTTCACAACAACAATATCAACTTTCGATAAATATCTGGCTTAGTTCCTGGCCTGCCCAGATTTCTCAGCTGAGTTTTTCTTCCTGCCCCGATTATTCACTCCAGCAAGGCTCAGCCCATCGATTATTCACTCCAGCAAGGCTCAGCCCATCGGCCCTGCCCGTGCTGCAGGCAAAGGAATTCAGGCAGGTCCACCTACTGCTCTTTCCCATCCTCTGCTGCATGGATTTCATTCTTACGCTGCTTTTAAAGGACACAACAGTTAATGACAAATGGCTTATTGACCGCGAAAGTAATTTTATTCTGCCAGATGAGTACACAGAGTCACTTGGATGCATTTTTGCCCGGTGCATTTCAAAATATGAAGTTGGATGCTTTGCCAGAAACTGAGTTTGAGTGACGTATTTTGCGCCCCTCTCTCTCTGGAACTATGAAATGATAATGTGATGAAAACAAATAGCAAACCCCATGTCTTTTAGTGGCTTTTAGTGACACACACCTTTCCAGAACCGAGTTACCCCTAAACTCACCTCCGCCTTCCCCCAAACCTGCTCAATCTAAACCAGAAGAACATGCATCAAACTGCAGAAATGATACCAAAGGGCCAGCACGTCTGTGACAGAGAAGCATGAACTGCCTGTGACAGATGCCGAGAACTGCTGAGGTCACTGGGATACCGCATTAGACAGAGTAAGTCTTACAAAAATACAAAACCATAAAAATCTGGTTCAAAAAGGGTGGAGGAAAGTTAGGAGCTGAGAGCGACCATGAGGAAATTTCTTCTTACTCTGGGTAAGGGTGAAATCCAGGTTAATTTGTGTTTTACAGTGTGAAGAGCACAACATGGAGAGAAGGGCACTGTCCTGCAGCGCCTGCCAGCATCTCCTGGGAGAGGCGAGGAGGGAAGGAAGACTGGTTGAAGTTGTGTGTTCAACATCCCAAGCCTTCCTCTCTTGGTCAGCAGAAGAGATTTAATTGAACCAAAAACATATTTGCAGAAGAAAAAGAAAACATCCTCCCAGCACTGCAAAACTTAGAACTCAGAACACTGAGGTCTCGTTGCCCTGACCTCGCTCCCAGCTGTGGGATGTGTTTTACGTGGTCACGGTTTCTGCTCAGAAGACAGTCACTGTCTTTGTGTGCCTTTGTATGTTCATCGGGACCAAGACACGCACCGAGCATCTCCCAGCACGCGCTTCACAGGCCTCAACGTCCTCTGCCAACATCGCTCGTGTGCTTCATGCAAAGCGAAGATTTCTTTTGCAAAAGCTGCAGCGCAGCTGTCCTGGTCCAGAAACGACTTTGTGGTGCTGTGAGAGCTCATCCGCCAGCAGCTTTGGAATGAAAACCAGGGCTACAGCATCTGCCCCAGGCACCCAGGGCTGGTTACGCTGCTCATGGCCACACTAAGGGATGGGACAGCTGGGAAGGGCACATGGCCCCAGAGAGGGACACAGCGCTGAGGAAAGGGGTTCAGAAGCCACCACGCAGCGTGTCACCCGCTGTCACCTGCTCGCCTGACTGTGACAGAGCTGAGCCCAGGCACGCTGATCTCCAGCCCTGCTCCCACCCCACACACTCACTGCACCGACTTAAACTGATGTATTCCCTGGCTAAACCTACAGCTGGGCTTTCTCCAGATAGTCCCCGTTTTGCCCGTGCCTAGAATAAGCTCTGAGGCTTGTAAAATTTTTCTTGAACTTTTTAAGACTTAGGATTCCCATTTTGCACAGGAAAACATCCCCCTCGTGCACACAGCCCGAGAGTGACCTTCCCCTGCCTCTCCTGCATCCTCTCATAAACACACCCGGTATTTGAACAGAGGCGCTGAGAATCACTGAGGAGCAAAAGCAGGACCAGGAGTGGACTGTAGTAGATGGAAATTGAATTTTAAAAAAAAAGTTTTACTTGGTTTTATGCAATGTACACCATATTCTATTTGACCAAGTACTAAAGTGATGTGAAACTTAAAAACAACAAAAACATGTTTTGAAGTGTCTTTCCCTACATCCCCATCCCACCATTTCCCTGGGCCACTGCACTGTATTCACCAAATTATTTATATAGATATGTTACTAAGAAAGTGAAAAAACATTTTACGAAAGATGACGCCACCTCTAGGTAGCAAAAGCACTCCTGGAAGTGAACTCAGAATAAAATCAAAAATTAACAACTCTAAGGAGTCACATATTAGGAAATGGGTTTTTGAAACAATGGTTCGATTTGGCTCCAGGCAACATCACTTCACATCCTGCTCTCAATTTCTTTTTTTTTAAAATTTTAGGTTCTTTACACATGAAAAAAGCTTTGCTTGCAGCAATGGTTGTTCTAGGCCAGGGTTAAACATGTGCTACTGGTCAGCTTCTCTAGTACCTTCCTTTTGTCATTAGTGATAGAGAAAATAAGCATCGCCCCAACCAGAAATGCAACAGGGCAAAATGATTGTCTGGACCAGACATACGTGTGACGTGTCTCCTGCAGCAGAGTTTTCCTATGCAAGGTCTACATGTGGCCTATGCATTTTCTATACAGCTTACTGGAAGTAGGTATTACCCTCCAGCTCAAACACAGCCCGAATTCTGCAAACGTCCAGCAGAAACGACTGAGAAAACAATATTGGTTTCATGAATTGAGAACAAAAATCACAAGGAATTATATTGTACTGGAGATCAGGAAACTGTAGTGTGAAAGCTTTAATTGTCTCCAGTGTCAGCAAATGCCAGACACGTTCCACAGAGCACAAGGCAGCTTTGAAACCGAGGGGAAAAATGAGGGTACAAAAAATTGATTGTATTGATACCAAAACTGTAAGTTTGATCTGTAAAGCAGGCTCAGTGTATTTTGCCCAAGCTGAACGTATAGTCACTATACATCAGAACATTTTTCTGGCTAAATCTAGAAAAATATTTGTTTTTAAAGAAAGAAGTGCAGAAATGGTACAACCTATACCACAAGAATGAACCTTCAGTGAAACAGCTTTACTGAAAGGTGGCTACCACTTCCGAAACAAAGGCTTAATTCATGATAATTTTTATATATTCCCCCCTAAACGTGCCCAATGGCTTGGAAGGAATATGCAGCCTTAGCCTAAAAGGTTTAAGCCAGCCTACATTAGGGATTGCACCTTGTAAATATCCCATGTTTATTATCCCCAGCGCAGTTTTGCGTTGCTGGGTCACATCCTGCACTCATCATTCTGTTCAGTCCAGCAACTCCATCTGCAAAGCCACAGTTTCATAACCCAGCAACGTGCCTTTATATGGTTTACAAAATAATTAGCATCCGTCTGGCAGCTCTGAGTCCTCAAGTTACATCCGATTCAACCAAAATAGATACTAAATAATAATAATAACGCTGAGGGAAAAACACTTGTTACTTCTCAACAGCCGTTCCCATCCTCCAAAAGAAACCACAACAAAACCAAAACATCCTAAAGCCAGCTTAACGTGCTGTTTAGTTGCAAGCACCCCCTTCTCTAGCAAACTTATTATTAATAACTAGAGCGCATCTGCTAAAAGCCGCGGACACGCCGCATTCACTCGCTGCCATCAGATTTTAACAGCTTCTACATTCTTGGCTTTACTTCCCAGGGCATTTCTTTGTGACAAAGCGCCTGGACCGGGAATGCGCTCAAGTTATTTCTCCAAACTTCGTTGGAGCCACACAGTCGGATTCGGGTCCCCATCCGTACCGGCTTCTGGGGTTTTGCAACCGGTTTCCCCCAGTTTTGAGCCCCGCATCACTTCTCTTTGAGCGTGGGGGGTGGAGGAAGGAGATATGTTTAGTTTTAAGGCTGGAAACGGGGTTCTTTTTCCCCTTGGCGCTTGGCAGCCTAAGACAAACACTGCATTCTTGCTCTAGTTTCTCACTGAGGTTGAATGCTGCACTTGAGCCCGGGCCAGCCCTTCCCTTCGCTCCTGTCCCGCGATGCCAGACACCAGCCGGGGCAGCACGGACCATTCTCCGCTGCGGAGCCACCTGCACCGGGGAGGCGCGACCCCCCCGCCCCTCTCTCGAACCCGCAGGAGGAGACAAGAGGCCAAGCGGACCCAACCTCAGCACCTGCGAGGTCCCGGCTCCGCAACGCCCACCCCGGCCCCCCCGCCCTTACCCTGCCCGCAGGCTCCGCGCTGGATGGCGATGACGGGCGGCTGGCGGAGCCGCTCGGCGCGGCGGCTGGCGGCCCGCAGCTGGCAGGGGCTGGCGTAGCTGAGCCCGTCGCTGCCGCACACGGCTTCGCTGCTGGAGCACACGCAGCGCCCCACGGCCGCCCGCTTGCGCACGGTGGCCGAGGCCGGGACGCCGCCGGGGGGCACGACGCACTGGAGCCCCTCACCGCACACCGGGCCGCCCTCGCCGCCGCACGGCTCGCCCTCCTCCGCCCCGNCCCCACAGCGGCATCGCGGCGGCGGGGAACGGCGTGGGACAGCGGGGAGCGGCGTGGGACGGCGGGGAACGGCGTGGGGCGATGGGCGCGACGAGGCGGGCGGGCGGCTTTAAGTGGCGGGGTGGGGGGCGGCGCGGCCGGGGAGGGCGGAGCGGCAGTGGAGGGCACGGCCCCCCCGCTTTACAACTCCCCCCCCGCTTCCCCCAGGGCACTAATCTCCCCATCCCCGTCGCCCCCGGGGCCGTATCTCCCCCCACTCCCCGCCGCCTTGTCTGTTTTGGGAGAAAAACTTCAATGGCACGTTACCGCACTGAGCTGTTAAACTTGGCTTTGAAAGGCGCGGCCCCGATGCGGCACAAAAAAAACCCAAAAAACAAAACCTCAAACCACTCACCAGGCGAATTAAGGACGGCGGAAACGGTGATAAACGTGCTCCTGCCAACAAGGAGGGGTGGAGTTGAACGCTCTTCCCCACTTAAGGAGTTACGGGAAAGGCGATCTAAAGTCAGCGCCGATAAGAGCTCTATCTGATAAGGGGATGGGTGGACGAGCAGGCGCGGAGGGCAGGGCTGCCAGGCGGGCAGAACGAGTGAAGCGATCCCTGCAGGTGTCTGCGGATGTCAGGTATCCCGCCGGGAATTCCAGGTGCTCCGGAATGCGGCGGCCGGAGGGATCCAGGCTGGGAACGGCCCCGGGGGCGGCGGCCGGAGCCGAACGGGTCCCGGCCCCGGCGGCACCGGGACGGGGGGGAGGCGGCCCCCGGCTGCTTCTGCACCCCCCTCACTGCACATGAGGTTCTCCGAGCCTCAAGGCGGGGTGGGGATTAGCAATTAGCACAAGGTTAATCAACCGAAAGAAAAAAAAAAGTCGTTTTCCATCCTCCCACCAGCTGATCCCATTTATGCGGCAGCTGCCCATGGACAGAGGCCTCCTGGCCATTACGCTCCCTCAGCACGTACAAAGTCAGTTTAACTACACACAAGTACCTTCCCAGGGAAACAACATCGTTTCCAACGCCAGTAGGGAAAGGTACAACAAGAAGTAATAGCTGGAAATCGGGCACAGCCAGGTTTTTTAATTACAAGCCAATTAAACTTTCGAACAGGCTAGCCGTATGTAATTATTTAAGTGTTATCTTTATCAGGCACCGGATAACCAAGGACCTAATGAACTTTACAAATCATTGGGCAAGATGAAATGCTGTTAACTGTTAGATAAGCTGAGTGTAAGAAATCCAGGATGCCAGGAACTACTTGAACACAGAAGAATACAGTCTTTTCTCCTGCAAAAGGTGGAGTAATCTTTAACAACCCGAGCAGGTGGAAGCGGCATCCCAAGTGTCAGAACTCAAACCAGCGAACATTATAAAATCCTATCAAACTGTGACCACAAAGGCACAAAACTTACTTAACTGCTTGGTCCTTGCCTGAAGGTGGGAAACCACGTAGACTCCAGTATTCCCAATAAAAGCTCCAATATGAACCCCTTAAATCTGCTGTTTTCCAGTAACTGCTCCACTGTGCAAGAAAAGAGATTTCAGCAGAATTACTTGATTTCAGAAGTGACCCAAGTAGTAAAGTAGTAATCTGGAACAATTCACAGCAAAACTTTCTTAGTATTAAAAGCACGGCAGTGTTAAAAAGCCTAAGAGAAAGTTTGATAATGGTTACGGGTTTTTTTTTTAAACGTGTGTATATGAATAAACATATATATGTAATATGGCTAGATATCACAGTAAAATGTTTCCGAATTATTGTTTATCCATTACTTATTGGCTACTTTTAATAAGCTTCAGGGTTGTTTTTTTTAATTATTATCATTGATTTACTTCCAAATAAAGTCTTTAAGGAAAGATGAACAATTTTTAGCATTGGATTATAAGAAATACAGGTTCAGAAAAGCTCATATAAGCGCCTATCTGTAAGCAGGAACAAAATATTCAAAGACCAGTGAATTACCGTGGGGTTTAGTCCGACCCTGCCCAGAAAGGCGTCTGCTTTTCTATCTCTGTCTCTTCTGTTTGAAGCCATTGGAGCCTTATCTCCATAGGTAGGAAAAAATTCCATGCGGTGAGAAAACTCCTTGTTCAGTCATCCTCTCCCCATGGATGTTTGTGTCTTTTTTTGCTCGATATCCGCTGGTTTGGGTCACTCTTGAGAGCAAAGGCAAGGCCTGAACGGAGGCTCAAAATACATCAACAAAAGCCCATTGATAGAAACCCACTTGGAATAGTTAAAATTCAGTAAGTCAATACCCTAGTTCAAAACCTCAATAAAGCGAATGCATCCTTGCCTAACGCCTTTACTGAACTGTGCCACCTATAAAGTTTGCAAATCTTAAGCTACATATTCAACCACTTCAAGAATTATTGCAAGTTTACAGTGTTCTCACACAAAAATTTGAAACATCGGTTGACTTCATTCCTCTTTTCTCTGATGTATAATTTCTTTCACAATTCAGCCAGCATTATCAACTTCAAGCTCTCTTACAGACTACCGAAGACCTATAATAAACAGCCAATTTTTTTTCCATAGCATGGAAAAGGGAAATGTATTTACTGATAGACAATCAAAGGCTAAACTCTGCAAAGGAGATAGAATACATCGCAAGGTCTTGGGTGAAAAGCATTAGCAGTTCACTTCCAAACAAGTGGATGAGTATTGAGGACCTTCTGCTGTTATGGTTTTTGTTTCTTAAACCAAGTAAGGATGTGAATCTTAATCTGAGTATTAAAATACATTTTTTTTAATAATATGAATTTTATAAGTTTCACGTGGGTGTACACACAACTGAAAATAAATCACACTTTCCAGAATAACTGAGGTAAATCTTTTTAGTTTTATTAACTACGTTTACTGACAAATACATTTGTTAATTACCCACCTATTCCATGTAGAAGTGCCTCACACCTGAAATACATCATAAACCCAGAAATCATTTCTCCTCCATCACAGTATTTTCATATAAAATAGCTATTCAAGCCAGCAGACGTTTATCAATAGCCAGAGAGATCAGAAACACGGTCTGAAAAATACTCAGAGTTGAAAGGCTAAGTAGGGAAATATTTATCTCTTACTTTTCATATCGAACTTGACGATCGGAGGTTCCATCCTCTGATTAAATGCTACACATTCTCCTTAAGGAATAAGTTTTGACACAAGTGTCAGGGATCCAGAAAAGAGGTTGGAGTGAGTTTGAGATGCCCGGAATGTCATATTCTGGGCAAAATTACATAGTTTGGACCTCGCAGAAAGCTTTGCTGGGTTTATTATGACTGCGTTATTTCGCTTCATTCGTTCATGGCTTTCAGATTTTGTGACGAAAAAAAAGTATCTACATACTTTTGGCTAAAATGTACCATCTCTACCCTCATCCCCCCAGAAACCCAGGACTCCTCTACTTTGTATGACGTCTCTATTTTGTTAAACAAAGATTTACCTTAAAAAAAAGCCCCTAAACAAACGAAAAAAACAAACAAAAAAAGAAAAACAAAACCCCAAACCAAACAAAAAACCCACAGCAAGAACAAAAAAACCACCCAAGCAAACTTTTTCAAAGAGTGGGTCGGATTCATTGCTACGTACAGAAAAAATGCTGTGACTTTCAAAGAGGGAATTTCAAACTACATCTTCTCCTGGTGTGAACTTGGTGCTGGCGCTTATCAAGCGTAGCTGTGGGCATAATGTACAAAATAAATGAACGATCAGGGTGTCTTTTGGAAAGCCTCACATGAAATGGGCAACCTGCCCCAAGAATCAATCGCTAATCTGAACAAATCCAAGGTGTATTTGCGTACAGGTGGGTTTTCAGAGGGCAACCGTACACCGAGGAGCATCACACTACAGGCAGGGAGCGTAAACAAGCATCAAAACTTCGTAATTAATATTAATTTAGAGATGAAAATGCGCAGGGGACAGGCAGCTCAGTAGTCATTGGAACGGGAGCAGCAGGAATGTGGTGCAACCCAGCGGTTGGAATTCTTAAGAGATGCGTTCGCTACGCGCATTGATATGCAAAATTACAGTGTCATTTTAAATGCTAATCCCTAGTTACAGTGTCAAAGGTGCCACTTTGAAGAGCAAGATTCAGCTACTACTTACAGCATTACAAAGTGCCTTTACAAACCAGCACCAGTTTCTTTTCCTCAGAGAGGCCGCGCAGAAAATCTGAAGTGAAAAAACCAAGGCAGACACTGGGGATGTAATTCAGATACACTTCGAATAACTTTTCCAGAGAGCAGCCTTCATTATTTAGGTGGAATATCTCAGAAATACTGTAGCACTTGCTGGCTTGGAGCATCAAATAGTTGTATAGGTTGTGCTCCAAAATACAGGTGAATATTAAGACATTAAGCAAAATTGGCAAAAGGTAAAACTACACATAGCACAGAGGGCTTCGTTCTTTAAAAATTTCAGTTTAACTTCTAGATTAAAAATGCCCTGCCCAAATTTCCCCTTCGTTTCTTCCCTCTCTCCAACCTCAAATTAATACGGAATCTTTATAAGAACAGTAATATTTGTCCCGCACCTTCCAAAGCACCTTTTTGATGTGCTCATTAATTTCTCCATCCATTACAGACATTTTCTAAAGCCTAAAAAAACCCCACCACCCTTTCAATAACAACATTTCCTACTAAAACAGCCATTTTTCATGACAGGAGATACTTTCTGATGCTGTATGCACTTTTAATTCACTTCTACATCGAATTTTGACTCCTGGACCTACGCATGCGGTTGCAAAACCTCCAAGTCAACAAGCAGAGTTGTTAAGACATAAAGAATGAGGCTTCAAACTGGTGACGTCCCCTGGGTCAATCTGGAGCCCCCATTCCTCTGCTTTCCCCCCAAGTTCGTGTCTTTGGGTGCTGTTTCTTCACCTCCCCTCCTTTCCAGGCCAGTAGTTGAGGAGCTTGAACTCAAACGGGATATTTTCAAGGTGTTTTTGACCAGCCGCATCGTCCTCAATAACCGGTTCCCCAGGTGGGTTCCAGAGTTTTGAAACTGTGGTAATATAAAGTCAACCAGCTCAGCTCAAAACCTTTCAGTACAGAAAGTTACTGCCTTACGCTGCCAGACAGACACGTCTTCCAAGCAATAATTAATGTTGTGAGCACGCAAGTTTTATACGATCATCTAACACATGCTTTTCATTCAAAAAAGGCTATTCTTACCAGAGGGAATAGCTATTAGTGATGTGTTTCTCTTCTACTGGTTTATCAAAGGAAAACAGCAGTTCTTTATCACTGCTATATTTCATTAGTGCTGTGCTTTGAGTTTTGCTACTTACTCTGTTACTTACGTAGTGTGAAAAAGCGGGTTCTCCAAAGTGTCGGTTTTTCAATTTCATTTTCCTCAACTATTTGTCACTATTGCTTTTCACAGTCAGCAGCATCACAAGAAGCCTCACACTTTCATTAGTGACTGGACAGGTTAACAGATTATTCCCTGTTTTTCCAATAACCTCATAGCTTCCTCAGGAGTAAACCAGTATCACAAATACAAACAGCAGCGAGAAAGGGAGACTTGTTCTGCTGTCAACCAGTTCGCTGCCATTGCTGGTCCAAGCTTACAAGGAGCAAGAGTTAAAAGCAAACAACTGAGTAAACCAGTGACAACAACGGAAGTTTCAAAATTAATTTTTAAAGTTCAGAAATGTACTTAAACACTTGACTTGTATCATTTTAAAAGGTGGAGCCTGACCTCCAGGTGGTGCTAATATTGTTATTCCATGAGGTCAATGCACATGCCAATGTATTAAGTTCTGTCCTGGACCATCACCCTCTGGCTGTTGCCTTCAGGCATGTTGATTGCAGCTTTAGCAGTGACATTTTTGCTAATTTCTTGTTGTAATACAGTGGGTTTAAACCTATAGCCATACAGACTAATTCGATTCCCTCTACAGTAAACTGGCAACAGCAAGTACATAGTAAATGGAAACATGCAAGACAGCATGTAGTGAGACAGAGCACCCCAATCATTTCAGGGACCACAGTTCAGGTCTCAGCGGGCTGTGAAAAATAACTTCAGATTCTATGAAAACAACTAGGTGGTAAAAAGGTTGAAAGCTAAACAGCAGAGATGCATGCAATACGATAGATGAATCAGAAATAGCATTTTAAGCTCCTTTAAATGAGCTCGAGCTGCAGCCAGTAATTGCATTTTATTCCGTTGTTTATTACTAGGAAGAATAAATTGTATTGCTGTACATGGATTAGAATCATAGAATGGTTTGGGTCAAAGGGACCTTCCTGGCTGCCCCAGTGCCCCCCTTCCATGGGCAGGGACATCTTCAGCAGCTCAGGTTGCTCAGTCCAGCCTGGCCTGGGATGGCTCCAGGGATGGGGAATCCACAGCAGCTCTGGGCAGCCTGTTCCAGGGCCTCACCACCCTCAGGGGGAAGAAGTTCTTTCTTATATTGAAGCTAAATCTCCTCTCTTTCAGTTCAAAGCCATTAGTCCCCAAGTCCTTCTCATCAGGGCTGCTCTCCATGCCTTTATCCCCCAGGCTGGGTTGATAGCGAGGGTTGACCTGACCCAGGGGCAGGACCTTGAGCTCACACCGCTTTACAAAAGGGAAAAATGGACCTTAGAGGCGCAGTCACTCAAGTGTGGTCACACGGCTGCACAGTGAGCTGCTCCCAGGTGTCACAGGTGCCATTATTCCGGGAAAGCATTTCTGAGAGAGAAACTTGGTTACGCAACGGTGGAATGGCAGAAAAACGCTTGTCGAATTGTGGTTTGTTTTGGTTTTCCCCCTGCAGACAGTGCCCAAGTGTTTCCGAATGGTTAACCTGGCATCCCTACACATCATCTCTTCCCTTCCACTGATAAGAAACCTGATCGACTTCGCTTGCGTAACATGTAAAAATTCCACAGAAGAAACCAAGAGCGATAAAAGCAAAACAGTTCATTCTGTTCAATTTCTTTCTCGGACTATACAACCTGGTCAGATTTGAAAACTAAAAAGACATTATAGCTGGATCAGAGATAATCCAACCTCTTCTACGGTAAAAAGGAATATATTGTTCTGATAAAATATTTAAGGTGGTGCAAGGAAAACACAGTCAGATCTTAAGTTACCCAAACTGATTTATTGACAATTTAAATGTGACATATTTACAGCACTGTTTCTAAAATAATTTAACAATTTTCATAGATTTATAAAAGTACTGATAAATAGGAGACCCTGACAATTACCAACCACAAATATTTCCCTATGCTACCGAACTACAACAGTAGTTCTGTTCTTTTTTTTCTTTTATTTTTTTCCTCTTTTTGTAAGTCCCATAATGGAGCTGCGTTACCTCCACCCAATGTGTAAAATTGCCAATACCAAAATATAATAAAATGAACATGCAGTGTGAAAGCTGTACCAGAGAAGTGAGTTCAGATGTTAAACTACAGTAAAAATATTTCAATGCCAAGTGTCTTCCACACAGAATGTACTTGTGAAAAAATAAGCTTTTAAAGAGCTATTGTTTTCTCTTTATAGAAGTTAAAACCTACAATACTAGTTCAGACATTTACAGTAACTTCCAATTCTGTGCTAGGTTTCACATGTATCTAAAGAGTCAAACAAAACCAGTAATCTACAAACACCACTGCCCTGACACAGCGGTTAGTTAGCTTATGGATAAAAAAAAGAAGGTGCTGATATAATTTAAGGTTTTGAAGTTCGATTATGTGTCATTCTTGTGTAACACCAATTATTCTACCCTTGGATCAACAAAGGACCGTGGTAAAGCCATCCACATCTCAAGCAGGAGGTCAGTTTGGAAGCTGGAGAGAAGATGGACCTGTGTGATATGTATCTGAGGGTGCAGGAGACCAAAAAAGCCACCGCAAAGCTGGCCAATCTGAATCACAATAAGCAGCAGCGTGAGATATTTGTGGGGTGTCGATTAAAGCCAACATTTTTCAGAACTGACGAAAAGCACAACGCTCGATCTACTCCAACACTTGAAATGTAAAGGTTCTTTTCATTTGCATCACTGAAGCCCCATAACACAGTGTACACAAACAACAAATACTTTAAAAAAAATATATTGCACAGCTAGTAGGTGCAATACCAGAACACTGGTATCCCTAGCATAAGATTTCTATCTTAAATAGCTGTTTTGAACTATTCTATTCAGAGCAACTCCAAGCCAATGTTCAAAACCATTAAGAACGGTTTGTGTACGTGACTAATCCAAAAGTGTTTCGACAAGGTGAGAAAGGAACAAAAAACCACAGGCACTTAAGATTATTAGTGCACCAAAAGTCATAGGCCACAACTGCATGACTAAGAACAGTTTGGTACCAATAAGTACAAAACTAAACGAGGTCTTCCACTGATCAATACACAAACAAGAACTGCTCACAAAGCACTGAGAAAACCAGTCTCAAAACAGTTATCAAACGATACGTTTAGACATGTAAGAAAAATAATTGCTGCAAAGCCTAATGTAACACAATATAAACCCTACTCAGTTCAAAAGATCTAAAGTGTCCGAATTCAAAAGTCCAATTTCTCTTCTCCCCCCTCCAAAAACACCACTACATGCAGTCCATCAAAATCCAAATGTGCAAAAAGTCATAACCCACCTTCAGGAGTGCATCAAAAATAGGCTGACTATTCAAAATATTATTTTAGTGGAAATTGTACAGCACCATGATTAGAATTCCAAGGGAGTTCAGAATTCTCGTTCTGATAACAAATCAGTTGACACTGTTGATCCTAAAGAACAGAAGAGAGATTTTGTGCATTTCCTGGTATCTGGAAGTTATGGAGAGAAACAATTCTCACCTATGCTTAAAATCTTACTGTAGTTCAAAATGAAATTAAATAATCACATTTGTTGGCAATAAGTTCTCCGCAATATAGCATCAGTTGTAAATTTAGTAAGTTTGCCAGATTAGGAATGAAAAGTTGCTGGTACCTTGCTTACTTGCAGATGTACTTTTTTGGTTTTGTCTTTTTGTTTTTTGTTTTTCTCGTAAATTGTGCAGTTTGGCCCCTCCCTAGTAAGTGATTTACTATCAGCCTTTGAGAAAATGCGGAAGGCCCGTTTCCGACCTTCCGCTGAAAGGCAAAACACGAACACATTATATATACACACATGTGCACAGAACCACACACACGTGTATATATATATATACATAAAATCAGTGTTGGTGGCTTTTCTGTGTTCTCATTTCCTATAATTTTCTTTGGTTAAAAGTCCAAACAGGGAAATTAGAGGACCGAACAAATGGATCATTCTCCAAACACTTCCACCACTACACATCGCTAACTGGAAGGCTTGCATCATCCAGATCCACAAGGCCAGGATCCTGTTCCTGAGTGCCATTTTTACTTCGGGGTTCCGAAAGGCCCCGTTCAGTCACTTTGGAAGTTGATTCTCTTGGAGCGACAACCTGGATCTTGTAGCTCCCTGGCTTGGCCTTGGTAAAAGACTCGTGAAATCCTCGCTTCTCCAAGGCAGGGTATTTGGCGTGAGGGTTTGGGACCAGAGGGCTGCCGTGAGCGGCGGCGGAATGTGAGGCGGCTGGGGCTGGGGCGGCAGAACGGAGAGCGTGGTTGGGTTCGGAAGAAGACTCGGGATGCTCCTGGAAAAGAAGAGCAGGTGTCAGGTGAAGCCGTCCTTGGGAAGATGCAGTTGCAGATTTCACTCTCAGAACAACAACGACAACGAAAAAAAAATTAAAAAAAGACAGAAAATACACAAAGCGAAGCATCAGCCACAGCAGCAGGAGGCAGGTGCTTTCTCAAGGCGGTGTGTTATTAAATGTGAGCTTACAGCACTATGTGACAGCAGCATCAGTTTCTTCATTTGAAGAAATTAAATTTCTCAAATCAACCTCAGCAGCTCTTTAGACTTTGCAATATAATCCAGCAAACTGAGGCTTCTCCTTTTACTAAGATGTTAAATAACGTTTTGAAGATACACGTTTAAAGTCCATGGAAAGTGACATCTTTCCAAGAGAAAAATGTATTTAAACATATTAATATACATCAGGCACTCATACCCTAAGTCCTGAAGCAATAATGCACATTTTAGTGTTCCCTCTTCTTGGGGTACCAATCTCCCCAATTTATTCCAGGGACCAAACAAAAACAGTAATTATTTTATGCTATTGAGGCTATATAACAATATTAATGCACCTAGAAAAGAATCTGATCTTTAAGCTATTCCTTCTAATGGTCAAGTTACTTTCTGTTGTTTATTACTCTTAACTGCCATTCTGTTGACCTTATACATAACTTTATTAGATTGATAGTGTGACTTCTCTCATTTACTTGTTGTTAGAAACAAGCTCCTTGACTACCTAGGAATGATTTAGATGTTTAGAGCATATTTTAGACGCCCCAGGATATCCCGCCCTACCTACAGCTGTATCTCCAGAACAAAAAATTCCTCAGATTCTGCACCGTATCTACGATATCTCAAATACCCAGGGATATCTAAACCAGTGCTGGATATGGTGTTAAGTGATACGATCAGAACGATGCGCGACGGTGCAGCGAACGCGTCCCTCTGGCTGCATTAGGAGCTGCTGCCGTTTCTGCCCTCACCAGGGTCGGTACAGGAGCCAAAGGGGTTTGTCACCCCCCATGTGCACATACATCAAGTCGCTTTTCAAGCGCATTCGCTAGCAAAAAAACCCCCACACCACAGGTGTGTCCAAGAGGTGAATGTACATCCTAAATGAAACACTGATTTTTTTTTCACAGCAGTTTTCCAAGTTTCTTTTTGAACGCTGCGACATGATTTAATGAATTTAATCATAATGGATTCTGCCAAGTACTACTGTATGTCTTTTAGTAAACTGACTAATATTATCATCGGGTGAAGGAGCTGTGCAACTTTTTTTGGACTTCAGTTTTGCATTCAATTTCAGCAAAGTATTTCACATTATTTACTTTGCCCTATTTCACACCTGACTTGATACTTCACTTCAAGAAAAAACATTTGCTTTAAAACACACGATTCAGTGATTTACCTACTATTCTTCTTATTGTTAACTTCAGTACAACAAAGAGGCCAAAAGGAAAGGATATCAGGACAAGCTCTCTATAATAAACTTTTTGCTAAATCGAACTGAAGGATACTCAGATTTTACTACCCACACTGACTGTAATTTCACAGTTAAGAGACTACGCCGCTGCGTTACTCCTGAGCTGTTCTGCTTGGAACAGCGTACCCATTAGACATTATAAGGCTTCTACGCTTGAACTAAGAATGTCATGCAGAGACTTATAAGCCATGCAAATCAGGCTACAATATCATCCTGCCAATTACTAGAGTTAAAACGTGCGTTTTTTTGGTGTGCACGCATCTGTATTAGTTTGTGGGTAGCTTAAATTTAATTTTGCTTTTGCGCAGTTTCAAAAAAATGTAAAGTACAATGGAAATATGAACTCTCATGCAAATTAGTTTTCATACTTTCCTATTAAAATGACATTGCATAACTTATGTTTATATATACAGTACTCTTTGAAATACAAATAGATGGTTTTGCCATGTTTCATTTCCAATTGTTTTAAAAGTAAGAAAAAAACAGTGCAAGCCTGTAAGTGGATGATATCATTTATGAGTTAGTTTTCAGTAATGGTAATGGAAACAGGTAGCATTATTTTTAGTGTTTTTTTTACAGTGCAAATTAGTGTCTAGCCCTAGCCCTCTGTTAAGAAGGCAAGTTTACATGAGAGCCCACATACGTGCTGCATTCACCAGTTCTTGATGTATACCTCGGTATACAAGGATTCGACAGCCTTCTGGCCTGCCGCATCTGGAACACAGTGCAAAGCTAAGATTAGAGTAACCTATACTTGGGGAAAGAAGAGAAGAGAGGAGAAAAAGAAAGAAGTGATGCAGACAGTAACAGCTGGATCGCTCAGTTAGCCCCACAAAAATTAAAAAAAAAAAGCATACATAAAGGAAAAAAAAAAAATTATCTGCACACTTTTATTCCCCCAAAAAGAAATAAAATTTATGATAGGAAGTTTAAAATAAAAGCATGAAGCAGCTCCCAGCTGCAAAAACAAAATAATTGAGAGCTTAGTCTGAATTAACAGAAATACAATATCAATGCAAATATTGAATAAAAGCCAGATCTAAATGATTTGATTTCAGATAATGGGGGTAATGATATATTCAGCTTATTATAAAACATCCCATAGCCAGCAAGTGAAAACCACAGCTTGCAACATCTGAACTGTAAAGTATTCCATTGGTTAAATGTGGAGATACCTGGAGACACTGACACTACAGTGACCTTCACGACTTTCCATAAGTTACTGCACTTTGTACTGAACACCTAATACAGTTTAAAAGCAAATACGTCTGGAATGCTGGCACCCCCATGGCTTCACAAATATGAAGACTTGTCACAGTTCAGTGTTCACGCTCGATGGTGTTCACGCTATGTTTTCAACAGCAAACACTAAAACTCATGCGAGCAGAGACGTCTCAGAGAAGTTACTTGAAGTTTGAATCTGTATCTGCATATATGATAAACTATCGACAATAGAGAATGACAATCCAGTAGTGAGAGGAGTTAAAAACAAATGAGGATATTGTCATTTGATTGCAAAATTCAGCAATTAGCAGAAACACCTGGCAGGAATTGGAAAGCTTCAATTTTACTTTCAGGCTAGTAGTAATGACAAAGATCATACTCAACTTAGACTTTTTTCTAGGTTAGCACTTACATTATCTACAAGTTCAAGACAACGCACATAAAGTCAGCTACTGGTAAGACTAAGATAAGTGCTCAATTAAAAAAACCAAAGTACTTCCTGCCAGTCTGTATTAAAGTTCATGCAAAGATACCACGTTACTACAGGACACGACAGAGGACACGCGAAAGGAAAAACAACTACAACTTCATGTGCACAAGTGAACACCAACTAATCACGTTTTTTCCGAGGTTCAGAATAACATACGGAAGCTGCTGATCTTCCAGGTCCTCGCTGTGCTACAATGGCCCCAGAAATTGCTTTTATCCAACTGTGCATGTCTTCTGGACTGTCCGCCTGGATCAAACAACATTCATTATATTCAACATAATAAACTCTCAACTTTGCCAGTGTCCTGAGCACCTGCATTGAAATGACAGCTTTACCCTCCTTTATGAGTCTGTTATTTAAAGCCACTTCTTAACTCAGACATTTCTTAAAGTCTTACCCTGAATTTACTACATGTATATAGTTATATAAAATTATAAGCAGGTATTTTTATACTATTTGCACGTTCTAGACTCAAATTTTTACTTTAAGCAAACAAAAATATTAAAGTGCCCACAGATATTCTTACAACTGATCTGCTGATTCCACTTAAGCTTTGAAGAGTGACACAACTTCTGTACTTTTCAGTCACTCTTGCACTTCTGTGGGTATTTACTGACTAGCCACAGTAAAATAAAAATCAGTCTCTGTTGGGGGCCAGCTGTACATTTACTTAGAACAACAGTGCAAAAGATGCAATAGTTAAACAGTGAATAAATACATACCTGGGATAAAGACAGATAAAAAGCTAAAGCTATCCCAGAATTTAGTTGCAACTTTATTAAACAAGTACATCCAGCCAGCAAGAAACATCTGCAACATGTGAATTATACTTGACTATAGGACAGCTCATAACTCAACATCTGGCACCACTGCCTGTATTAAACTAATGGGGCCTTTCTCATCCAACAAGAGCAACTCAAAATTATTTCCAGTACTACACGCATCACATTCCCACAAGGCTGGGAAAAGCAAGTCTTTGTGATTTGTATTATATCCAAACATTTAGAAGGTGATGTGATAAGGATGCAGTGATGAAAGTGCATCTGGATACATATGACCAAATCAGTCCTGAAATCTAAATGTTGCTGCGCTTCAGTAGATATTTATTGTGACAAGTAACTTGAATCTGAGAACCCAATTACTATACATAAAAATTCAGTGCTTCAAAATAAAAAGATTTGATCTATTAAATCGATATATTGAGTTGAACTTACAGAGTCTAAAGACATGAATACCAACCAAATCACATTAGGATTTATTATTATTTTCATACACTACCAACATAGCGCTTGCTGTTACGCATATATTTCTTATATGCAGCTTCCTGAAATATAATGAAGATCACACTTCCTCCGAAACTCACAGCATAGTTAAATACAACTGCAAAAGCAAACTAGCAGCTCTTCTTTGCTTTGACTATGGCCGGCTCTTGGTTTTGCCCAAAGTTTAAAGAAAATAAATTACCTGTACATAAAAGGTTCGAGAAGTTGTTACAATTTCAAAGAGATTGTCTCTCATCATTATGTCACTGTAAACGAAACACAAAAATTATTCAACAGCAAGTACAACCTTCCCACTTTATTTTCAAAAGACTCTAGGACATGCAGAGAATCGGAGCATTTGTTGTCCGAAGACCTTCGCAATTCTGTATCACTCTGCTGTTGATTTTTGGTAAATACCAGGTAGAAAAAGAAAACCAGCATCTCTTCCACATTGGAGTCCCAAGACTCTTCAGTTTATCAGTGACAGGCATGCTGCTATGTATATTTTTAATTGGAACATTCTAAACCATATCACGTTAAGTTTAAAAATTTTTATTGGTCTATTAAAATGTCTAAAATTTCGTATTTCTATTTTGTTACAACTTTGTAAAGTATTGGCCCTAAACACTAGCCTGCTAGAAAAAAAAAATTAATGCCCAGCATAACTACTACAAAGGCAATTCATTCCTTACTATATTGCCATTTGGTGGAAGGGAAAGAACAGGAGAGAGCGTTCTCACCTTAATTCAGACACTGAACGTAAGGTAACGTTCTCTAAAGGCTTAGAGGCTCTATAAGTAGACTACAGACTCCTAAAATTGCTGCCTCAGCCCAGGCAGCACCCACCCATCTCTAATTCATGATTGCACATGATTCCTTTGTTCCACCCTTGTCCAATGCATTTACGTTCTATGCAATGTTACAAGTTTGAAACACACACTCAATACAGAAAGCTCAAAACCAGCTTTATGCACAAAGCTCTCCGCTGCTTCCCACGAGCAGTGTGGCCGTGACAAGGCAGCGCATCCCATGGAACAGCATCAGTGCTTCTCTCCTCACCTTTGTTTGCATTCCTGAACTTTATGGACCTCCTTTAGTGGTATAACCCTGAGAGGTTCTTTTTCCTGAAAAAAATAGAAAAATAATTCAGTAGAGTATATCTAACAACTGGAATATGGTGAGGAAGCCAGAGGTCAGGACAGCTGACAGCAGCAGACTTGTATAAATGAGACTTTTGAGGCAGTCAGTTATGCAAAATGTGGTGTCAACCAAAAATTCATTTGCTTTTTGTAAGTATTGAACCAACCATGGCACTTGCAATGAAGAGGAGGACAAATTAAGAATTAAAAAACCCCAAAACATATATTTGCCTCACCGTAATTGAGACAACCACCCACGTCCCTTTCCCCAAACCAGATCAGAAAATTAAATCTGGCCTCAGGCAGTTTATTTCAGTAAAACCGCTCTTATTTTCATTTACTATGAAACGTTACAATACAAGGTGTTTTCTTAATTGTACTGCATGGCATGACTTTAAATAAAATTAACTGTATCCTATACTCAATACAATTAAAAATGTGAAGAAAGCAATCATACCAAAACCCATAAAAGAGCAATTATTCTTAAAGCATATGAAAATCCTGCTACCGTAACAAAACCAAGTGTTACAATTCCATCAAAGTCTCACACAACAGGAAAAACATAGAGAACATTCAAACAGAAATACTTTCAGTTTTGCCATGACAGCGTAACGTCATATGGAGTTATTTTCCCATGGTTGTCACAGTAAAACACAAACAAACAACTTATTTTACCTCCTGATGTGCTTTCTTTAGGCAATATTACAATGGGCTACTTCAGTTGGCTTCAGCTTATAGACAAAACACAAGTTGTCAGGTCTGGAATGATTATTTTCTGTATAACTTCTATTATGCATACTTAAGAGATTTATGTTGTTACAGCAAACAGCAAATGTCATCCAAATATCACCATCCTCAAATAATAGTTTTCATTAAATCACTTTATAGCAGATCACACAGACAGATTTTAAAACTTGATATTTTCAGTTTTGTTTCTCTCTTCCTACGTTCACTCATCCATCACAACAGTTTTCAAAGTAATACATCAAATGTCAACTGCGAGACCGTCCCTGGAATAGAGACATTCATTGCAGGGAAGATCTCAGCTCAGAAATGATAATTTTCCAAATCTGGGCCCTTCCTCCAACTGCAAACAGGAGATCATCAAGAGAGGGTGGGGACAGGACACCAAAAAAACACAGCAAAAAAAAGTCCCCAGAATCTATACATTTTTCAACTAAAAAACCCCAACCAACCAACAACAAACAAACCCCCAAACAAACACACACACACAAACAAGAACTAAAAATACAACACCCACAACATTTTTTTAATATTTTTTGAGAGCAAAGAACCTGGATATATTTCTACAGATGAAAAGATATCCAGTAAGAGCCATGAGAAGTTCTGGTGAGCCCGCTGGCTGCCAAGACAAACAAACTTCAAGCAAGATCCACACTTGACTGCTGACTGGGGTTACTGGGAACTGAAATCCACCACAAAGAAGTTTTCCAGAATTAGAAACCTGATGCTGTGCACTGGCTGAATACGACCTCCATGCTACAGCCTTCTTTAACCACAAAGGCAAGCCAAACAATCGCTTTTCAATTTTTTTCCCCTATCTTTGCGTTACTCTCATTAGGAACAGGAGATGATTTGGGATGGGGGGATCCCACGCTTTGCTGCAAGAAATCATTCGCTACTTGAGATCTTCCGAAGAAAGCACTTTACCCTTTTTGTGTTTGTAGGAGATAAATAAAATCTGGTGGGTATACGGTTACATTGTTGCAGGTGTTTTCTTCTTGGTAGGTTGTGCTGTGTGAAAATCTTGCCCTTCCCACTACAGAGTGAAGTGTCTCCAACACGTGCGTTTCAGACAAGGCAGATCGCAAGCGTTTAAAAAACTATATGAAACGTCATTATCATGATTAGGTTTCCTAACCATGGAATTCTCTGATTAACCACTATAGCCCAATAAAAGGATAGTATATTATCTATCTATTCAGTACTATCTATTCAGAAGAGGGATGACTTTCTCAAATGGAAAAAAAACCCCCCGATTTCAGTAAAAATTGTGAAGCAAGATCTACCTTGCTATTGTCTGACAATTGGTCGGTCCAGTACCTTCCTCACACTGCAGCCAGGGGACATGAGCCCGAAGAACAGAGGGCACTAAAAGAGTTTAAATTGCTCATTTTAAACAAACTGGAAAGGAGCAGGACGGAACACGAAAAGTGGATGCATTTCTACCAGCTTTCTACTCTACTCTCTCACAGCACAGTTCTTCAATGAGTCAGAATTTACTTGTGAGCAATCTGCACTCAGATTTTATTTTAAAATGAAAATAGAGGGTTTAATAGAAGCAATGTGTAAGAATTATGCTGACAGTTTAACAAAGACAGTGATGCAAGATCAAACTCTGGCTGCTGTTGTATTCCCTCATTAAAAGTAAAGCAAAAGTTTTCTTCAAAAATAGCCTGAAATATGGCTTCTTGACATTTTGCATCTCACAGTGGGCTGTAAACTCAATTTTCCTTGATTTATAATACTCTACAACTCAGAATTTGTTCCTTGTGTGCAGATGTTCTCATGTTTACTAAATGCGGGATTCCTTTTTGGGGAAAACAGACCGTCCCCAGTATCAGCCACTTCATTTGTAAATGAAGCCTGAAGGCACTTAACATTTGGTCAAAATCGGTCAAAAGCTTCAAGAGTGATGAGTAGGGAATGGAGATCACAAACCAAACCAAACAAAGTGTTGCTTCTGAGCAGCAGAATTCTTCGCCTGCTGTGGCTGCCCTGGGGAAAGAAGCGTGTGGGGACAGATCCCATCATTTACATGAGAAAACACTTCATAATCCTAACTTTAAACTAAGAATTACAAGATTACAGTTTTGTCTCGCCACAACGATCAGCTGTTTGAAAACCATGATTAATTATATGTGAGTACACAGCGACATGAGATACTAATACAAAAATCAGGGTTATTGTAGAATATATCCTCTTACTGTTCTTCAGTGCCCTACAGACAGGTTTCCAAAAGGCAGACTGATGTCTGACTTAAGTCATCCTATGAATTTTTTGTTCTTCCCAATCCTGAGAAGTTCTTCCTGTACAGAGTTGAGTTGCAGGATCAGCACAGCACATTTTTGAAATAAGAGCATCGTTCTTTAGATTTATTTTTTTGCAACTGTCACTAGAAAACACATTTGGAAACTTACCAGTTCAGACTTGAAATATCCTATTGTGTTTTCATCTAACTGAAAATATCTTCTCTTCCAGTTCTTCATCTGTCACAAGAAAAATAAATATTTATGTATTTTTATATAAAATACAAATATATTTACATCTTCTATTATTTATTTATATACTTAATTATATTTATAATTGTAGTCTATAATATATGATATTCTATAATCCCTATTCATAATTAATAATCTATAAATTTATAATTTTTATATATTACATACCTTTATTTACGTGTTGTACAGATAAATAGTGCCCCCAAAATAATTCTGCAAGACTCTGATGAATTATTATTTTTAAACTGCAAAAATTAAAAATTCTGAGATCTATTTTCTACCCTAAGAATTCCTCAATTTCCACTGAAACTGCAGCAACTCAGCAGCACAAATACTCCATAAGAAAAGTAAAACGACAGTGCATTAAAGGTTTCTTGTTTATTTTTAGCAAAAAAATGCATGTTACAAAAAGAAGCTTGACAAAACAAGGAAATGAGTCTGAGGACCCACAAAACTCACTATTCCTGCTTAATCTGAACTATCTGTTCCTTCTTTTCAGAAGGCATCATGTACAATTCTTCCTCTGAAATGAAAAATTAGCTTTTTTGAAATATTTCAGTGATTTAAACACGCAGACACGGAACTTGTGCCTTAGTTTAGATGCGTCTAGTAAGCAAAATAAGAATCTTTGCGTAACTGTAGAACAGAAGAACTAGTGGCACACACTAACAATAACAAGAAAGTCTCTGTGCACACAACTTTTTCCTCTCCAAAACATCTCCAGCAACGTAACACTGAAGAAAGCATGAAAAGAAGTAACACAGACATGAATTACGTGCTACTGGAGGGTAAGTTTTACCTTTAGCCATCATTAATACTGTCAGTAGGGCTAAAGGTACTGGTAATTATGTCCTTTCATTTTTTTTAATCATCTACTTGATAACTACCACCTTAGGACTTTTGTTCTTGCTTAATTAATCACATTAAATACTTACCACAGCTCCTTGTTTTACACAGTAGCCAGCTTTAATAATAGCATTATCTGGGGGATGCTTTGCAGTAAAATAAGGAAGGTGACTTTGTGACCGTTTCAAATAATTCCTATCACTCCCTTCGCTGCACTCATTGATTTCTTCTTTCTAGAAAAAAGCAGGAAAGTTCAGAATATTCCCAGTTTTTTTTCTAAATTTCTGAGAATAACTATACTAGTTATAAAAGGAAACAATTGTATCGTCCCCTGACCACAAACCCTATTTCCTACTTGATTGGTTATTCCACAATCTAGTATTTTCTATTAAAACTAAGATTGTTTTTCGCAGAATCCCTTACATCACATTTACTTCCACTAAATTTCACTTGCTTATTTTTTCGCACACACCATTTCACAAGGCTCTTCTGCAATATTTCAATCTGCTCTCATCCTCATTACCTCTAATAACATAGTGTATATATTAATCAGCTGACTTAATCACCTCCTTTTTTACCCACTTTTCCTGACAGTTAATAATGCCAAAGTTCTGTCTTTTTAACGCCAACAATTAATTTCACACACAGAAATATGTTTTCAGCGCAATAACTGATATCTGTGATTAAAAATACCTGATATCTGTGATTAAAAAAAATTAAAAATCAATACTCAAGTAATTCCTTATGGTCTTGTATAATTCTCCATAATCTTACATAAAGGGAATAAAATACTCAAAACAAAAAAATCCACCAGTATCAATAAAAGGTTCACAAAATATAAGTCCTCTGAAGAAGGTGAGAAGCTGACAGTTATATCGCGATACATAACTTATTCTCATCTGTCAAACAACAAAGCTTCCTCTACCAAACGATACCACACTTGTTAATAGGGTATTACCTGGGTAGGCGTAATGATAGGAACACCGCCAACAATTTCTGTCCTGTAAGACACTTGCTTCTTTCCACCTGGGCTTTCAGCTTGACGGTTTGCATTATCCATTTGACACAAGGGATCAGACTGCTTTGGTACCTGAAAGTGGAATATGATAATTAACGTAAAAAATTGCATGAAGACCTAAAAAAAGCCCTAATCATTATTCAAGCATTTTTCATTTCTCTTCAGCAGGATCAAACAAATGTTTTCTATTTGTAAAAAGCTAGAAAGAGCTTACATGACAATTTTTTGCAATGGCTACGCTTCAGTTCTCAGAAGAGAACTGGTGCCAATAAAGACATTTCACCAGGTGACTCAATCTAGAAATCAACTCCCAGCTTTGCCGTTAAGCGCTATACTTGATCTTCAAAAAGCACTGCTAATTTGTGGGCAAACTGGTTCGTTATTTTTCACTTCCTTTCAGTTTTAGTGTAATAATAAGTGCTTTAGACTGGAGACGCCCCAGTGCTTGCAGAGCCAGCCCAGTAAGGCCTGACCAGTGTGACATTTGCACTCACATTCCAATACTTGGCATGAAGATTGCATGTACTGTCTCCATTAATCCTACATGTATTGCTAAATCCTGTCCAAAATGAGCCTCTTTTGGACTATCATTAACTACTAGATAATTTTCTCAAATGTGGAACTGAAACAATCAAGACACCACAGCAGTTTAGTTACCCCAATAAGTGTCTTGGTGTAAAATGTTCACTCAAATTTCTGAGTTTAAACAAGTAAAGATCTGTAACCTAAGAAATGCACCAACAATTGGCTACCTAAGGCATTTTCTTTTATAATCTCCTGTCATCCCTAATATTAATATAGTAAATTTGAAGTAACTTCAACAAGAAGAGACCAAGAGTCTCTCGCCAAAATATTCTATTCAACAATTGACTGGATATTTACACAGGACATCCAAACTCCTTCAGAAAGAAGGGACAGAAAAATCACCTTTACACAGTGCATTACCATGCAAGGCTGGCATGTTCTAAACTTGAAATTGAACCAATTTAGACCGAAAAAAGATACTTTATAGTCTGCTGCGATTCTAGGTCTGATGCCCAGCATTGCTTATTTAAGAAAAAAAAATAATCAGCTTGCAAAGAAGTACAAACAGTCCTGAGAGCACCTTCTCGTACAAATGCCATTTCAAACAGTACTTGTAAACCGGTGCACAATGTGCCAGACTGCAAAGGTTCACAGTTATTGTGAAATTATCAGCACTCGTAATGAATTTTGGAGGATTACAATCTACAGCAAGTAATGCTCATATGAAAATAATTGAGTGATCTTAATTTGATTAAATCACTGGCCATACTAAATAACTTCTGAACAGACTGGCAGCTCAAAGGCTTGTTTCTTCCAAGATAAAAATACTAATGATTTCACCAGCTATTTAGAATGCAAGTTAAACACATGGTAAACTGCTTTCAGACTAAATTCTGATTTGATGCAATTAATTCTTTCACTCTATTTCTCGAATTGAAAACAATTCAAGCCTGGTCGTGGTGCATTGTCCTTATGAAAAACTCAAGTGAGAAGCCTTTGTGTTTGTGTTGGGTTTTGTTTGGTTGGTTTTTTAAAAATTTGTTATTAGTAGTAATGTTTTTATAATTCCAAAGAAAGGCTTACGTTAAAATAATGCAAACAACTATCGGAAGCATCCTTATATAACCTAAAAATGAGAAAGTTACTGACAACAAATAGGAATGTGCGCACCCATGCTCAAAGCCCCTTCTTTTGTAAGGGTATGTTCTCAAAACGGTTCATGTCATCAGTTCCCCAAAAGCAGAGAGAAAACAAAACCAGAACTTCTGCCTCCTGAAAAGACTGAGGTCATACATGGGGTTTTCTATCATGTGATAACAAGCTGTCCTGGTACAAACCAGAAAAGTAATTTAACACTTACCAGAACAATGCAGTAATATTTCTTTGAATGGATGTTACTTGAAATCAGGAGAGAGCCTTGGGAACACGGCACATGTTTGCTCATTATTTTAGTGATACTCTTGGAAATACAAACTTTTGACAGTAGACGTATGTGTAAGTTTTCATTGCTTGCAAGTGTCTTCTGGATATTTCAATTAATATTAAATGTGTATGGTTCATCATAAAATATTAGAAACCATCACATGCTGTAATGAAAGATATTATCACTTTTTTGTCCAATTTCCAAAGCAAGAAGTAAAATGAACTCAAGTTTAGGGTGAGTTCTGTACAGTTTCTCCAAGACTTGGAAAGTCAATCCAAGACTTGTTTGTAGAGATAAAAACACTTGTGGCATAAAAACTGGAGGCAAAGGTTACATTTAAGCACCTTGAGAGAGTCACCGTTTAAAAGAATTGCTAAACGTCAACTAAACCACTTACTGTGATTTTGGTAGCTTTGTTCAGAACATTTACCCATTCAACCAGGTCCTGCTGATCATTGGCTTGTAGAAAGTATTTTCTCATCCCTGCATTCATAACTGTTAAAAATGATTACAAAAAGTTAACAACACTGAAATTTAAGAGCAAACGTAATAGCATCATAAAAAGATCTGATTTCAGATGGAAAATCCAGTTGAAGTATTTAAGTTCTCTGCTGCCCTTCTTTTTAAATGGCATCTTAAGACATACGCATCCACTCAACAAGCTTTCTTTATTCTAAAAAAACCCTCTTTTTCTGTTTCGTACAGAATTTGTTAAATGATTTTTATCACATAGAAATAAAGCCTTGAATTTTGTCAGAGTTTTCTACAGCCCCATTTCCCTTTTCTCAGTTTCCTCAAGCAACCAAGTTTTATACTTGGGGACTTCTATAATTTCTGCTTTTAATACTCTGACCAGTACCTGTTATTCTTCGCAACAAACTCATTAACATGACTATGATCACCAATTTTTTTTTGTTTGTGAAAAAACCAGTATTGATTACCGAGGACATGATGCTTGGGATGAAACACTTTATAAGAGAACATAAAACTCTATTTTGCTTCAGTGACTTGGCAGAGAAAGTATATTTTTAGTAAGTTTATAGACGTACCTAGCAACACCTAGCATACCTTTATCCAAAAAGGGAAACATATTTCTGTTTAACAGTAAAAACACCATGGCCAGCTATCTCACAAACTAAGAACTTATCTTGAAACTAGTTTTAAGGTGAACAGTGACTAAAACCTTCCCAGAACTCTGAAGATTGCAGCTCAAGTCTGAACAGTGAAGTCTGAACAGATTTCATTACTCTACACCAGGGGTGTCAAAGTCATTTCCACTATAGAAATGTAACTACACCTACATTTATTGAGTCATAAAATTACATTTGGCCCTTTGAAGGCAACCGCAAGACTGATATCGCCCCCAGTGAAAATAAGTTTGAAACCCCTGCTCTATATATAACACAACAGTTCTTCAGATCATCACTAACAGCAAACACATGTCAGAAACAGGTACTTCTTACTCTTCTATCACCTTTCTCCCCAAAGTGGATGGTTTGAAACAAACGTTATTAGATGCAAATGTAAATTCAAGATACAGAACTGTAAAAGGAGTTGACTGAAATGATAACTCCTGGTATTTAAATAAAAAGACAACAAATATCAATTTTTCCTCTAATGTATCAAAACCGCTTTAATAAATCAGAAATATTAAAAGCTTTCAGCCAGCATCTTGGATCATTACGACTTTTTAGAGCCAACCGACTAACAAGAGCAACTTTAGAACTGCTGAAGACAAACCGCTCCACACGTGCATGAGCAGAGGAATCAGTAGATGGCACTGAACTGACACTGGAGGAACCGCTCTGCAATCCCTGAGGCTTCACCCAGAGGTGATTTATCAGCCTGTTCAACACTGCACACGGCAAAGGACACCTTCATAATTGCCATCAAACCTTCGGGCGTTTCCAGTAGCTTCATCTGAGCTAAAATTCTTGCAGCCATAAAGAATGGTTACTCATAAACAGAGCAGAGGCTGAGTCCGGTCTCCGCACATACTTTTGTGAATGCCAATTGCTCGTCAAAAAAATCTGGAATTTTGGTAAATTCTGGAAAAATTACTTGTAAGAAAAATCTAAAAGCTCTACTCCAGTTTAAACAAGTTTAGGTATCAATAAACCTCAAAAGTATCCCAAGCAAATTATTTTTCTTCAGTGCAGCAACAGAGGCTGAAGTTTAGCACAAGAACATTGCCTGACAGTATTTTTAGAGCAATTAAACTAACTCTTTTATCAGTAACACAGATTTAAACAGTTACATTACTTGTCTTCATAGCTAGCAGGCACGCCGTGTTTCTGAAAACAGCCATCGTTTTTGATTAGCTTATTAATGGCCCCAAAATTTCAAACATCTGCAGAACAGCTCTCACCTACTCCTCATGAAGCTGTAACATGAAAAGCCACAAAAACACCTTATGCAGAAGCCAATATTTCCCTTGTAGTAAAGAAGAAAGAGTGAATGTAAGCTATTTAAAAAAAAAAATACACTACCAGCTGTATCCAGTAACAGAATTGCAGAACATTATCTTTGTTTCAAATTTCTGAAGAATGTATTTGATGCACGTGCCACATGCAAGAACTCACCAAAACAGAATTCTGCCTTTGGCCTCAGCTTTGTTGCATCACTAACCTAGTAGGGAAATTAAGATTATAAATATCATTGTGTATATATACGATACATCAGATATCATATTTTTCCCCTCTTTCAAGCAGCTAAATTTGAAGATTAGCAGCATAGCAAGATGTTAGGCATAAACATATACATATATAACAAAAAATACTATATAAAATTCAGTTCAAGACATGCAACCTATGGTAAGAAGACAGCTTAAGTTGTATGCTCCTGTTCCTTAAGTTTAAGGATTCATTACCAGATGAATGTTGAAATCTGAAAACATAAAGCTTCTACTTGCATTTTAAAGTTACGTATCTCAACTGAACAAAAAATTTATCAGCATTTCATACTGTCAAGGATATCAGTTGCATTTTGTTTCATTAATACAAAAAGCACAAGTGCCACTTTTCATCAGGAGTCACTAAAATGCTGCAGAGTTGGAGGAGGAGGGCAGGGGTGCCCTGTTTTGAGAGGCATTGCCATTTTTACATTATAGAGCATTTCTAGCCGGGATGCGGGAGAAGGCAAAGCAGTCTCTCATATCTCTCATATCAAAACTGCCAACTACTACATAAGTAGATGAACTATGGAAAAATAAATAGAACCTCCCCACAGAAGACACACTTGAGCTGCCTTGGAAGGTGCGAAGGCACAGCTGCCCCCCCCGCTCCCTTTAAAAGGGAGATAGCAGATTTCAGAATTTTAAGACAACAGTGAGGCTTAGGGCAAACTAAACACAGAAGGAAACCAGGAAGGACATAAGCGGGGCTCCACAGACATTTCTCTATATAACCGGCATCAATGGCACCTTTTACAGCTATAATAAAAATTAAAAAATAAAAAAACCACACCACCACCACACAAACAAACCAACACCAAACTAAGGAAGGTGGGAAGATGTAGTATGACAAGAAAAGCAAAAGAAGGATGAGAAATGAGCAGAACGAGAAGGTAAAATACTTTTCTCCACTTATGTGTTAATGTTGTATCTGCTATAAATTTAACCATGGAGGCTTCCTTATTCAGAGCTTTCTTTCAGGCATGTTTGGAAGCAAGTTATACAGAGTCTCACGAACTTTCTACATTTTTTTGCTGTTCTATCTGTTGAAGATCATTACTACTTGAGAATTATCACACCCAAAGACTTATCTTCCACTTCATAAAGCGCCTGTCTATTCTCCAAGACTAACTGGAATTCAAATACCCAAAAAGAAGTGAAATACACAGTTCAGAATCATTAATTCTATGCAGTACAAACAGCTGCCATTTGAAATCACAAATCAAACCTAGACAACACCGTAATGAGTCTGTTCTTATTTTAATCTGATACTACTGAGGTGTTTGTAAACACGTCTCTAAAATTCAGCACACAAGCAAAAAAGTGTTTTGCAAAATGCTACATAAAAGGCATTTAAAACTGTCTAAAGTCAAGGTCGTCTTGGGAGTTTATCACCAAAATTTAGCAACAAGTGTCTTATATATTGTCTTACCTTTGAAATATAGGTAAGTTTAATAACTCCAACAGGGGGAGATCCAGAGGGAAGATTCTGAAACAAATCGTATGTTACAAAGTGAAACTGGTTTGTTTATTCTCATATCAATATTTACACCTAAAAAGCAAATAATTGAATTCAACAAACAAAAAGCAAATCCTATGTGTTTTTATAGACAATACACAATGTAGGCTCGAAACAGGATCTAAACTACTTGTTTACTATACACACATCTGTTAACCAACTAAAAACAGAAAGACTGCTAGAAACAATACAAACAGTGATTGTTTCAGGGGTTTATGTATTTTACTAGAGGAAAAAGGATTCTTGTGGGTCTGCATCCAGGAAATCCGGAAAGAACACTTTTTCCTTAACAGATGTTGGCGTCTTATGCATTTTGACCAGGGCAGGCGGAAGGGACAAGCAGTGACATTCGGCTGTTATGTCAGATACTTCAAAGGCCATTTCACATATTTTCCAAAATGGATTGAAAAATCATAGTCTTATTTAATATTAAAGTTATTACAGGGAAAGACGGTTGTAGGTAAGCCTAAGTATCATTACAAACCAAAAAGGAGCTGGTTTTTTTGACATCCTTGCTTAAAACATTAGTCTCAACATTTACATTACTATTCACAAGCAGCCAGTAGCCTAGAAATACAAGAGATAAAGAACTGAGCACCACAAAACATGGTTAATTTTTTAATTAACTGGTTCTGCTGAAAGTCTTCCTAATTTTATTCCTTTAAATAAAGCGTTGTTTTCCATATACTTTTTTCCATTACAATTTTTACTTTCAAAATGGCCCTTGATGTTACACATCACAACAAGGAGCCTAATGCTACCCAGAGTCAGAGGGACAGACAAATAATTGGTTTATACTCCATTTGTATTTCAAAGGAAAGTAGGTTAGGTTTACTATAGCCTGGTCACACTGAAATTTAATTAAAAAAAAGTCTTCACATTCTGCCCAGATAAATAAATCTAAGTTTTACTTGATCAGAATGATTTTGATCCCAGCACACACCAGTTTTACAATCTTTATGGTAGAATAATAACAACATGTGGTTCATGGTGGACTTAAAACGACTTTCTTTGAAGAGCTGAACTGATTTTCACAGATACAAACAGCACTTCAGCAGCAAAGGGCCCAGGGAAGTTCTGCACACACCACAGACTCATCCTATAAGAAGTTTCATCACTTCAAGGATTAAGAATGGTCCCCACACTGCGGATCTATAAAAACTCTATTGTTCTTCAAAACTAAAGCGGTGGAAGAAAATCAAGTAGCTTCACGTTGTCTCTTGCAAGGCACCCTTTCATTTCTGCATGAATGGTAGCATTAAAAAAAGTCTAAACTAAAAACTTTAAGAGGTGTGCACTGCAAACATCATTAGTTTTAAAACTTCTAGAAGAATTGCAATTTCTACAGCATTTCAAGTTTTTGCCCACATGCCCTGGTTATACCACAGGAGAAACTGAAAAAAAGAATCACTCATTGACACCAAGTGTTTGAACTGTCTCTCATTTTTATATAAAAAAATGCTGTCCATCATGATGGATACAGGCTTTCCTCGCCCAGATACTACTCACACTGCATTGAAACTGCAAGCGTCATTAGAAATTGCTTTTCGATGACCGATTCTGTCGAGGTAAATTACTATAACACAGCTAACTGACCCATGCAATGCAAGGAAAACCACACACTTCCACATAAAATTACGAGGTGAATTAAAAGGCCCACGTAGGGAAACCAGGATGTGATTCAGCTCATCTGGTTGTATTGTTCAGCGCTACCTGGTGCCTGCAGGAACCTGCACTGCACACTCAACACATTTGATAGAAAATAAATATAGCACATCATGATTCAAAACTAACAAGTGATTTGTACATGGGATCAAATTCAGATTCTCACTCCTAAATCTTCTGTCAATACATAGGTTCCACATGTTGGCAATTAACTGATGTTAGTTGTTTTTAATGTTTTACTAGTAAGTGCAATTGGCGATGTTTTAAATAGAAACATGAACTGTAGTGTTTTCTTTAAAATACCACACAAATTAGCAAAGAAGAAACACTGATTTCCAATTATTCCATTTATGTAACTAATTTTTGCCCCCCTAACTTCCAGGTCCATAAGCTGATATTAAACCACATTTTTTTAAAGTAAATTTGTTCAAAACAAATCCAAAAAAGCAGAAATGGATAGAAGCCAGAAAACTATGGCCAAGAACATCTCACCTGGGGGTTATCCATGTACCACACCAGACTGTCTTCTCGTGTATCCAGAATGAAGTACCGCCGCAGAAACTTCCCACTATTCTCATTTTCTTCAATATCTAGGAAACCACAAATGCGATTCTGACGATCCACATAAGGCATTGCTGACCCTGAACATCACACTGCAGAACAAAAAGCATAGAAATTCAGAGAAGTTCCTTGTTACTAATTTTAAGCCTGCTCTGTGCCTCCCCATGACATTTTCAGCAGTTTCAGCCCATCGCTTAAAGAGGTTTCTAGAGAAGAATAAGCGAATCGTAGCTGTTTCGCCCACTGCCACTCAATTTTTAGACAGGTCTTTCTTACTTATCTGAAGCACGTCCTTAGGATATCTAACCCCCTAAGTGCAAAGATACATGCGGTAAAGAGCAGATGAACATTAAGACAAGATTTAACAAGATCACTAAAGAATAACCCAAGATTGTCCTCCACGATTTGCACAAAGTTGAGATAAAGCTCAGTTTCCACTTCCTCCTTTGACGTTGCCTTTCATGGTCAAGAAAGGATCTTTGTCAGCATGTCCGACATGATTTTTCATATTTTGCTTAGGCAAATTCAACAAAAAATCTTTTAGAAATATTGTTCACATTTGTCTTTTCTCCTACAAAAGAACTTCACGTCTAACAATGTCTAAGAACAGACATCTTTGCATCCTTATGCATTAAACAGTCAAAATGAAGTTGTAACGTACCACAGAGATGTGAACACACTTGCTGGCCCAAAATTGAAGTCCTCAGTCCCCACGTGGTACTAAGTTTGAGCATGGTAGGCTTTCTTTTTTTTATTTTGATGGTGGTTCTGTTTCTTTTTCCCTTTTTTTTTTCCTTCCCCCTTTAAAAAGATTAATTCTGTACTGCTGAACACCTATTCCCATTTTGCCTGCTTCACCTTGTATGGCTCCATCTTACTGCAGGCTATTGCAGCACTTTTTTTGCTTCCTTTTTATTTTTTTAGGGCCGGTCATTTTACCTGAAGAGCCAGCCTTGTAAGACTAAAGATAAATTTGCATACTCACCTAAAAACGGCAATAAAGCAACATTTAAATATGATAAAAATCAGGTCGATACCGATCTTTCCCAGAGGAGGAACTAAACACTTCGGTGTTCTTTCCATTTAGTTACAAAACTCAGAAATACTGCATATTCAAAAACGAGACACAGAAGGTATAAGCACTTCACACTTTTCATTAAGATTTTCCAGCTTTCACTACGTGATACGGAAATTTCTTTTTAATATTTATTGAAATTGTTTACCTTTACCATTTCCTTGCTTAAAGTTATTTGATTTAAATATAGTTGTATACACACAATGAGACAGGCACCCGATAACTATCTGTATCTAGCTATTGATAACCATACATCATGTTTACTGTGGTCTAAGTACATTTTAAAGTGTTTATTTTGGGTAATCAGATATACAGACAAGCCTATGTTTATTTGGGGGGAACAGATATACAAATATGTAGATATATGTTTGTATTTGCAGCTGAGTTGTATATGACTAATTAGAATACCAGCCAAATTTTGCTTCAACCACTTTGAGAATTTTTATTTTTTTAAATCTATTATTATTCTGATATCATACTAGAAGAATTTCTAGTTGCAAAAAGTTGAAGAGACTGAAATATCACAGCGATGACAGACTATTAAAAATGTTAGCTTATACTAAAAATAAAAACTAAAATCTAAAAAAACCCAAACAAAACAAAAAAAACAACAATATCAAAACCCCAAATCAACAAACTATTGAATTCTCAAGTTGATATTCATTTTTTTATCTAACAAAGTTAACACACTTGTTTGAGATGAAGACATTTTCCATACAGCTGCAAGGACATCAAGTGGGTACAAGCCTCACGTTAAGAGCTTGACTGATGTGTTCCTTCCACCTCCAAAAAGTCAAAGAGTCTCCATATTTAAGGTATGCAGTGATGGTTTAAAACTTCAAAGGCACAGGTTTGTTCTTCAATAAAGTAACAGAAGGTAATCTCTATTTTATTAGTGTGCCCCTCCCAATTTAAATGTCACAGGTCTAAGACAAGTTCTTTAACCGAACAGTAATTAACAGCAAAAACAAACACTTGAGCACTCTTAAAACAATGTTATAATAGTACCAAATATTCATCAGTAATTTGCTTGGGATCACTTTACACCGAAGGAACATCTTACTATAAACACATCTGTAGCTATGGGCAAGCTTAAGGGTAACTATCCTCTAAATTACACCTCGAAGCAGCAAGAATGTGGGAACACATTTTCATTTAAATTAAGTTTAAAATGTGGGATTTACCAATACTGTCCTCAGTTGGGCAAGGTGGTGCCTCAAGAAAATACACAGCACACAGCACTTCCAGGGCACAATTTCAGCTTAATAGCAACAGTTTATGAAGCGCAGAAAAGCCCTGTGCCTAAAAAAAGCAAATATTGGTGGCTGGTTTCCTGTTTGAGCAGGTTTAAGCTGAGTTCTCTGCAGATGTCAAGAAAACGAAACAAGGAAAACTCGTTTGTGAAACAAGATACAAATTGATTAAGAATCCTTGAATAAAACCAACCCAACGTTAAAGTATCTACATTTCAAAAAAATCTTTATGAAAAACAAAAGGAGGATACCCATAATGCTCTATCATGAGCATACAATCAATGCTTCAATATTTTTTTAAATATTTTTTCCAGGGCAAAAGACAATTCAGAAGCTTTCTCTTAATTGTCAATACACCATTTTTTACAGAAAAAAACCCTAAATTCATACAGGTTTTCCATCTCAAAGTACTGCTACCTAATTTCTAACCTACAAAATGCTACTATTTGCAGTTCCTTTGTCCTCTGATGAAAATACGGGATGAACTATCATTTATTTAAAAACTTAAGTTGTGTAACTGCTGTTTTCTTCAGATTAGTTGGAAATTCCTCATGGCTTTACTGACATCTACCAGACTGATGCTCCTAAAGAGCAAGAAATGAAGTTCTGACTTTATTATAAAATAATTAAATCAAATAATGAAATCAAACATGAAATCATGCAATTGTTTTCCAGTGTTAAAAGTCTGCTTCCATCATATTACACCCTGGCAAGATTCCACTGTAAATTAATACCAATTCTATTCAGCATTCATTAACAAACCACAATTTGCAGCACACAGACACACACACAAAAAAAATCAATTTGTGCCTTTCTTGTAGTTACTAAAGCAACTGAACACACATGACAAAACCACCTCTACAACACCCTTCCTGGCAACTCCAGACAGACCAAAAAAGCAACGAAGACAGAATGACCACATTACTTCTAAAAATTCATAAAAGGAATTGCAGAACTCCACCACTAATTCCTCAGCGTAGGAAACCTGGCTGGAATATCACCAGCCTAACAATTCACCACAACTTCAATATGGACCCTGTCTTAAACAGATATGATTTATTTTTAATTAAATTATTGTTTCAGGCAATTATAAAACAAACCCCTCCAGATCTGTTTATGTTTTACAGCTCTTATTACCTGCCTACTTATTTTCTGCAGCAGGATCTGCAGCACAAAACAGTGTAATAACTCTTCTGCCCACTTTTAGAATCAAATATTATAATAAGATTATGAGTTCTTACAGAGAAAAGCTGAAGGCATCAAACCTGTAACAGATTACATACAACTTCATTTTATTTTGCCTTCCCAGAGCGGAGGGGCCAGGAAGGGAAGAGATGTGGGTCAACACCATAGTGCTACTTCAGAAAAAATATCCCTGGGACCCATTTCCTCTCGGTTCTCACCATAATCCACCAAAACCTAAAATCTTTTTGAAAACCCATTTTGTGGAATATTTTGACACTCACATGTAAAAAGTCAGAAAACTCCTTAAAATTCCTTCTTGGAGGGCTGTGTTCTAATCCAAACAGGACACCTCACTTATTTTTGAAGCCTTACATCCCTCTTTCCAGCGGCGGTGTACTAATTTAAGCAGGTACATAGCTCATCAGCCCAGCTTCTCTCAGATTTCCCCTCTCGCTGCTCCTTCCTCCTGGCTGTACCACACACCAACATTCCCCAACACTGATATCACAAACTGAAGGCCGCCCGGCCTCCTGGGCACCACTATAAATAAAAATCACACATCACCTTCTCCCAGTTAAATGCATGACTGCACAACTAGAACCTGCAGAGCCACACAAGGATCTCATTTCACCATTTATAACAGACTGCTGAAACTCTCCTACATGAATTTATATTTTTATTTCTACACCAGCACCTGTTCCCGAGTTCATCTCTTTTGTAGTTTGGTTGCAGGCTCTCTATCTTCAAGTACAAAGTCTATACTACACAGACTATTGAAGTGGCACGTTAGGTAACATTTCTACCGCCCAACGTCTCCTTTGACAGCTAATGCTTGATTTCCACAGACAGGCACAAACCACGGACCGCTGGCTCTACCAGAGAAAGTGGAACTTTGTATGAATAAAAAAGACCATGCAACAGGCTTTGCATTATCCACGGGAAAGCTTAAGAAAACTACCAAGATGAGCACTGCTCCTTATTACCTTCTAGCTTTATTTTACATGTGCTTTCCCCAAGCTTTGTGTATAATTTTATTATTTTTATTTCTTTAATTCAAACTAACACTTTAATTGCTGCTCTATTAGCATATGGACACTTTCAGCTTTGAATTTAACTTACCACAGGAGATGACTCTGGGGTCTTTTTTCTCTTAGCTATGATTAAGAAACATACATTACTACCTATTCACCTCTATGAAAGGATGAACAACATTCCTAAGAATATACTTGATAAATTTAAAAAGATGCCATGAGTCATGCCCAGCCCTCCTCCCCACATCCCTTTTTAAGCTCTACTATTATATTTACACCAGCTCCATCACTGCAAAGGGAAGTTAAGCAGCATCCCCAGCGACCTCCAGCCTTTCCTGCAGTTTCAGGACAGCTTAATCATCGAGTGCTCTTGGCTTTTGCCTAAGCAATTACTATCCTGCTGTAAATCAGCTGTTCCCCAGTTGGTCATCTCTTTTACTGGCCATTCACTCCATTTACTGACTCCCAAGGGTGAGGGATGAGTTCAGGCTGTCCTGTTTAGACCTTGAAGAACACCACAAGGAAAGCTTTCCTTCTTGCACACATCTAGGACAACAAAGAGGAGAGGGAGGGGAAGAAAAACCCAACCCTGAGACAACCAGCTCAGAACAGCCTCTGAAAACAAGCCACATAGATCTTCCAGGGCAGTTGTTCAAACTTTATTTTCAAGCCCTTGAAAACCTTCCAGTAGAAGCAGATGACCATATAGATAATTTAAGCCAAGAGACAACATCTCTGCTCATCTTTCACAAACCCCTTAAAGCCACAATTTTGTAAACATCCAAAACAGGACAGAAAAACACTGATCCAGGAGCTGGAGAGATGATTCGGGCACAATTCTGATGACAACCGAAGATAATTTAGGATTGGCTGTCTCAAAATGACATGCTGCGCTTTTCTATTTCCCAAAGATCCTGCACTGATTCGTGTTTGTTCTGGAGCACACAACAGACACTGTATGTCTCTGTTAAACACAGAAAACATGATTTGCTAGAAGCATATGAAACTATTAGCAGCATTTAAACCACATACACAAATGAGAACTGGAAGCCTCCAGGATACGCTGCCCCCTAGATTTCGATTCCTTCTCTAAAGTGGTCAAGAAGGAGGAAAAAAGCAGCTGCAGAAGACCAGTATCCACCTGGGTGAGAATTCCTAAGCATAAGAGGTTAATCTTCAAAATTAAAAAGCGTGAAATAAGCACCAGTAGCGTTTACCTCTCCCATCCCTGATCACAATATGAGGCATATGAAACAATACACCCCCCTCCCAGTACCTAATCCAACTGCCAACCAGGCCACAATATAGAAGAATCATCATTTGTGCTGATGAATCATCTAACAAAACCTCCAGTCTTATGTTGCGCTTAAGTCTTAGTCATCTTTCTGTCTTCAAAACACATCTGATCTGCTGTTTTCCAGCAGACTTGTTAAACCAGAGTGACCCAGCTATTCTCTCTTTTCCAACAGACCCCAGTAAATGAAAAAACTACAACTTTATTCCATACAATTTTAATTGTCCCTCCAAATGCACTGAGCTAATGCAAATAAAAGGAAGCATCTTGTGCAATGAGGCCATTATAAAAGACACTCTTGAAACACATCTATTAATAACTTCAGTGATAACTAGCTTAAAAAGCAATAAAGTAAAAGAAAGTTAAAGAGTAAAAGAACATGTTCGATAACGCAAAAGTTTTTACAACAGTCAGAAGTACGTTTTCATCACTTCTATTAAGTCCAGGTAATAAAAGTTACTCAAAATGAGATATAACCAGAGATGAGTAGAACGAAGGAAAGAAAAATATAGTTACACTAATTCCCTTTGAGTTCTCTCATACAATTCTCAAAACGAATTTTTAAAAGCTTATTAATTTCAGTTACAGACTAGTTAAAATGATAATGAAGGTTCAGAGTTGATTATTATTGACAATTATTTTGAATGCTATTATTATGGGCCTTTTCAAAATTTTAAATAATACATAAAACTCCAAATATGACAAATTAGGTCCTTGTTCTTGAAAATGTTTACATGCACTAGTCCATAGAAATTGTTCCTTTAATGACAACTAAACCAAATTAAAAATTAAGCAGTGAATAAGCACACTACTTATTAGGATTACTTATTATTACTAGTTACTCATCAGTAAAAAAAAAAAATTGTTTAATTTCAATTACTAGCACCTAGTTGGCCATTTTTTGAGCCAGTGTTGCCAACCATCACCTTGAATCCTGGGTACAAACAAACAGACTTTCTTCCCATGAAATATACACACACAAAAAAAAGAGGCCAGCTGGTTAGGAAACCAACAAGTTGAAAATATCCTCTTCAGTTTTCACAGAGTACTCTTACATTGTTGAAGAAATAACAGCATGCACATAGGAGTGTGTTAATTTTTTTTTTAGTACATTCAAAATTAATTTATCTGCCTCACTAGCACCAAAACGTTGTGCTGAAAACATTGGGTAGAAGCCAAGCAGAGGGAAACTTGAGAACATTGCGGTAGTAAAAGATCCAAAGGCAAGTTACAAATTTAAATGTAAGAATATCACACTCAGACTAATTCCATTGAACTGTACATACTTAAGACACACTACAGCCAGCTCTGAACAGCTGAACACCTGCAAGCTGTGATTTCACATTACAGATGTCTACTAGCAGCACAGCATATTTATTACAGACCAGCTAAACACAAGTTTAAGACAATATTTAACAATCTGGTTTACAGTGAGCTCAAAAAAAAGCAAGCATATTTTTTAATGCTCACAACCAAACTGTGGAGTCTAACAAGGACTGCGAGTAACTGATTTTTCAGTTATTTTAGAGTATCAAATAATGAACACTATCAGATAAATATTTAGTTTGACGCTTTTTAAAAATAGAAAGGGATCCAATGAAAACAAAGCACACAAAGTAGCAACTGATTACCCAATTTGATTTTATAGATCTAATTTAGCAATTTCAATGCAGAATTAAAAAATGCAATGGTTCATCTACATTAATACTTCGAGACAGAAAAATTGTTGCCATTAAGATCTCAATTCACTGTTATTTTAATACTGTGGGACTTTCCTGTACAGATGATGTGCAGTTCATTGCATAAGCCACCGTGTTGGCCAAAATACCTGCTACTGTGTGTGATATCTCCTCCAGAATCTACCTCACTTATCAATCACACTAGTACTACACAAGGATTCCAAGTGATTAGGACTAATCTCAGAGCTCTTCAGTAAGCACAAGTTTAGTCAAAGTTCCTTAGAAAGAACGAGGCTTTGTCTATCTCATGTAAATGAACCAATATTCATCTACAGAACGCATGCCAACTCCTGTTTACCATGGTGGGAGGAGAAAATTAAGCTCCCATCAAATGGCAAGGTTTTCAAGCCATTACCTCCCCCTTGCCTTTTTTACACTCATTAATTTAAGAAAATGGAATTCCACTCTGGTATATTTAATAAAAGTCTCACCTGACACACACAAAAAATATCTAATATTTTATATTAGACAAGTTTATCCGCTCTGATGGTTTTGTAGCACGGTGCCAGCACACTAACACTTCACTTGAAGCACGTACTTCACTATAACTTCTCCTAAAATTCATTTCCAGCAGCCTTCCTCCTTGGAAGCAACCTGTGAGCTCACGAAATTGTCCCCATGTCACATACAGCCCATCCCTTGTCACTGACCTTCTTCCTTACCTCTTATTTGTGCAACGACACAAATACCAGTTTACTGCACAGCTGTTGCTCTGCACTCACGCTGGTGTTTCTCCAAGGGTGAATTATGGAGAATAACAATGCTCCACCTACAGAGTAATCCAAATTCTACCAGGAAGTCATCAGGCTCCTGGCACTTTGCAGGACTGCTCCCTGGCTATAGACAGCAAGGCGGAAATACTCTAAAAAAGAACTGCAAGGCCTGTTTATGTGCAACAACATGCCTGGAAATCCTGGACTTACCAGAGTAAGCAAGAGACTGGTTTTCAACACGCTGTACTGCAACCTTCCCCCAAGAAGGGAATCAATGGAGCTCCCCAAGAAATCCTGCTCCTCCACTGGTAAAATCAGGGCACCAGGACAAATTAGCAAGACCGTATAAATGACAACATCTACAGTGAATTTGATTTAAGGAAAAAAGGGTTAACAGAAAAAAACTGAACTATAACCAAAGCCTGAAGTCCTGAATAAGCAGGAACACTTCTGAAGGAAGAACATTCTTGAAGCACCACTACCTAACTTTGCAGCACTAGTGAACGTACAGGCACCGAGCCTACTATAGAAATAACTCAGATTAATTATTAGTACAGCCTAAGTTTCCATTTGTTACTATACGCCTCCTTAAAGAGTTAACAAATATATTTAACAACATCTTTTGAAGTGCAGTTTTAAGAGGACTGCTTGCTCCTACAACAAACCTGACATGTAACTGTTTTAGCACTTAACAGAAGAACAGCTAATTAAGTCACTAGTCTGAACAAGTTCAAACAAATTTTTTGGACATGGGATGTAAATGTGGTGGGTACCAAAGCAGCCACAGAGAGCATACACATCAAAACAGTTACATATTAAACTCATGAATTTATCACCTATCTCGCAGTATAGAGAGACTGTTCCTGGGAGTGTTGACTCTCAACAACGAAAACACATTGGCAAAGCTTGTAATTGTTGTCTAGTCTACATTTTCAGATTATAACAATGACAATACCATCTTATATTTCCACCAGAAGGATTTTAAATCCAAAATCCTTTTAGCTCTATAAAATCACTAAAGACACTGCTTTTTAGAGGTGGCTGCAAATTCTTTTCCCCCTTGTGGGAGTGAGCAGGTAGAGAAGCTACCTTTTCTCAACCTCTTTCACATGAAAAGTTAATCAATCAGACTGAATTTAAGAGATTCTGCCTATCATGCCACAGAACAAATGAACAAAATTAGCAGCTAAAACATTTTGCTGTAACAGACAGAATTAAAAGCATTCTTCAAATAAAAGAACAGTTGACAGAGGAGTGCAGTTTTGCCATTGTTCCCTGTGTGGCAGAATCATAGAAGAGATTTGCCTGGTTCATTCAAGTATTTTAAGCATTGTTTTTATAGCTTGTTAAACAAACAAAGCAATGCAGCGCTCCTTCAAGTTTTAGGACTTGCCTTCTCTGTTTTTAACTGATCCAAGAGATTTCCAGCCAAAACTTTCCCTCTCACCACCCCTTATTTTTTCTGATTTTACTGTTTCTGCCTGTAGCCTAACCCAGCTTTTACCTTGGCCAGTCTCTCCCATTGCTCCCTCCTTGCACAAGGGAGTTACGTGCTCTATGTTACTACCACCCCTTAACACATCCAAACCTGACTGACATACCCTTGTAACACTGCAGTGAGGCTGAGAGCTGCCTCTGCTCCGCAGTTTCACTATGAGAACAGAGGGACAGAGAGGCAGCTTGTCCCAGGCCGCACAGGAAGATTTTGGCAACACACTGAGCTGAACCTGTTTCCCAAATCCCAGAGCAGCAACCTCACCGTCAAACCACCTTTCTTCTACATAAAATACCTGGAACTATTCAGATTTTCAAGGCACAGGCATATGTTCAAACCTGAAAACTGTTTAAACTGGTGAATGCCACAAATGTCTACCAGACCTGCAACTCCCTACTTGTGCAGATAACATCTGTTAAAAGTGGCTTATACAGTTCTGCACCAGAAAGCTTAATAAGTTCCTTCTCCAAGATTAAAGAAACACCTACACATTCTAGATGCTTCTGCAAGTCCCTGGAGGGAGAAAATGCTACTTAGCGCTGAGACAATGAACCAAGCTTCCTTCCTCAACAGCAACAAAACCCTGCTGTTTTACCTTGTACTAACAGGAAAGTGTTATTTATAAAACTGAGCCATATACAAATATGTATCTACATGTTTCTCAAAGTTTGGCTACAGTGTGTATCCAGATGACCTCAGGTTTACAAATTTTCAAAGTCTTAATTTGAGATCAGTGTAAGAATAGAAAAAAAAAATTTGAAACAGCTCAGCCATATCTTGCATTCAAATTCATTTCAGTCATTCTGTGCACTGAAGTGTAAATTCAAAACCTGAACTTGAACCATACTTGCTACTCTGACCTCTTCAATGGGCAGTTTTTTTAAAGCAGCTACATTATTTCTATATGTCAGGTAAGGTCACTAGAATGTTGATACTTATGTTTCTTATATAATTTTATAAAACACTGAGAGTAATGCTTCTAGAAAGGTCTTGTTGCATTTGGGCTCAAAACCAAATGAATACATGTAGTGAGTGTTGTATTTCTTGTATCATTTGTTTCCTGGTGACATCTACAGCACTTGCTCCACTTTGTAAAAATGCTTTCTGCTGAAGTCAGTTACCTAAATCCTCATATTTTGGCACTGAAGTGAGTTACTATCCTGCATTTTCATGTAACTATACAACTGCACAAAGGCTTATTTGGCTCCAAACCCCAGTAAGTATTTTCTAAGAATGTTTCTATTGTTCATAACTATCAGAGGGGGGGGAAATCTTGCAAGAAAGATACACACTCTTGTATCACAAGCCATTGTTTAGACAAACACTGACCTACAGCTGGGTACAAGCAAGTGCACAACACAGCATGCAAGGAAACTTATCTCTTATAACGTGCTCACCTCCCAATGCTGCTGGTTTGCTGCATTTTGAAGGAACTACATTTACTAGGATAATTGTCAGCTTAAATTGCCAGGCACATTTAGTAATAAAGACACCGACGGAATTCTAAATCTACTAAAATAGATTAAGAATCTTGCAGGCCTGGCAGTTTGGGCCATGTCCAACGCTTCACTGGAGACTGTGTTACAAGTAGAGAGCTGTTCACATTTCGGTGATGTCCTCAAGTTCTTACTAATCTGCTACAGTCAATAAAAACTGACTTATTGCACTTCCTCTCTTCTATACCATCTCTCTGACACCCAGTCAGCCTTCATTATTTCTGCTGATACAGCTCCCTTGCCTTCTGAAATAAGCCACAGCTACCTGGAAAAAACAAGGCCTTTTCCTCATATATAATACGTGTCTTCCTCATTCCCCACGCGTTTCTGTCTTCTGTCACTCAGCTACTACTCCTGAGAAAGAATAAGTACAGGGGGAAAGGAGGAAAAGCATAAAGATCTTCCTACTTTCTTCTGGTTCTTCTTTGTCTATTCTCTAACTTACACAAAAACATCTGCTTCACTGAAACATTCGAACACTGCAATATACCTGTCAGAGACCCACTATGCATCTTTTTCTTTATTTGCACCCTTGAAATGCATAGCTATACAACGGAACATGAGGCCAACTGTAGTTAAAACACACAGAAACAGCTTAAGAAAATAGATTTCGCCTTTACAATTTCCTGATTTTCTACACTAACAAAATAAAATCACAGCATTTAATAACTATGAAAAGAACACAAGAAAATCACACAAAGTTATACTTTTTATGCAAAGCTGTCTCCAGCAGTTTAGTGTTCAGTAATATCTAGGATACACAAAACCATCGTGTATTATGTCTTGAATGACCTCTTTCTGCAGCACCAGTGCTTATTTATCCCTACACTAAAAGGTTCTTCCCATCCACCAGGCTAAGAATCTCTCTCTACCACAAGAGATTTCAACCCACTTTTAACACTTACTCATGTGACAAACAGGAAAACGCCACTTCTACACTTCTCTGCTTTACATACCTGACAGTTTTATGTATTGTTACTTGTGTGACACTCTCAAGCAAAAATAACAACTAGAAGTAGGAGACAAGACCGCAAGGACCTAAAAGACAACTCCACTGTCCCAAATCCACTGTTTAGACTTACTAGAATGCAGCGAGCACCTTGCAAATTTATCCAACATGGAGCTTCAGAGAACAAGTGATAAAACTTAAAGAAGTCTTTTTATATATAATTAGAGATATAGACCTTCTCAGGGACTACTCAATTTGCTTTAAAGTTGCACCTGTAACTCCATTGTGAAATAAACTGATACAAGACTTCATCATACTTCATAACTACTTTCAAATCAGAAGTATTAAAATACTCCATCCTTAAAAGTGCAGGATAGTAAATTCATTAAGACAGAGTAACTCATCATAGAGCAACCAGATAAAGTTGCCACGCACAGCTCCATCTCAGGAAAAATGGTGTTTGTGCTGCATCAGAATAAACATAGCCCAAGTGTAAAAAGGAAGTGGGCAAACCAAATTAAAAATAAAAATACAAATTAAAACAAACAAACAAAACAAAGAAAACACAAAAAAACCCACACAAAACCAAAATGAACGCTGCTGGATTCAACAGGGAGAAGCTATTCCTGGCACCTCATAGGCCCAAACTGTGTGATCAAATATGGCTTTGTCTTCCAGTATCGTATATGGGGTTGGGTAATGGGAAGAGATGAGAAAATGTAACTCTACAGACATTACAGCCTCTTTTAGTAAAGTAAGCAATTTGTCAGAAGGCAACAAAAAGCCTGATGCCATTCAGCTTATTATATGCAGGAATGTCTAGTAGTCTCTTTAAAAGTACTACGCTTCCATAAAAAGGTGAAGCATGGAGAGATCTAGCTCCTAAGAATCTTAAAAAAAGTAATTCTCCCTCTCAGCTTTACTTAGGTAAGGAACACCATTTTGTGCATGCCTAATTCATAATGCTCAGTCTAACAAATTAATAACTGTTTCCGCACCTGAAGAAAAACTGTATCTTTGCTTGTGTATAAACTATCACAGTACATTCATCAGTGAAAATTAATTTTTTAGAAAAGGCCTCAAAACAGGAACTTGTTCCCCCAAGAGAAATTATTGTCCTCTTAATGTTACTTTGCAAACATTTTATGCAACAACATAATGCCTTTTATGATGGTTATGCATTAGTTACACCTAAGGGAACTGCACAATACATGAAGCATTTAAACGTGTGTTAAGTTAGCAGCATGACAAATGCCTATCTGGAATTTTCCACGTACTAAAAACTGCAAATATGACAATATTAGTTACTGTTTAATGTTCATTTATAGTCAAGTTATCCGTTTAAAGACACTTGAATCAGCAAATAGCCAGCCCAGGTTAGAACCAAGCTCGAACACAACTCAGAGGCGCAGGTTTGTATCGCTGGCACGGCCAACAGCTTTCCAAAAAGAGCCTTCTCCAAAACCAGCACCTTCCAAAGCTAAATCACAGAACCACAGAATGTCAGGGAACGGAAGGGACCTCAAAAGATCATCCAGTCCAATCCTCCTGCCAGAGCAGGAACACCTAGGTAAGGTTACACAGTTCCATAGAATCACTGTTCGCTGTCCCAATCACACTGGGCTCTCCTTGAGGCAGCACCTAGAGATTTCAGTAGCAAAGGCGAGCCCAGCCCAGCAAGGCCCGGCTTTGGCAGGCGGGTGCTCGGGGAGCCCACACCCTCCCAGGCACCATCACTGCAGAGCTCTGCCCAGATAACATCGCTGCTTCCCATCGTGCTCAAACAGCCAAGTTGAGAGAAGAGTGGAGAAGAAAAAAAAAAAAAAAATTAGGGAAAAAGAAAAAAGACGGGTAATGAGATCATCGTCTTACCTGTGGGGATGTGACAGAGCCCTGACTGCTTTACCAGGGCAATCACGCCCCGGAGGTGCCACACGGGGAGAACCCCCACGCCAAGGCGGCGGCTTCCCGGGAAAAACGAAGGCAAAGGAGCGGGGAAAGGCGCGGAGCGGCTCCAGCTGCACAAAGGCAGAGGCGCCAGGGCTCAGGACAGCGCCCTGCCCCGCCAGACACCGGGCCGGCACGGAAGGAAGAGCATCCACCAGGCGCCTGTGCCGCGCCGGGCCGGGCCGGCCCCGCCGCCTCAGCCCCCGGCCCCGCCTCAGCGCCCCCGCCCCGGCCCGCGACACTTACTGGAGTCCA
>VWYH01008016.1:0-104547 GCA_013399365.1 Pampusana beccarii | reverse complement strand
GAGGCCCCCGCCCCGCCGTGCGCATGCGCCGCGGCACCGCCTGCCGGGCGGCCCCGGGCGCCGCGGCGCCTTCTGGGATATGTAGTGCGGCGGGGGAGGTGCCGGCGGGGCACGGTGCTGCGCCGCAATGCATGACGGGAGTTGTGGTCCGGGCCGTGGCGGGCCTGGGGTTGGCAAGGGAAAAAGTCACCCCCAGCCCTTACACCAATACATTTCGCACAGTTTTCGTATTAAATTTAATGCAGAGGGTGCAGCTAAAAGGAGTTCACGGTTTGGACGTGTGGAGGTTCTTTCCCCGCACTCCTCATAGGCTCAGGTGATGCTTCGGACCGTTCTGAAGCCTCTGGTCACTGTGGTTCTCATGGTGATTTCCAGTAATGATATTTAACCGATTTTAACAGTAATTCTCTTCTAAGCATATACTATATTTACACAAAAATGCTTAGTGTTTTCCAAAATAGTAATACAGACTTTTTTTTTCTAGCTTAAAACTGTGATACCCCTAAAAATAGAAATCATTTGAACTTCGCCGCTGCGTGTAAATAACATCTTTGTTTTGAGCTGGCGTTTAACAGCCCTACTCAAGGGTGAAACAAAGCTGTGACGGGAGCACAACAACAATGAGGCTGCAGTCAGCACACACAATGCTGCACCATCCCCATGGCAACTTTTTCCTCCCAAACCTCAGCCCGGCCACAGCTGCACCGACCAGAACCTTTTCAATCCGGACTCCATTCACAATTATTTATACTTTTTTTTTTTTTAAAATGATTTTCACTTAACAGTTGTTTTACTGAAGTCAATGCAAGACAATTAACAGTGGCCAGCACCGCCTCCCTCCCCCTGATGTGACATTTCTCGTGCTGACAGAACTACCATGACGGTGGTGGCTCATTAAACGACAGCAGGATGTGGCCTGACATTGCACCGAGCAGGGAAGAACCCTTTTACAAAAACATTGTGCCCTTTTTGCCGTCAAAAAAATGTGCAATTAAAAGGCGTTTCATAACGCATGTGCAGAATGAAAACCATTCTGCAAGTACTTTCTCCAGCCTCCCAAACGAGGTTTGAATAACCACGCGTTGTGATAACAGGACTCAGGAAAGTTAAAATATGATGATTACATTTAAAAGATGGAATATATTATATTGGAATCAGGTAGCAAACCTCATATTGTAGTTTTTCTACTATTTTCTACTGTGGAAGCCTGCTGCAAACTCCCTTGTGAGATGCCCTAGTTCTTCCCATGTTTGCAATTTAGTGAGAAGTCGATCAGATATATAAAGAACTGTCTTTGCTTAAGCTGAGATACAAACTTTTTAAAACAGCCAAATTCTGTAGGTTGCGCTGTTCACAAAAGCATGAAATATTCAGATGAAATATGCATGCGGGGAAACAAAAGATGCAGAGCTCGGCCATTGAGCAGTGTGAGGTGGAGAAGTCAGCTGCCACCAACACAGCTCTTCCCCCGTGAATTACACAGACAGTGGAGATGAGTCCAACAGCCTAAATGTCTCCACGCTAAACCATTTAGGTGTCAGTCTTTCACACCCAAGACAAGCTTATGTGCATGGAAATATAAATAAAGTTGACTCTAATGCCCCACTTTAAAGCCAAACTTATTTTAAGTAGGAGGCTGCTCATAGTTCTTGTGTTATTGTACTGGCACAGAGGCTACTTAAACCTCAGCTGAGCTCACTGACTTTGAAGCAACTCAATATTTTCAGTATTCCCTCCTGTGGAGTGTGCAAATGTAATAAATGAAAAAAATTGTGGTGACAAACATGCAAATTTCAGATCTGAAGTGATTAGATGGCACGGATACCTTCCCATTCTTCTGCAATACAAAGTAGGTGTGCAAGGATTACAAAGGATATAATCTATTTTTTTACCTACCCTGCAATGGCTAAAATTTTTAATAATAAAGTCTGCACTGGCTTCTGCTCCATGCAATGCCACTGCCTTCAGTTTAGAAATTGACTCGGAGCCCAGTATATTCCAGCAAAATTATGAGACAGGCACGTATTTCCTCTCCAGTTATCTCTATTCATAGTTTTCAAAAGCAGGTATTCTCACAACAGTCTTCATGCCTGGGAAAAAACCATTGGCGGGCCCCTCTGGACCGATCCTTTACTCAGGAGCTGCTTGTGATTCCCATTGCTGAAATGGTTAAGAGGGTTTGGACATCAGTTCCTGCTGGGATTCCAGTTATTCAAAATACAGGATATAATAAATAACATTTGGTGAGTGACCTGTGGCAATACGCACCTTTAAGAACAGAAGTTTATTTTACAAGGCATGGAAATTGCCAGTAGAACATAAGTGTACAACAGTAATACCAAAATAAGTAATATGTATCTATATATATACGAATATACAGATCTAAATATGCATATCAAAATATGCCCCCTCTATATAGAAATATGCCTCTTGCATCTCCTGGCAATGAAGCAGAAATATTCAATAATTCCAAAACATCTCAACTCCTAACTTTTCTAATTGCATTTTCATGACGGATAATTTTATTGAGCAGAGGAAGCTCAGCAACTTTATACACACACAGAAATAAAACCCTATGAACAAAACCTCACTTCATTACTCTAAGGAAATTAATTCTGCCTTAGACAAAACGGTTTTGTTAAAACTAACAGTTATGCTGTGGTTTATAACAGGAAAAAGCCTGGCCAGTGAATTACTAAGCGTAGAGCAAAATGCTCTCACTATATTCTTTTTTTATGGGTTCAATATTGCAAATTCCATCCACACGCAGTAGGTCTCCTGTGCACTATTTTAAGGGGGATGTTGCTGAACTCAGCATGATGACTTTTCTTAGAGGTCATGATCAGGTGAGGTCTTTACTCTGCTGACACCTTCCATGTTAGCAAGCAAGACGAGCTTTTTCATAATTAAACTTTATCCCAGGGGATGAGCATCTGAGTTGTCTGCAATGACACGGGATTGATTAGGTGATATTTATTAGCTACTTGAATTATTTACCTTAATGTAGAGATAAATGAATGTTCTCCAAGGTTCCTGTCAGTGTGACTTGGGGAAGAACCCCAGGGTTTCCAGTCGCTGGGACTTCAAACACATGAGCAAGTTGGACTCTAAGAAACAAGGGTGTCTTCTCCACCTCGGGAGCGCACCCTTGCTCACCTCCTGCAATGGACATTTTCTGAAGCTTGAGAAGATCACAGCACCGATCCCTGAGTTATTACCAGCCAATGGAAAAAGGAAAAACGTCCCCTGGATGGTTGCAGGCAATTAGCACTGACGGAGGAGGTTTCCTGCAGTCATTGCCTTACAGCAAAACTGCATGTGATGGGCACCTTGAGGGCAACGCAGAGAAGGCTCATCCCTCCACACCTCCCCAGGGCAGGAAAGGAGCAGGAGCATTAAAATCCCTGCACATATAAACAGAGAATTTAAGTGTATTTACAATATGCATTTTAAAGCCTGTGAGCGCCAAAACTTCATCTCTTCTTATAAAAATTATGTTGACAGAGTTGGGGAATTTAACCTCATGTGGAGGCTGAATTCATTCAGCTTCAGCTTCCATTCGTTGGATCTTGTTGTTAATCTGATGTAAGCGCTGTGTATAAGGACTGTTACACAGTGATGAAGTAATTTCTGAGCCTTCTGAGTTGTGTTCAATTTCCCTGAAAGTCGTATCTAAACCCTTAGAATTCATTAGCACTAGGAGTTTAATATTCTTATGTTGCAGCTGTTTTAGTCATTTCTATGTGCACAGTATTGTACTAAAATATATTACGTGATGATTCTTCAGTTTCTATCAGTCTATTTCTAATTTTCTTCCATTTCTTTTAGATGTGAAGTTTATTACTGAAAAGCAAAAAGCCCTTTTTTCCTCCTTATTCTATTTTAGCCCAGAGCCCTTCCACTTTAAAAAAAAAAAAAAAAAAAAGTTAATTATCATTAAATAGAGCATCTCTGTAATAAAAATTTTGAAACTATTTTTTTGTTTGTTTGTCAGCTGGGGATTATCTCTTTCATTACAAAGCTTAAAAGACAAGAGCTTAATCCTTCAGAAAAGGGCGTATTCTTCACTGAGATATATGCGAACCGCCCGGAGAGCTTTCAGCTCGCACGGTTGTTGCAGTCACTTACTCAGCTCAGGATGGTGATTCAGCAGCGACATACCCCAGACAAAGCCAGCGAACAAGGCCAGAATGGCCTGGGGATGACAATAGAAGGTCAAGATGCACGAGTTCGTTCTCTGGCAGCGTCACGGATGTGGTTGGCAACCTACACCTCTGGTGAAGGGTTTGAGCTCTATGTACGGTGTACAACAGCGCAAACATGATTTAGTGCTAGAAAAAGTGATACTTCGTTGGAGCGCAGAGAATGTGAGATGGAGGAAATGAGATACACTGTTTTCTTTATTTATTTTTTCACTATGCACTATATTCCAGAGATCATTGACATTTCTATCAGATAGTGTGATGTGGAGCAAAACAGATAGTTGAAGCTGCTCCCATTTGTACCTTTGCCTGGAACCCTAATGTTATACTTTGTTGTGACATCTCAGAATCTCAGAGCGACCGTCTAAGTCGCAGTCCCCGACGTGTGGAAGTGTGAAAGCTTTCATTTGGTTGTAGCAAGATCCCAAAGCACGTTGCAGTGCCCTGCCCCTGGCACACCCGCCTGATTTAGCTGTGGCTGATGTTCCCTGTGCTGGGGAATCCCGTGGTGATGGCAGACTGCGTTTCTCCATCTGATCGTGCCAGTCGAGTGCCACCGCTGGCACCCTCAACCCCTCTCATCGGTACCAAGTGATGCCCACATAAGTAACAAAGCCTCAGACCAAGGGTTTTAATAGGAAGAACAGCTCTGCAGGTGGGGATCCATGCACCAGCATCTAAAAATGTGCTATTTAACATCAGAGGGGTAACTACAGGGGCCTCCAGTACAAGTTCCAAAGTGCCTCAGCCCCATGACACAGAGCACAGCACCAGCACAAACTCGTTTGAAAGTTTCAGACAGGAGCAACATAAAACTGAGAGAGCCTAGAGAAGCGAAGGTTGAGAAGGATCTTATCAATGCTGATAAATATCTCAAGGGTGGATGTCAAGAGGATGGACCAGACTCTTTTCAGTGGTGAATGCTTTTCAGCATTTCCTTTCTCTCCGCAGATTTTCCATTCTTATTAAAACCAGCTCTGCAGGTTGTGGCAACAGCTCCAAGGGGTTGTGTAAACAGCCGCATTGCCAGGTCACCCACACCTCTGTGCAGCCGGGGACAGCGCTGGCGCCTCTGCCATCTCTCATCCTAAAGCAGACAGATGTTGACAGCTGTTCTCATGCTGAATGCTACCTTTGCTGTCAAGCTACCACACTCATCCAGCCATCCTTTATCTAAGTTAGCCAGGTGACTCTTGATTTCAAAGGTAAAGAACCTATTTCTGTGGTAAGTGGACTGGATTTTTGATTCCCCTGGAATCTGGAGATGCAACAGTTGCAGAAGGCACATTGGGCTGCTCTGTGATAGTTTAGGATTTTTTTTATTATTATTCTGTAGACAGTTGGGCCATGAAATGCATCAATCTTTATGACTGAGCGCAATTCTGATATTAATGATGAAAAGATGACTGGTTCTGTCAATCCTGTTTTGTCTTGGGGAGAAGAAAAAACAAGTGACTTATACTTGGGAATATTTGGTAGGCTCATCACACCTTAGAAACATTTAAAAGCAACTGTAATGGCATGGGCTGTGTGTCTGGCTGGGAATGACCTCAGTACTATGAAAATAGCTCTGCAGATGTTAAATAATGTCTTGCGAACCACTAATGCAAAGATGAATTAAGGTTAGAAAGCAGTAAGGTAGAGCTGATGCAAGGGGAAAAAAGAGAAAATAAATATTTGATGGCAATTAAGATGCATATCTTTCATTTTACAGAGATTAATTGAGTTATAGTTTTGTTAAAAGCACTTTTCAGTTTTGTTAAAAGCAATAAGAACCCAACAGAAGCATCTTACGGTCCTTTTTTTTGAATTATTTATTAACCAGCAAGAGTAATCAAAATAATCAAATAAATTTGGCTCTATCCATTAAAAGCACAGCAGCATGGTTCACAGTGGCAGACCATGGCCATATTTGACATTTCAGAGGGAAAAAAGGATGGGCAAACCAGAGTAGCTGGTTTTTGTGGCACATGCTGGCAGAGGGCAGAGGTGAACCTGTGCGGGGTTGCCTTATGGTGTTGCAATTAATGGCGCAATTATCTACCAGTCTCCGAGTCCTTAAATTGTTTTACAGTTTGAGGCTAGTGGGTATTAAAGTGTCCTATTGACTTAATGACAAACTGTTCCCTTGTTTGGGGAAACAAGGTTCTCAGCTGCTGGGGGAGCGTCGTCTTCCTTTAGGGAGCCATCTAAGCAGCAACCACCCTGGGCTCCTGTGCCCTCAATTTGAGTTGTTTAAATAAAGAAATTCTTGTGAATGCCATAAACTGCAGTTTACTGAGAAATCAAGGGCCAGCGGGCTGTGATAGGAAGCCAGTTTAGTCCGCAAAATGCAAGAGCCGCGATAAGGAAGAACAAAGGACAAAAGGAAAAAAAGGCAGAAATCCTGGCTGACAATTATATGACTAACCCACTCACTCCTCTGCAACGATTAAACATTAAACTCCCACAAGCTAAGTAAACAAAAAATAAAATTACCCTCTGAATTCCCCCAAGGCTTTGTCTTCGTAGCAAGGTCTGAACGGGAGGGATGAGCAGAAACGCATCCTCTGCTGAGTTCCTCTCTGCAGCCTGTGATGGGGGTGTCTGTGATGGGGGTGTCTGTGATGGGGGTGTCTGTAACGAGGGTGTCTGTAACGAGGGCATCTGTAATGAGGGTGTCTGTAACGAGGATGTCTGTAATGAGCCTGATCTGCATGGTTTCTAGCCCAAACAGGCAAAATGGTACCTCTCTTTTTTTCCTACAAATGAATAATTTGGGTTCACCTCTCCGTAGCTGTTATAACTCCACTAGTTTGTCTTCTTTTGGCTTTGTTTTATTCATCAGGAATATCTCAGGCACACGCAGACTGCCTGTAGCCGGAAATTTGTTTTTTGCTACTTATCACCTCCCCTGCTTGCCAGCCCAACTTAAATTATTCTGACTTCAAAGAGCAGAAAGAAATTCCGAATCATCCCAGATTACAAAGCGAAGAACCGAATTTACTTTTACAGAGCAGCCTTGCCAAGACAAAGACCGCAGAAGCGGTTCTCTCAGAGGTGGACTCGACCATCCCTTTATCAAAGAAAGGAGCGGAGCAGCCGGCTTCCCACGCGGCTCCCGTCCCAGCTCCCATCCCCGCAGAAACGCGGCTTCCCTGGGGAACGCAGCACAAGCACGCACGGGCACGCCGGAGCGAGCAGCGCACCAACAGATCTTCCTTTCCAGGGTCCTACAACGCGCTTGCTTAACAAAAAGCTCAGCTTTCCGCCTCCGCTTTGGTCTGCCGCCCGCGTTTGTGTTGCAGGCTGTAAATGGGGTCAGCAGAAGTTGCTGAGATTGTGATTCAGGTTTGTTGTTTCTTTTTTTTTTCCTGTGGACAGCAATGAGTCACTGCAAGGAGAGAAGGGTTGCTGGCGGGGAAGGCTCTGAGGTGGTGTTGTGCCACAGGTTGGTGTTTGGGGACAGCTGGAGAAAGGGGACCGCAAGTGGTGGCAATGGAGACTTTCCTACTGCACCATCTTCACTGCTGACTGGGCAGCGCAGCAGTCAGGTACCCAGGGAGGTCTGGGCCCAAGGTGAGGTTTTGTGAAAGAGCTACGATACGATTCCAAATCACCAGAGATCCCCTGGCTGCACACTTGTTCACAAACACACCGACTTCATTAAATCATCGCGATAAATCCAGACACACAAAAGGTCAGACGTGCAACAAGAATTTCCGTTTGCAAAATCTGAGAATACCCCACTCCTGAAGCTCACCTTTGAACACCATCATTTGGAAGGGAACGAGGCATCCAAAATCAGAATTGGAAGTGCGTTATCATAAACGTTTATTTGTTCAGAGCAGCAGCCAAACCCATGTGGCATTTACAGTCTATGCCTGGCTGATATAAACGGAGCTGTAGCATAATGTGGCTATTCCTCAGCAGAACTAAAGTTAGGCAATCGCAACTGGTCGACTTATTGCGTCTAACACATTAATTCAGACACGTGAAAGGCTATCTTAAAATATCTATTTTTTATATTTGCAATAGGCTGTGGGCCTGTTTGCAGCTGGGGAATATGGTTCAATGCATGAGAAGTGGCATATTAAGCTCAACTGCTTGAAAAAATGTGTGTGCAAATAACAGTGGTGGATTAAGGACTTAGTTTTAAGGAGTGAAAATGTAGAGCTCTAAAGGAGATAGACAGCTGAACGGGGGAAAAGTAAATGGAAATGGTAAAATAGGAGAGGAAAGGAAGAGAACATGGAGAAGTGAAAACAAAAAAAGAGAGAGAGAGAAAGGAAATTATGGAGGAGGATGAAACCAGAGGGGATTACCAGGAAGAAAACAAAAACAAATGGAGACTGGCTTGTCCTCTTTAAGATGACGATGATGAAATAAAAAAACCTCACTGGAACCTAAAGCAGTCACTCCAGTTCAGCTCCCCTGGATAGCCTCATAAAACCAGTGCGACGTACCCCAAATACAGAAAACAGCGAGTACTGCTGCTGCGTAATCTGTTTTCTTTCATTTGATGGAGGTCATGACTTTGATATTTTCCACCAGACTGGCCCAATTTGTGTGTTGGGCTGTTTGTTTGTTTACAAATAGAGAAATGTCCCCGACATCTGTCTGCATCTGTCTAGCAGCTACCTCATAGTTCCTGCAATTTCTCACCCTGGCCCATGGATCTTTCTTGGAAGGTGAGTTTAGTTTGTGTTCGTTAAAACACAAACTTTCGCTGAACTCGCTTAACACAACACCAAAATGACAAAATTCCAACGGAGGAAGTGTCCTGGCCTCTATGTAATGTTTTGCTAATTTTAACAAACAGGTTGAGTGGTAGGAAGCAGTGGGATGCTGAAGAGCCGCGGAGAGATTACGTAGTCAGATATTTCTGGAAACGTCTAGGTTTCTAGAAATATAGATGAAATTATAACGAGATCAGGGTGCAGCTGTGCCGAGAAGAGGCAACTCATTTTTCACCTCCATCGTCAGGCCAAAATTAGTCCAATACCCGTTGTAGAATTGATGTGGTCACTTGGCTTCACAGCAGCCGGAGTAGAAACCTGAGAAATGGCCACGAGTCGGGGTTGGGGCTGGGTATAAATGGGTCCCTTGAGCCCTTGGAGCAGCTCCTGGCTCATCCCGTGTGCATCCCACAGGAGGTTCAACGTGCAGCTCCTCTCCTGGGACATCCCATGGGGTTGCCTGGTGCCACCGCAGGAAATAAAATTTGGGAAATACACAGAAACCGCAAGGTCAAAGCCTCAAGTGGAATTTTTGCAAAGAAACAAGCTGTTCTCTGCATGGCCGTCACGGATTCGTGTCTGACCTTTATCCCCATGTGCTGCGAGGCTCCCAGCTCCTTCCCATGTCCCGGCCTCCCCTGGGGCAGGACCACAGCCAAGGACCACGTGTCCTCTCCATCAGCATCCCGATACACGTCCCTCCTCCCTACCCCCTGCCAATTCTTATCATACCAACAGGGATGTCATTATCTTTGGGATTTGTGAGGCTCTAGCAAATCTGATATCAATTAGCCAGTGGGTTCTGAATTCTGATAAAATGTATTTTAGCCTCCGTTCTGCTTTAAAATTGGCTTCTGTGTAAGAACATGTGAAAAATTATGAGTGTGTGAGCTTGGGAGCTTACTACCTATACATTATCTACTAACAGCTAAATGTTTTACATTTCCTACAATATGTCAATGTTATAATTGTACAACTAATTGTACAATTAACTGAACAGGAGTTTTATTGAACTGCCTCTAGGAACAGTTTACACTTAAATATTCAGCCAACTGTTAACTGCTAAAGCTTTTACAGAAATGATTGCCTTAAATTTCCTTTCAGAGTTGTGATTTAGTGCAAGCACACTGCCTTTATTTTTTTAACAAGCAAAAAATAAACTTTATGCTGCAGAAATGTGCACATGGTCTTTGGCAGGCTGTGTTCCTGACCTCAGAATTACTATGAAACAGGTATTTCAAATACTGAGAATCTTGAGAGTAAATGTATTTACAGGAATGAAAGCCTGACCAGAATGATAAATGAATTGGGCTTAATCAGAAATAAGCAGTGTTTATATTCATAGCTGTTTCAAAAAGGCAAGAATTTAGCAGATGTTGTTAGGTCAAGTTATATAAAAAGACAGTTTATAACAAGCAGAATGTGTGTGCTAAAGTCAAGGGAATTCTTCACAGACACATGTTTTTCCCATAGCTACATGACTTTATTCCCCAGTGGCACAGCTTCATTTCTTCGTGTTGATACATGGTCCTTTTCACCTCTGACCATCGCTCCATCCCCATGGTGGTGGGATTGCTGGAGAGCACGGTGAGAACTTGGCAGGACATGGGAAACTGAAGTTTAGGCTTAAATCCCTTGAGACATCCCAATCCATACTCACAGGGGATGCCCAGTGCCAAGCAAAACCTACCCTGGGAACCTGCACGACGGCCGGCACGGGGGTGTTTGCTGCCCTGCCCGGATTTGAGGCAAGGTCAGACAATGTTCCGATGTATCCACCCGTGCCCCCACGGGTGCCCCCTCCTCGAGTGTGGGAAACACTTGCTCAGAAGGCAGCTCCAGCTCCCACGGGCAAGTCTCCACCTGTCTGGAAGCGCAATTTTGAGAGCCCTGGGTCTAGAGTCCAGCAGGAGTTAAAAGCTCATCTAGAGCTGGAGCCCGTTTTTCTCCCATCTCAAGTGATGGGAGGGTCAGGCAAAGGGCTGCGATTCAACCAGCAGTAGAGCTGGGGTAGAGCGAAGATGAGCTTTTAAATTGCTCACGAGTCATCTCTCATTTTCATTTGAAAACCCTGATTATGGAGCATCTACACCGAAGCCCCAAACATCAGAACCTGCTCACTGGCTTGCTCCATTAAACCACATTTCATTTATTCTAAATAATCGGCATCCTTTATGGCACCGTAAAATATCTCAGGTAGCATCTCTGCTGTCATTAAAGTGGAAGAAGAGGGGAGATTGATAACCAATGTTTCATGTGCTGAAGGGCAGAATTAATCATAACCCAGGTACAGGATGGCACTGCTGCATCGCTTCTGGTCTGAGCCTGCCCCTCTGTATATCAGTGTTGCACAATAATTCAGCTGTAGCGCAGAAATTTTGCAATAGAGTCATGCTGGAAAGAACCATTTATACCCAAGGTGTGGATCTAATGGCATTAAACAAGATCCCTTGCTCTGAAACAGGCTGTATTTTGTCCCCTCTGTGGTCAGCAGGGTTGCATAGGGGGCTGCAAAAGCCAGACCTGCAGGGACCAGAGCCTGCCAAGGGTCATGCATGGAAATTCAAAGTGTCAAACTAAGGTAGGAGGAAGAGACATGGGCTGGAGGGTCAGAGAGGGCACAGAGTAGCGTGTAAACTCGTAAGGATTTACAAAACCAGCTGCACAAGTGATCTAGATTAGGCTCATTAGGTTTTTGTAAAGTTAGAACCCACTTGGAAAATATTGTTCAATCAAAAATAAATTAGAAAACACATGTGGAATTGCGGGAAAGCTGAGATGTGAACATCCCCAAACTTTCTCTTCCTATAATCTAGAGCCAGGTTTTGTCATCCAAGCCCATGCCTAATACAGAGGAATTGCCAACTTCCAGCAAGAACCTAAGGGTAATGGAAATGGGCTGTTAATTGAATTTACCCTTCAAATGAGCACAAAACAAGGAGAGGCTGCAGTTGCTTATTTTCACCCTGTGACAAGTGTGATTATTGTATAAATTGATCAGTCCCCCTTCATCAACCCCATCAGGTGTTAAAATTAGTTCTTTAAGTAAGAAAACACTCAGACTCACTGACTCAAGGAGCTGAAAGAACACGAGCATGTGTCTCATGGCTTGGAATGGATGGTCGCCGTGCTTCAGCATCTCCTCCCAAACCCAAACCAGGATCCATATTGGAGGAATGGATCTAATTTATTAGTAATTTAAAATTCTAAGATGACTTCTGGCCAAGCATTTCGTTTGGCAAAATAGCTGCAGTCTCATTGCTTTGAACTTTCAGCAAAAATACCATTTCTTTTTAAATGAGGAAGGGGTAGGTCTGGGCGCTTTGTTTTCCTGCCGTGAAGCAGACAGGGTGTAATCTCCACCTGAAATCTGAGTTTTACAGGCAAGGTGAAAAGAAACACGTTTGACTTCTGAGTAACTATTCAAAAGTCCTGACATAGATGCACACAGAGGAACCACAGACGATGTCTCTTAAATAACTTTTTGCAAAAGCTGTGCAAGCGATTCGCAGGTCTTCACAGGAACTTGGTATTTCGCTGGGGAGTGTAATCTTGTCTAATACTGTAAATTTTAATAAGCCCTTTCTTGTCTGGTGGTTAGACCACAGGTCTACAAGTCATAACACAGGGGTACTGCTCCTGCTCTTTGTGAGCCACCTCAAGCAAGACGCTTAAATTCTTCAATTTCTCTGAATCTTCAGCTCTAAAACTGTAAAATATTTGCCCATCTCTATTGCTCAACTGAAATAACATTTGCAGAGCACTTCGGGTTGTCAGAGGAGACACGTTATTTATTAGTGTAATTTCTGATTTCGGTTACGCCCACGCAACCTGCTTGTTCATGTGGAACAGCGTCATTTCTCTGACTTCCTTTCTGTGCAAAGGCTTGGTGTTATCTGCGCTAGGAAGTATGATTAAGGAAAGAAATATGCTTTTTTTAAGCTTTTTTTTTTTTTTTTTACAGACATCTACTTAGTATGGTCTTCTCCTTTCACAGAAGTCATTTTACTTTGTCCTAAGCTGAAAACCTTGCTTCGATGAGTTACGCTCTTGGGATAACCAATTACTATTTTCCATGAGGGCTCGAGTCCATGTGCCACCAGCATTTTCTTTGAAGTTCTAAGCATCTACCTTTGACACCAATTTCAGTCAAAATTAAGGGAATCAAATACTCCAGAGTTGAACCTTGGGTGGAATGATTTTTATGGAGGCTGCACATGCTCAGACGTCCCTTGTAGAAAGCACTGGCGATGATGTACCAAGTTATTTTATTTACAGAACCTGTGCTTATCGATGCTCTAGCTAACTGTGACCCTTGAAACACTCTGCAGCTTCTAGAACGAGCCAAGTTAGTTAATTTTCATATGTAGCCACGAGGATCAATGGGCAAAGGCTGGAGAAGTAAGTCCAGCAAAACCCCATGTCAGCAATCTGTTAAACCAGCTCTTTTAACAAACTGCTGGATGTCAATGTCGGGTTTTGAAGTCTTACGTGCTGACAGGCCCGTGTACAAGCCTACGAATGGCAAAGGCATTACATTTATCATCAGCTGAATAACAATAACGAGAGACAGCATTTTTGTCCTTGACTCAATAGGTGTTGCAACAAGCCTGATGTTTCTCTGGTACTCTGTCTCTGCAGCCACGTTGTAAAATTCATGGACTATGCCTATTTTTTTTTTTTCCCCATTTTTTATATGTCATATCAGAGTCTGAGCTCTTTTACGTGCAGCAAGCATTTACTTGCCACAAATACCACATCAGTGTTTAGACACAGCAAGAATAACTGCGGTAGAGTTCATCCTTTTGGAAAAGCCTTTTGCAAGAGGTTGGTGTCACTCCAGATTTTGGGTGAGCTGATCAGTACCTGTCTGTGTGTCTGACTCTCTGAAAAGGCAACGAATAAAATTCAGGCAAAAATCTGTGATGTGTATGGGAAACCTGACTGCTATATATTGCTTGTGTCAACTGGTAATTGCAGTTTAGGTTGGGAAGCTGTAGCCTGGTTACGTGAGGCTTTTTTTTCAGGTATAAACAGAGATAAAGTTCTCCAAGGTGTTTGTAGCAGGAGTAAAAATACTGAATCCCATGCCAAGGATTGCACAATGCATCTGATTTCCCGGTCGTTTTAGCTGTTAGCTCAAATTCATGGAATGCTGTAGAGTTTTGACCCAGGACCATTGGCTTCTGCAAAACTGCTACGCACAGGTTAAATGAAAATGTGTTTCTGTGACAAGTAAAGGGATTCCCTGGCTGGAACATCCATTCCTGCCAGCGATGCTGGGAAACAGGTCAGAGAGGAGCAGGCAAACACTTTCTCTGCCATCCCAAATGAGAGATGCATATTCCAAACCTGGACACCTCACTGGTGCATGCAGTGCTCCTACCACACCCAGACCTGGTCTTGAAGATGCAAATTATTAAATGTCTGGGTAAGAAATAGGATCAAAAATTATCTCCTCTACGCTGGTTTCATGTTCAGTTCCGAAGGCACCTTTTGAACTCCTCCTGTGCCAGCCCAGCCCTGCAAGCACAAATTTTAGGCACGAATGTGTCTGGGTGAGGGTTGAGCCTGAGCCTGGTAAGCACCAGCAGGTCTGGAAACCCCCGAGCAGCAGCAGCAGCCCGGCAGCACAACCCGTGTGCTGCAAAAAAAGCAAAAAAACCCCTGTATTCGCCACCATCACCAATATTATTAATCGGCCCACAGTTTGCTCAGACAGGAAATTGTTACTGACCACTTTAATTTTACTAAACAAATGAAACCACCCCATTACTCATTCAAATCTAATAAGCCGCAGAACACAGAGGAGGAAGTGAGCACTTTAAAATGGCTTGGAGAGAAGTTCCCAGTTTGCTTTGCCATTTAATTAAAGCCAGACTCTTTACAGGAAAGGGAATAATTAAATGGCAACATGGTGCTATGATAATCTTCTCCATCAGCATCTCAACACGCATCTTGCTACTAAAGGCAGAGGGGATTTTCATGCTGTTCTTTGTGTTCCCAGAGCATTACCTGCTCCTCAGGAAGACCAGAATTGGAAAATACATCGAGTACCAGGATGGATCTCTTCTGTCATGCCCGGTTAGAAAGGGGCTGACTAAATAAATTTCCTGACACTTAAAGTCTGCAGACATTCAGAAAGCGACTTCCCAAAGTTGGGCCCTGCAAAACACCTGACAACCAGCTGTTTTATCAATGCCGTGGCATTTCTTGATCATCAAATGCGTAAAATATCCACAAAACGTCGTTGCAGCTTGAATATTTGCAGTTCTAGCAGCACAAGTTCTATACATGATATGAGTTGTATGCAGATGTAAATATTGTCTTTGCAGTCAGGAGGCAGAAAAAGCATGAACGTACTTGCACCACAGAGGGCGATTGCTGTAATTGTTTGCCTTTCTTCTCGACATCAAATTACTACTTTGAATGAAGGTAATTTCACAAACAGGCAGAAATGCCGTTTTCGCTATGGGAATTCTTACTCCAGCATTAAAGCTATATGATGAAACTTCATATTTAACTGCTTCTACCTGAAAGAAGAGTTAATAAATGGGAATTATTCCTTTGTGGTGATTTGGCTCCGAAAAGACGATTAAAGAAGAAAAACACTGGTACCTCAATAATAAGGGCAAATATCACAAAGCAGCATGTTTTTGCAGCACTGCAAAGGCCATGAAAGCTTTTTCAAGTATATACGAGTTGGTTCCTGTCTGTACAACATGTGCTCTTTGGGATTGTTGGTTTTTGGCTCCTTCACACACCGGGGGGACGGACAGTGTTTGCTGGAAGCTCTTTGCCAATTTGGAGCTGGACCGAAACAGCTCTCACCTGGTTTGCTGTAGATACTTAATCTACTGCAGCCTTAATCCAATGCACACAGGAGGAAGATCAACAGGAAGATGTATTAATTACATTGTGTACTAAAGAAGCCTGCATACTTAGTAAAATCCCCGTTTTAGTCACCACCAGAATGAGCTGGTGTTTGATAAATCGCTTTTATGACTCTGCATCAGGCCTATGTGTGGACTGTGTTATCCATGTTATACCTCTTCCTCATCACAGATGCGCTGCCAAATGGGATGCAATCTGCTTTGCTTCCCATTCTTCAAAATATTCTCTCCCTACCAGTTTAGCTGGTCTTACTTAATTTGTTTTGCTCTTTGGAAGGAGTTACAGATTGGACATCCTAGAAAACAGCTGTCGTTTTTACAGGAAAAAAAGTACGTGATTCATAATTTTCCAGAAATATGCACATTACACATGTAGCATATTGGCACCTTCTGAAAAACATGCTAAATCTTGGAGATTGTATGATATTGTTCCTGTTTCTCTGCTTCACGTACCTGTTCGAACACCACACCAGATCTCACAGCGCACAAGGAAAAATCTTTGTTATCTCTTGTGCCATCACCATTCTCCAGCTGAAGGGAAGGAGGTTGCATTTTAAGAAGAAAATGATTCAAAATGGTGCCATTTTGTAACGGCATTTCAGTGGCACAGAGGACTATGGAAGATCCAAGGAGATGGAGTCTCGGGAGCTGTACGGCAGACCTTTTTGCTAAGCCAGAACATGCACAAGAAATTCATCATGCAGTTCTGATTCAGCGATTAGTTTCAATATTCACTTTCTGCTCATCTTGTTTTTCTTTCCTTTTTAAAAGCAGCATCCTCAGCTCACCTCACCAGGAGCCATGGGCTGAAATGCTGTGATGAAACCAGACTGTCATGGCAAGAGTCCTGAGGGAGGTCAGCAAGAAACGCAATGGAAAGGTGCCATGGCCAAGATAACCCTCAGCTCCATCTTCCTTCTTATCATTTCGAGAGGTGAATTTGCACGTGTTGTACGGAGTGGAAAAAAACTCATGGATACATGAAAAAATATTAATAATTGAATACAGTGAGCATTTCATAAGATGCCAGTGAACACACACAGTCTCAGAAGGAATAGCTGGGTGTTTCGAATAACGCACGCTTCAGAAACCTCCAGAGTCAAAAAATTATTTATGAAGTGCATGTAAGGATAGCAGTAGTCTATCCACTAAGCTAAAAATATCTTTCTTTCTGTCCTCTACTTTTAGCATCACTTACACGGTACCTTATGTCCCAAGGTGTATCACTAAAGCTCTTTTATACATGCAACACAGAAGTAAAAGCTTTGGAGTTCTAAGGTTGTTCCCGACACCCTTCTTGCCCAAATCTGACCAGGACTTCAAGGCACTTTGTAAGGGTGCAATAAAAAAAAGTGCAGCAAGCTGAGTTTCAGGGAATAGCGTCCAACATTTTCTATTTCTGCTTTGCAAATGGTTCTTCCATCTGGGCGCATGGTGAGGCGCTGGGCAGAGCTCAACTCCTGCAAACTCTCCAGCCGCAAGCGAGCCAGGGGCTGGGAGAGGCTGGGTTCAGCCCATCCCGCTCGGTGCCACCCCAACTCACGGTGTTACTAAGACAGTGGTGTTTCCTGCTCTGAAACTGTACATTCCTATCGTTTCCTCCGAAAAAAACACCTTTGGTGTAAGCAAATAGCGGCTGCCAAAGGGAGATTCCACCGCGGAGCCGTTCAACCTGGCCGGCCGCAGCTCTGGAAGTCCCCGAGCGCTCGGTGCCTTTGAAACAATTTCTCACCAGGTTTTCCCTACAGATCCCCACCCAGCTGTGCTTCCAGCAAAATGGGATGGGGACAGGGCTATTTTTTGCCCTGTGCACATTTTTGGGGGGCTGCAGGAGGCTTTAGGGGTACAAGTTCCCTGCAAGGGACCTTCCCAGCAGTGCAGGTAACAGGCTTACCAACAAAAAACCCTCAATATACAAGGGCTGAGGATCCTCTTCCTCTCCCATCACCTCCCCAGCACTTATAAGAAGTGATGATATAGCCTTATTAAACAAAAAAACCCATCAACACCCCACCTTTCAGAGCATTTTAAGAATCCTTTCCAGTGTACCTCATCCTCCATGTTTGCTTAAATAGCTGTTTAAACAGTTTGTGTTTGCTTAAGCAACTAGATTTATATCCTGGATCAGTAAATAAACCTGTAGCTGTATGCTTTCTTACAGTTACTTCTACCCTGACTATTGCAAAATAGAACAAGTAGGAAAAAATTACATGTATACAAGGAAAACTGGTGTCTTTAATGAAAAAGGTCAGAAATTTTAGATCTGGTTTGATGTATGCAAAGAGAGACGCAGCCAGTTGTGGCTGCTTAGCTCCAGGATCTAGGTTTAGAAGCATCTCTCTAAGCAAAATGATGCTCAAGATGATAAAATATGAATGCAGAAGGTCTGTGGGTTAGATTTGACTGTGCTTTGGCTGGAGCTGCTGGATTGAGGAGCTCTGTCTCCTCTGGCTTAGACGTTACATAGCAGAGCTCGTAATTTTTCATCTGTTCTGGAATGTAATTTTGCAATAAATACCGATTCTAACAATTGGTGCAGAGGGATTGGTTTTTTTTTTAAATAAACATTTACATTGTCCACCTGTGTTCACAGCAGGTAAGAGTTTGGCAGGCAGGTGCCCCCCAGGAGAAGGTACCCATAGGCGCTGGGCTGAATGCAGATCTGGCACTGACACTTTGAGTCTTCTTTCCATTTCGAAACAGGAGTCAGTGAGGTTTAAATCACAAGCACACAATAAAACCCACTTGAAGTGAGTCCGTGTAAATGAAGGGTTTGAGAAACAGCTATGTATCTCTGTCCTATTTCCCTTTCCAGGAAGGAACATCTCTTGGGTAATCTAAAAACAAAACAAAGTAGCAGAAAACTTTACTTAACCTCAAGCTAATTTCCTACGCGGACTAAATTTAGCTGTTTAGATGTAGTTTGGTGTATGTGCCTCCCAACGCACTCCCTACAAACAGGGACATTTGCCATTTGCCTAAAGCAACTGTTGTAGCACTCTGGTTAAAACTGATTTAATTTTGCATCTTAGCATTAATTTTTAACATGAAATTTCGTTTTATGTTCAGAGACGGCAGTGGTAGGAGTCTGGATGGCTGAATTTTGCTCTCTGGAAAAGCCCAAACACCCACGGAGGGAACAGCTGCTGGGAACTGGCTTCTAGTGACTTCTGCCTCTCAAAGAGCAGGCGAGGGACAGAGCAAGAGGATAAAAACACTATCATAAAAGCTTCTCCACGCTTATTTTGAAACAGACAGTCATTAATTCAAGGAAGATCAAGTCAGGGACCAGCCCAAAACACTTAGATTATTTTTCCATGAGTCAAGAGTTATACTCAAAACAAAAATTAGCCTACGAATACCAAGGCCACGCTGGTGCACGGAGCATTTCCCAGCACAGGTCACTGCTGCCAGCCTCCTGCTACAGAAAAAAGGTGACCTGACAAATGGTTTGGAAAGTTTTTAAGACTGTATTCATTCCCTCTGTCTCTGCCTTTCTTAAACATTTAATTATAAGGCCAGAAGTTATTTTTGCTGCATTCAGCTCAAGGTGTATGGTAGCTGGAAGCAGCATGAAAGAGTAACAAGTACACTTGGAAACTCTCTAAAATTGAGAGCAAGTAGTTCTGCTGGATGTCAGGATTTGGGGAAGCTGGAGACCACAGCAAAGTGCTTCTTCTCGTACCTAACTGAGAATCGCACCGTTTTTGCGGTGCGAGTCTTTCCAGGGTAAGGAGATATCAGGTTCCCAATCTATCACCGAAACGATGACTAAGTATCTGCTGCTCACCTCAGTCCAGTGGTGTTGGAGGAAGAAGAGGAAGGGAAGAAAATGAACTATTTTTAAGCAAGTGATTTTTTTTTTTTAAATCACGCTGATTCGAACACGTTAAAAAATAACGCCTTTATTACCGTATTTCTTAAAGTTAGTGTTAGAACAAACCCTGTGAGGTGGAATCTTCCATCCCGTGCAAGCAAAATTATCGAAAGGGAATGACAAATGCATCGACAGACTGGCTAAAAAAAGTAATTTCAATCTACGTTCCCGCACCACGTCCTCCTGTACTACATGTAGTGCCAGCAATTTTGCATTCTGTAATCATTAACACCCTTTCCTAAGTCCGCAGTTGATTCGCTTTGATTTTTTTGTTGGTGGTGTGAGAAAGTAGGGCCTGATTTACAAACTCATGTAAGCTCTGCTAGATGAATGGGATTCAGCGAGATGCGAGCCAGGGCTGAGGGTGATTTAAGACTCTTTCCACTCTTACAGCAGTAGCTTCTCTTTCTGTCTCTGGCATTAACAAATAAACACAATTACGGGCAGGGCAAGAAGCAGCAGCTGAATGCTAGTAGGACACAAAGTGGTAAATAATTAAAACAATTAGCTGTTGGAAAGAAAAAAGGCAAAAAATTCTTTCATGGTAAGAGTTGTACTTTTCATCTGGTGACCCTCAGATCTGATGGAGATCTGTGAAAACTGATTCAGGACTGGTTTTTGGAGTTAAGTGCAGGTGTTGTCAAAGACTTCAAAAAAACCTATGAATAATACATAGCTAAATTTTTGTTGAGTAATTATTAATAGAAAACATGCGATTCAAGATAAAGAAGTCTCTAAGGTGGTAGAGATCACAGTAATGCTGAAGTTATCAATCCACAGGGCTTGAACGGCACTCAGCAAAAAAATAGATGTATATTCCCTGCTATTTCCCCAAATAGATGTGTGTGGAGTAAATCAACACCCGCAGAAGGCAAGAGAAAGAAGTCTCTGTTTCTGATGCAGTTTCCCATATGTTTTCAATCAGGATTTTCCATATACTGCCTTTTGCTGCTGCATTTTAAAATGATTTAAATGTTCAGATTGCAAATAAAAAATATATAAATATGGGTCGACTGGACACTGCCACTGCTGCAGCTTCGGAAGGAAATGAAAGATTAATCATTAATGAAAGATCAGCTGTGCATTCGTGGGTGCTGGAAACACAGGTACTATTTTGCAAAGGGATAATTACAAATTAGAAATGAGCTGTAACTCCATTGTATTTCCTCCCCCACCTTGTTAAAGGTCACGGTTGGCTGAGCCCTATTGTAGCTCAGCTCAGAAAGTGGTAAAGGAACTCAGAAGTTGTTTTTCCCACAAAGAAAAAAAAAAAAGAAAGAAAGAAAAGAAAAAAGAACAATTGTGTACCACTTCCATTTTCTGAAGAGGAAATGGTGATTTGTCTCAGCTGCGTGGTTGCCTGGGAATTCAGCAGCCTTTGGACACAAAGGAGTTAAACAACAAGTTCATCTTAAGTCAAGAAGAAAACATGTTGTTTGAGTTGCTCCTTTCCAGGGCAAATAAGCATTAATGCTTCACAACACCTTTTTCTCTTTGAGGTGCGCTGTTTCTCTGGCTTGGCTGGTTTTTATTGAATCCCACCTCAGGTCGGACACAAATTAAAGGCCACACCTGAAAGACGCAGCCGCGCTGGAAAATCTCAGCCTCAGAAAAACAAGAAATGCACTGAAAGGCTCTGACATTCAGCCTGCTGAGCAGACGTGAATTCCGAGGCACAAATTAATTGCATTGTGTGGGCTAGCTCATCCAGTAAGTCGCGGTGGAAACCCAGACGAGTATGCAGCAAATGGATTTCTCGCTATGACCTTTTAAAATATTGCAACAGCAAAAGTCTCGCTGGAAAAGCCCCAGATCCTCTTTCTCTTCTGTTCTGAACCAACACCGCCAAACCATGCTGCTAAATTTCACTACGGCTCTCACGTCCAAACACAAATCCGTTCTGTCTCCTCAGCATGAAATTCTATGTGACAGCTGTGCTTTTGGTGAGTCTTTCCCATATTTACTCTTTTCAACCCAGAACGTGCGCTCTTGTGCCGCTGGCAGTGGGAAATGATGCACGTCCCTCTGGACAGCATCACAACCAGATATAAGGGAAGTTATACACAAATATACACATTAAAGCGTGGAAATTAGTTAAGAATACCCCAAAAGGGCACTTTTTGAGCCTTAGAGCAGTTCCACATAAATCAGCCCCATGAACAGCAGTACTTTTGCTTTTTCACATGTGACACCTGCCTGTTTCCCTGCAGAGGCTGAGCCTGTTCCAGGCATAAACCGGGCTTTTTTAGGAAAACAGGCTGGGTTGCTTCTAACACCTGGTTCCATAATCCCCACATATTTATGGTTTATTTTCTGGAGACCTCTGATTCAGAGCTGTCAATAACCCGCTGCAACTGGGGTCTGATAACATTGCATATCAAAGAGACAAAATGCTACATACCTCTAAATCCTCTGAAAGAGCCTCAAGTCCAAGGCAGAAGCTGAGCAGAGAGGTTGGACGTTTCTGATGTTCATTCACCTCTGTCCTTCTTTCCCCCAGGGGGTAATTCAGAGGAGGTGAATCTTCACACTGCAAATTGGTATGAAAGTACATTATTAATAAACATCTGTGATGTTCAGTGGGCGAGATTGAGACGAGAACTATCATAAACCTGATGGTGACGTTGTCTTGATTTCAAAAAAGTGTTTAAACAGCATATTGCAAGATGCAGTAGCGAACAAGAAGACAGAACATGCAGACACCTCATTTCTGAACAATTTTCCACTTTGCAACAGGGATGTGATGACAAACATGGTTCCTCAATTATTTATTATAAGGTTTTATTCTAATGCTTATGCAAAAGGGCTCTGCATTAAGATGGCATAGGAAGTTTTAATCATGTCATTTCATTGTTTTTGTGGACCTGACTTTGCCAGTCTAGTAGCATTGTTTGTAATGTGCATCCTGCACTTACAGAGTGTTTTCTTGTAGCCGACTGTTGGCTTTACGAAGAAAACTGTGTGAAAAGTCTGTATTTTTCACTGCATTAACAATGAACAAAGGCTCAGCTCACAGTAGCGACGTATATACCATTCTACAGAGTGTTCGTGCTCTGAAAAGGAAGAGGAACGGGGCCGGGCTCCTTCAGAAATGAGACAGAAATGCCATTGAGATCTCATTTCCTGCGCAGGACCTTGCAAGTGCTTCAGTCGCTGCCGTCCTGCGTCGGGTTTTCAGTAGTGTCACGGCTTGTAAGATCTGCTGCATCTTCCCGAAATCACTCATTCAAGACGAAAAAGACTAAAAAAATGATCCTGCTTCTAATTTAAAGAACCCTTTGAACGGGGAGCAGAGATCTCATTCTCTAGACCTGACGAGGAGAGGGAGAGAACCCTCAGGAGAGTAATTAAGAGATCGTCCCTGATGTGTCCAATGATGGTCAACATGCCCCTGGCCACCAGCAGCACAGCATATGCCCAGTTGGACATCAGGTCCTTCTGAAGTAATTGTTTAAAGCAGTCGCAGCCGAGCAGCAAATTGGAAGATGTTAGAGATGCTGGTTTTGTGCTGGTTGTACATGCTGCCATTCGGACTCGTTAATCACACTCCAAAAACACCGGGGTGGCTTAAAATGTTGTTGTTTGTAAATTACAGCTTAGGGAGTCTGATTGTTTCACTCTAGTTTTGTGCAATTCGAGGTATTTTAGGGTGGTACGTGCTGATTTAGCTGCATCCAGGGTATGGAGCTTTTAAAGTCACTATTCCTCACAACTAAATGGGACTTATGAAAAAGTTGCAAGCTGGCAACACTGTGCATATATGGGTGGGTTTTATAGAATAAGAGGTTGCTGATAGTTTTTACTTTCCTCTGTCCGCTTGCGTGGACCATAAAAAGGCAAGTTCATCCCTGCGAAATCTTATCAATACAGGGCTGCAAGAGTATTGGTCAAATCGGAAATGCCAGCTGCACTGCAAAAACCCATCTTCAAATCCAGAAGCTATCCAGGGAGAATAAAACAGATAATGTTCATTTCAACCAAGAAAAATCATTCTGAATAATATTTTAGTTTACATATTGTTCTTAAATGTATTGTGGCCTTTTCTGGGAAACTAATTTCCTCAGCTTCTCTTCCTCCTCCTCCTCCCCTCCCACCTGAAGTGATGGCCACCACAAAAGTGACTTCTTGATCCCAGATGTGTTCCATTTCCTGCAGTAAAAATTAAAATAATTGCCTTTTTCATAAACATCTGCCAAGGATGGAGATGCACTACTTAAGAACTATCTGCAACCGCTTCAGTTTGAAGCGAATAAATCAGTAGGATTTGAGGAGTTAGCCAGCATTTTCTAATTTGTTTCTACTGGCAAAAGTACCGCAGTGAGTTACATCCAAACAAATTTGGTGGCAGCATCTGCTTTATGATGACCTAAATGTCTAAATTTAATTTTAGAAAGTGACTTGCAGAGGGTTCAAGCAAGGCTTTCAGAGCTTGGTTTGGATCTCATTTTCTCTCCTTTCGGCGAAGAGCTGATTCATGGCGTCTATGTAGTCGTTGTCGATTTACAGATCCACAGTGGGGCCCTGAGCAGAGCCGGGACCCACACGCAGTCAGAGAACCCCCACGTATTCAGAGAATCTCATCAGTGCTGTGATGGAGATGGAGGAGGGTCCAGCCCTCAAAGCTACAGATGGTTTGACATACTGAGATGCAAGCCTGTAGGCCAAGAGAATGTTTCAATATAGCGTTGAACAAAAATGGGCAAACCTTGGTGTTTAGCAAACCTGCAGCAGTCGTATAGTTCAAGAAATCCTGTCTCTGGCCAGTCTGTGATCACCTTTGATCCCAGGACTATCCTTTCCAGGGATGTTGCAAATATCCCTGCTACCAACAGCAGTGTTTGGGTTTCACCTTCTTGGCTTCCAGAAGGATTTTGGTGGCTCGGGCTGCGCTGCCTTCGGGGTCTCCTTTGGAACGGAGCTGCAAATGGCGCTGCTGGAAATGTCTGGCAACTGTAAATAGTTATAATTCACCTGGAGTTAATAATAAAATGCCCTTAAAAATCCCACTAACGAGAAGGCCTCCACATGTTCTTCCAATTCTCAACGCTTTTTGCTGGGGCCCTTCCAGCTCTCCATGGTGGACGTGGCTTTTGGGGCTCTGCCTCTGGCTGTTGCATCAGATTTTGGTCGCCAGGTTTTAGTCTGATTTGCTCTTTTATCATCTGGAATTCTGTTTTATTTCATACGTGGGCTTCTAAGCTTGGATGGGTTCTAGTGCCTAGGACTTCTCTCTTTATATATCTGTATGATTTTTATATCCAGACTATATAGGTGTTTAAAAAGTGCCTTATTGTGTTGTATTGTACGCTCATGAAAGAATATAAAGGCATAAACAATATCATGTTTCCAAGCTATATGAGAAAATATACTCTTGAAGGTTATTTTAAGTAACCAAGATATTCTAGAATAAAATTATTATTAATTTATTAATATTATTAATCCTTGTAAAATGCGTGAAAAGATAAAGGATTATTACTACATATGATATAAAGAAACCGTTAAAGAATGTGTTTAGTGTCTGGAGTCATATGTAGCTTTGGCCTTGTGTTTTCAGGATTTTATTGTAGGATTTTCTTTTCTTTTAAAGCTAGTGGTAAAAACACATCTCGGGTCAAAATAGTAAATAATGAATCACCCACAAATTCAGCTCATTTCCTATCTCTCACTGAAAAAATGTTGATTCCAGGCATGAGAGCAGAACTTTGAGCCAAACAGTAATTTCTTTATGGTGTGCATGACTCATAGGAAAGAATGCCTCATGGGGATAGCAGGAGAAAAAACTAAATAAAAAACCCCTCCATAAGTAAATTCGCTTTAAAGAAACAGGCCGTCAAGTAAAGGGCAAAAGGTCAGAGAAGGCCCTCAGCTGGTTTTGTGTTGATCCTGTGGTCTTCACAGTGTTTTGTGTTGTTCTTTCCTTATTCATAGATGCGAATCAAAGCAGTTCACTCTCCTCCATAAGTTGCTTTGTGATTTCTTGATGAGGCTTTAATTATTACAAATATTATTGCCCTCTCTGGAAAGCGTCTCCTCCCTCAGGTAGACTTATTCAGCCGGGTAAGTGGATATTCATCGAGCATATTTCATGAACACTTGTTGTGAAATTAATCAGAATTTCAACTCGGCTTTCAGCAGCAATATCTCATCTGATTTCCATTTCATTTTGTTTTTCCAGAGTGCTAATGGATGATTAATTTCAACAAGCATTGCTGTGTACATCTACATAATTGTTTATGAGTAATTAAAACGTCTTGTCTCCTATTCCAAAGGTGACATCATGTGGCCAGGAACAAAAAACTAGACAATGATGCAACATTAAAATGTCAGGTAGCTTATTCCTACGGGGTAACTACATGCTTCTTTAATGTCACACCTTTAAAGCTGTGAACTAATTCATTTCAATCTGTGAAAACTTAGAAAATTATTTGTATTATCTCAGTACAGATCACTACTGTCTCCCACACATCTTAGGAGCTTTCAAAAAAACTGAGATTCAGGTTCCAGCAAGATATAATTTGGGGCCTTGGGTGATTTCCTGTTCAGCACCTTTCCTATGTAGGGATGCTGCCAGAAATTAACTATACATTTATGTACTATGATTGCTTTAATACTTAAAACAGATTTCTCTGGTTCCGCACAAACACTTAAAAGATGAAATAAAAATGCACACTTTAGAACAGTTTCTTATTTAAGAGTTAATTCGTGATAATGTAGGAAAACACAATACAAAATTAAAATTTGTATTTCAAAAAAAAAGCTCAAATTGGAACTGATTTAATTTCTTTCCACTCAAATTCCCTTCCTTACCTGCTAAAATATGGTAGGACTGTTTCACAAGCTGGAATTGTCTGGGTAGTTGGATTTACCCCAGGAAGATCCACCAGAAAGTCATTTTCAGTAGGTGAAATTCGTGGAATATAAGTAACCTACAGGAAGAAAAAATTTGTTAATAAAAGATTAGCATGGATTATTTATTTCGCATTAGCAAGCCAGGGAGGGATCAGCCATTTCCAACCATGATACATTTGGAAGCATTTGGAGGGGAGTCATAGATGGGACTTCTACAAATATTTGGGACATTTTAAGGCTGTATATCCAGAGTGACTTCTGCCCTGGAAGATGTAATACAGATGAAAGGATCTCTTGCCACTGTCTGATGGAGTTTACCCCAGAGGGTGCAGGGCTAAACCATCTCAAATTGACGCACTGATGGACACAAATCTCCCCATCAGCTCCTCACAGACCACAGCTGAGAGCCAAGGGCTTTCCTGGTTTTAGGTTGTCTTGTTCTTACTTGGATTCAGGGGTGAAAACACCTTCTAGAAGACACAGAAAGAACAAGGAGAACATACCTTTCATTTGAGAAAGCACTTCAGCAGCATCACTCGTGCCATCCCCTTGGTGCCTGTGGCAGCACTGGATTTCCACTGATCACCCTCCTACGTCAGAGCTTACAGAGGGATAAAATACTTGAATTCCAAATCCAAAAGCCTATTTCATCAAATGTCCTTATCAAAAAGATGGATACAAGAGATTTCTGCCATGCCTTAGCAAATACTACAGCTGTACCAACCTCCCCACTAATTATATTCTCCTTCAACACAAGGAATCATTTCTGATTTATATATAGTAGCTGCCTGACTAACAGGAGAAGGGTGGCAGGTGGTTTACTCGTTCAAAGGCAAAGCAAAACAGCTGGAGTGAGAACTACACCATGATTGCCTTGGGTGTGAGGATTTTGGGTCAGCTGGGGAGCACTGGCAGCCGGGGGGAAGAGCGCAGGTGATGGGTGATGATGCATTTTGGCATCACAGGGATACAGAGAACTGCAGAACTGAGGTTCTGAAACAAGCTCGGGCTGCAGGAGAAGCAATGCTGTGAGCCCTCTAGTCCATATCCAGCAATAATTTGAGAGGCAGAAACCAAGGAACTCGCCCTGAGCAAACAGATTTTCTGAGGGAGCAGTGTCGAGGCAGAAGACAGAAATTACCCCTGGACAGCCATAAAGCATTGAGCATCACCAGAGAAAACCTACGTATCGAGGAGACTGCTTGAAAGGTGTATGTGTGTGTGTAGGAATCCAGCATCCACAGGTGCTTGTGGTGACAGCCGTTGTAAAGGAAAAAATGCTGATTTTCCAGTGGAAAAGGCGACGTCGGGCTGAGTTACATCAGAAGTCGGAAAAGCAAACTTTGTAGTGGAGAAGCTGAACAGGAACAGCCATGTATTTTTGTTTTTGCTTAATGCTTGACATTAAAATCGGAAAATTTGGTTTGGGAAAGAAAAGCCAATTAGTGTAACTGGTAACTGAATACGTCAAAAGTCTGAAAGAAATGGGAACCTCTGTGGAGGAAAGATCGGGTGGTGCACAGCAAGTCATAGATAGTGATACCGACATTGGGCCCTTCTCAATTAAACACCTATATTGTATTTTCATGAAATTACAGTAACCCACGCTTGAATAAATGCAGGCCCTGGTAAATGACGAATGTGAAAGAGTAAAGGAGAAAATTTCGCTTAAGCATCAGTCTTCACTCAGCTATCAGTGAGGATGCTGTGCTACATTTTTGATAAAGTTTTGCAGCCTACTCTTTCATTTTAAGTTAATTAACATTAATGAGAATTTTGCATGGATGAGGAGCTGGCTCTTGTTTGCCAAAACATTGGCTGTGTTTATCTGTCAAAACTATTCTCATTTCACATGAATTTCAGATCCTCATTAGATATTAAAACCAGGAACCTGGAGGGAAAAAGCCCTTCATCACATTTATCCTAAGTCAGTGTTTGTGATGAGTGGGATGTGGCACACTCTAATCATTGCTGTCTTTCATTAAATTCAAGTTTCTTTCTTATCAGAACAGAATTAACCAGATGGGATTTTGTTAGCGAGAAACTACACTTAATACCAAAAAATTGCGCTGCAGTTGAAGGTGAAAGAGCTAGAAAGAAAAGCCGAGGAGGTTAGACTGTCAACATTTTGAACATTCCTACAGATCTACAGAAAGTTTCATTCCAAAAGGGCAGCAACAACAAATCTTCCAGCAAATTTGCTTTCATGTTTTCGTGCACATCGTCATTTCTTCGCTGTTTGTTTGTTTTAAAATGCTCCACTCCACTGGTGGCCATGGTATGCTATGTTACAACACAGTGTTTCCAGGCATGGAAGAATGTTTATAAATCCGTGGGGAAAGATTTAGCTATCTTTTAAAAATAGGCTATTTATGTATCTGGGTGTAAAAGACTGATGTTCAGTTCAGAGCTTTGTCCCATCAGCCTTCTCTCTGCTCTGGGTCGCTCGGGTCATGTTTACAGAATAGATCTGGATCAAGTTTGTTTATGGTTGTCCCTGCAGCTGAAAGACGTGACCATGAAATTGAGAGTCTTCATAACAAGTAAATGCTTAATTGTGCCAATATCACATAGAATAGTTGCAGGAGTTTGAAACAGGAGTGCATAAGATAGCTAAACAGCGTCAGAGTTCTCACTCTGAGCACAATCCATGGCACCTGTCTTACATACTGATATTTTTTTTGGCCATTCTACAGTGTATTTGCCTGATTCCACTTTACTACATGAGCATAAAGACTAAATCATCCTGTGTAAGTGAAAAACTGGAGCTTAACCGGTCCAGATGCCAACCTGGGGTCTCTGCAGAAAGCAGAAATTGTGAAGAGGAGCAGGACAAAGCTCACCAGGCAGTACTTAGAGCATTGGGAAAGGCTGGTGCACATTTCCAGAACTTCTCCCGTGCTCCTCAACTGCATCCCCAGGGAGATCCATGTTTGCATACAGGGAGATCTGGCAAGAAATATCTGATAAAAACAAATCTGCAGGCACCTGGTTGGGGAAAAAAGTCTTATTGTGATTTAACTTCTGCAAGAGGTCACCCAGGGACAGAAAGAGAGCAGTCAGTTTGTGATGTAGCACGTTATTATTGTCCTCCTTAAAAAAGCGTGGGCACCTACAACTGTGTTTTAGGATTTTGGGGGTAGAAATGCAACTCAGGTGGGGAAACAGCTCCCGAGTTCAGCCCAGGTTTATATTGCAGGCTCAGCCCCATCCTTCACATTTGTAAAAGCACGGAGCGCACGGCAGCTTGGCCGTGCCCGGTGAGATTTGTGTTCAGCAGATGATTGCTGTTGCAGGAAGCAGTAGAAATGGCCAGTGCACAGTGTATTTAGCAGGCAGCATTACTTCTGAAGGCAGTAAAATTATGTCGTAGTTAAAGAAGTAGAACCCCAGAGCCAGCCTGACCCGGGGGCTGGAGCACTGAGGGCGCTAAGTTTTGGAGCGGTTTCCTTAGTCGGGTCTGGCAGGGGAGCTGAGGAGCAAGGTTCACTTTAAGTCGCTGTCGGGATCTGCTGTTTTTGCTGGTTAAACAACCAGCAGAGAGCCCAGGGCCCCGGGCGGAGGTTGATTTGCGAACCCCGGGTCCCATCTGCCGGTGGGCGCGGGCAGCGCCGCCGGGCTCCGAGCATCCGTCATCCATCCATCCGTCATCCATCCATTTCCCCCTCAGAAGCAGCAGTTTAATGGATGGAATGTTATTTTCAAGTCGATTTCATCACACTGTTCATGCTCGTAAAATTCAAGCTCTGCAGAAAAGAAATGCGGCAGCTGAAAAGATCTCGCCCCAGACAGACGTAAACCGATGGGTGACTTATTCATCGTTTTAAATCTGAGTAAATGCCGTTGTTAACAGATTTCAAGCCTGATTTTTATCAAGTAACACAACACAAAAACACCTGCAGTGGTGTTTTATGCAAGTCAATGCATGTAAAGGGATTTCACCAAGATCTCCAACAGCAGTTCAAAGGCGCCTGAGCCGGTGCCCAGTTTTTTCACCTCGAGGCCTCCCACCCCAAGGACCCTTCCCCAACCTCAGCCACGTCTCTGTCTCACCCGGGCAGCGGCTACAGATGCGGCTGAGCAAATATCAGGCTTTGTGATGAGCTGACACTTTTATATAAAAAGGAATGTTTTTATTTTTTGATTGGAAGGCAAAAGATGCGAGCTAAGCCGGTAGTTTTAACAGTTAAAGAGGCTGAGGACTCCGGTTGCTAACAGCTGTTTGCCAACAGAACATTCTCTGGAGTTCTCCTTGTGGAAACCTCAGAAGATCTTTTCACTTGAGCGGTGTCCAGAGCGGGTGTTCGGTTTCCTACGATTGTGAGCGGGGCCTGGGAAGGCTGGGGCGTGCGTGGGAGGCCGGGCCAGGCACGGGCAGCAGCTCAGGGCCCGTGGACGAGGGGCCAGGCCCCGTTGCCAGTTGGAAAAGAGAAGGAATTCCTGAGGAAAAACATAAGTTTTCAGAAGGAATTTGAAGATGATTTGGGGTGGCAGGAGAATGAATAAGTGACGGCTCCGTTGTTTTAGCATACGGAGGAAAAATATTTATTTAATCAATTTAATTTTCATCAGGATTAAAAGGTAACACACACGCTATAGTTCCTCGCCCTGTTGGGCGCTATCAGTGGATATCTATATTTGTACATATATTCCTTGCCATTTATATATGTTCTCCAGAAGGATTAATTTCTTTTTACTTGACTTGAACGTGAAAGCTCCTCTAATACTGTTTGGAGAACATTAGGCAGCTGTGAAGTGATTTAATGAAGAAAAAGAAGTGATTGCTGATGATCCTAATCAGTCAGTTCTCTATTGCTGTTTCACATCTTGCTCCATCAAAGGAGCAAATCGTGCATGTGTAAATTAAGTGTGACTTACAGGCACTTAAATATTAGCAGAACGGGGCTGCAGGTGAAATTTTAGTGGCTTTGATATTTGATTTTCAAAATTCCTGTCAATCACTGTCATTGCTGTCATTGTGTCGGATGTGCAAAACTGAGATTTCCAAACTAAACACCCGAAGAAATCAAATAAGGCAAATACAGATATATGAAAGAAAGATACTAATAATCTCCGTCTGTAAAATAACTCTATCTGGCTGCTGCTTGCCAAGAGGTTTTTGTATTCTGACAAATCAAGAAAAATACTAAAATTTTAAATATTTATGCTTTATCTAGTAGTTTAAATACCAAATTAAGAAGGCTACTTTCATACCTGTGATTAATGTTTTTTTCATGTGCTGTAGCAAGCTAATAGAGACAATAATTTGTTGTCATTCTCTCACTTCGGAGATGCTCTGGTAAAGCTTTCCTGGTGAGAGACACGAAAATAAACCCCTGAAAGGTGAAGTGGAGTAAAATCTGGGTTATAGGTCAAAATACCATTTTATCATCAAGGTCTGTACCGTGACTAAAGAACAGTACGGAGATGGTCGTGCAATTCAGGTACCTGCAGCCTGATGTGCACCTTGGGGACAGCAACATTTAAACAGCATCATGCGTGTGACGGTGACCAAATTTGTAGCCTCCTGGCTGCGTTTCAACTGCAAGAATCATGTTAACTCAAATATTATGTAAATACGGTCCATACTCACCCAGAGTACGGTTATGTTGAAGAGTCCTCCCAGGATGAAGGATGCCCGTGGATGTGTGATAGACACCTTCTTCCTTGCCAGTAGTGCCATAAAACAGCCTAAATCTTCTTGGTCCAGCAAGGAATTTTGCAGATAGTCTAATGAGGCACTATGCAAAAATGGGTTCATTCTCAAATTAATTCAGGTATTACGATACGCTGGAAGCTTCATCTGAATCTGACCACTGGGTTCAGAGTGCACAGGAGCATTTCCACTGGTACCTTCACACTAGAGATCACATCATCCCCTTCCTTGTAGTGAGATAGTTACTGAAGATCGAAAGTGTTTGACAATATGAAGTTTTTCCTTCTGCTGCCTACTTTCTTTTTCTTTAATTCAAATTCTTTTTCAATTCAAAAGGTCCCCAGCTTTCAGAAACAATACGGCTGCATCCCTGCTATTCAGGATATGAGATGCTGAGAGGAACGCACGCTGCGGCAGGGATTACTTCTCCTGGGATATATTATAGTTTTGTAGACCGCTTTCACTCCTGGGTTAGCTTTGCCAGCGTAACAGAGCTATACTATATCATCACATATATAAAATTATACGCTTCAGCTATCTTGAGAGAGCAGCTTGGCTGCAGGATTGGAGCTATTGCTGGGGAACCTGTCCAGCAAAAAGCATTTCACGGATGCTGAGCTGCAAATGAATGGCCAGCACAGCTCCTGCTGCCTGGCAGCCCCATCCCGGTGATGGGTAAGTGAAAACTGGTGATTGCTGCCATAAACGTCCCTCTGTGGTGGTTTTTTGTGTGCGTGTGCTATTCCTTTGCCATCAATGAGATCATTTGACTTTTCATGGGTTAACACGTTGCTTTGTGTACACTGCTATTTTTTAAAGCAATTAAAAAGCTGAGCGGTACCGCTCAGCGCGCTCCCGCGAGTCTCTGCTAATCGAGGCACCTACCTTCAGCTAACGGCTGCGTTTTTGACTGCGCTGACGAGTGCAACTCTAGTTCAAGTCAGCGTATTTGAACTATGTTATATAGTTTAAAAAAAATAAATAAAAATAAAAAACAAATAGCTCTTCTAAGAACTGCCTGGATTCAGCAGAGCGTGGCTGGAAGCTGCTTTCATTCTGCCCTGTCTTGTAGCGCCGATGAGGATCTGGCAGAGCTGCAGCTCCTGTGCCGCCCTCCTCCTTCCCAGCCCTGTTTCCCCCAGGGTTTTATTGCAGCCCAGTGGTGAGGATTAGCAAATCAAACATGCAGCTGGAGCTGTTTTAATGTACCCTGTAGGGCTGAGAAGCGCTGCTGCCAGGCTCCCGTTTCACTCCAAGATACGGTGGACAACAGCGCGTCTTCGACGTGACTTGCAGTCAATATTCCAGGATAAGAGACATCACGACCTGCCACAGCCAACCCTGCGCCAAAACCACGCTTGAGTGGGCCTTCCCAGACCGCCAGGAGTGGTGTTAGACAAAACACATGGCAGTTGCTTCGTTTGGACATTTGTGTTCATAGTGCAAATAAAATATCATAGGAAAGCCTACAGAGCTATGGCTTTTATGGGTCGTTCATCTCTCTCATAAAATGAGCCCCTGACTTGGCGCTGCGGCCTCTTTAGGCTTTCCGTGAAGAGCTAGCGGAGTCTAACCGGATTTAAAACGCATCCAAATTGCCAGCAGGAAAGCGGGACAAAGCTGACATCCAGACAACCAGCTCTGAGAGGGACCTGGAGCTGAGACAGGGCTGAGACACCTGGGGGTCAGTGTCTGTCTGCAGGCACCTCGCTTTGACCAGGGCGAACTTCCAACGGCAGCAACATCCCCAGCCCTTGTCCTGATTTCAGCCATCTGCTCCGATCCCATTTCCTCTGCCTGACTGGGGCTCGTGGCCGTTTTGACCTCAGTTTCCCAGTTATGAAAATAACGTGAAGGAAAATGCTGCTGTAGCTGCTGGGCAAATCGAGAGGAAAATTGCTCAAGGAAAAAAAAAAAAAACAAAACTATTTTTAAAACTATTTTAAGCACTGGGGCTGACTCTCTATTTCTCAAGACCAAAGCAGCCCACAGACCATCTGTCTCCTGCAGAACTGGTCTCTGAGGCTGGGCACAGAAAGATCCTCAAGCACACCGGGACTCGAAAATCAGCTCCAAGAAGGGGACGGTTGTTTTATTTGCTGGCTCAGGACACCCCATCCATGGTAATCCCCTCTTCATCCTCCTGATGAGGGCAAGCTGAGAGAGAGGTCACCAGGATTTGCCCCAAATAGCTTGGGTTCACAGTGTGAGCTGGAGCCAAAGTTTAGATAAGTATAAAAAGCTTTGGATAAGCCATGACAACGTAAAGGTCGGCTGAGATCACTAGACTGCCTGGTCATTTCTGAGCAAGGTATCATTTTGAGTTTCCACAAGGGACCCTGATTTTTGAGCAGGAAGAAGATGGTTAACTCAAGGCCTGCTTCTCTCTAATGTTGTTAATAACAGGAGTTGTCAAATCAAAACTGCCTCTCTTTTTTCTTTTTTTCCTCCAACCTGTCATCATCCTCAGAAGAGCCACACCGAGGCCAGCTCTGAGCGCCTTGTTGACTTGCACAGTTCCCAAAATATCACAGCTGAAGCCATAAGGAAATTGCCAGCAGTTGGTGAAACCAGCTCGGCTGTGAAACTGCCCTCATTCCAAGAGCAACGCACCCGAAACACACGGATATTTTTTCACACACACATCCACCTCGGGGTTGGGGTTTTGACCCTGCAGCTGTGCTGGGATTCAGAAGGAAGATCTACTCATGCTAGAAGAACCCAGACAGCGGGGCTGTGTTAGGGAGATGCTTTAGCAGAAATTATTTACTTTGTCCTGAACCTCGTGGAGATTTGACCAAACCAACCCAGGATCACAGAACCACAGAATGTTAGGGATTGGAAGGGACCTCGAAACATCATCTAGTCCAGTTCCCCAGTCAAGCCATTTCATTTTCATCTGCTGCACAAACATCACCAAATGCAAAGCAGCCTGGTAGACTTCTCCTGTCCACGAGCTCCTCCTACCCTTGATTACAGGAATGCCAATAAACCCGCTGCCAATGCCCCATGGACATGGTCCCGTTCAGATTAGTTCCCCATGAACATTTTTCCTGGCTTGGTTCACTGCCCCACTCATGGATTTGCTTCATGCTGGTAGCTGATTTGCTCTTTCCAGAGTCGTATTCATTGAAACTGAATACTTAACAAAACCAGACGTGTTTATCCAATATGAGGAGTCATAGCTGGCTGGGAGAATGTGGAAACTGAAGTGATGGAGACTGCCAGATATTCGTGAGCACAGTTAACGGTACAGCGCAAGAGAAATGTCCAAAAAGACGGTTCCCAAAAGTAAAGCTTAACCCTTAGAAGGACTAAAGGAGGGGAGAGATGAAGACAGGGATTGTCACTGCTCTTACCTGCCCAGGTACAGCTGGCGGTGGCAGCTTTCACAGACGCAGGGAAACACAGAGGTGAGACCCAAGAACGAACCGAGGCCGTTTGATACTGCAAAGGTGCTTATTTCTCTTCTGTGACAGTGGATTTCTTTAAAAAATCTGTCTTTAGCCCCAGCTCTGCAGTCCCAGCAAGGCTCAATGCTCACAGACAACTGATTTAAATGGATCTATCCTGCTTTAAATGCAGCTTCTGGGTTTCTGGCCCACCTTGTTGATGGGGCAGGGGTTTTTCTCCACAGCTGGGTTGTATTAGCCATTAAGTCTTCATATACTCAGCATAAAATAAAATAGAGCAAAACCTATCATGCTGATAAAGACTGAAATTAATAATCACCATAAATTTGGGAGACACAATTTAGATATTATTATGCTATTATAAATTTAATTCCATTGACACATATATATGAGAACTTGAAATTGATAAATACACACTTTTGGATTATTACTTTTTTTCCTTTGATAAAAGTCCTCTAAAAGCTGCAAAGGGGGACAAGACCAAGTTGCTAAAGGGACACAAAGAACATCCTCAAGATCACAAAAGCTCTGCGAAGTTTGGGAGAGCAGAGGAGCAAAACCATGCATCAAAAATTCATCTTTGAGCAAAGTCAGGCTCAGACGTGGCTGAAGAGATGCCAACCAGCCCAGCCGAGCTCCAGTTCTGCAAACATTTACCTTTTTGCACTGAAAATCAGAAGCTGAGGGTGACCGGCATTGCTTAAAATAAGACGACAGATGCCTCAAATAAAGGTGATAGGAATCAGTGACTGTTTTTGAACACCAGCCTTAATTTTTTGGCCAGGTCTCTGCCGGTGTTCAAATCCCTTCCCCCCTGAGTGTTTAAAGCAAAAAATGGAAAACATTTTGGTGAGAATAAAGGGCAGGAAGTCTTTATAAAAGGGAAATGACTTCAAGTGAGAAATTCCCCTTCGCCTTTTGAACATTATCTCATACTTACACGTCTTCTGAGCTAGCAGCTAAAAGCGTGTTTTTTGAAAGAAATATTGGCTGTGAGGCTAAATCAGGTTGCTAGAACAGGTGTAAGCAATTTTAGTAATAGTGAACTTCACGGATTACTGGTGCTAAGTGTGGAGCAGGAGGAGTCGGCTGCCTAAAAATTGCTCAGCATCTCCTCCCACTCTCATTCCCCTTCTTTGGTTTTGTTCCAGAGAAGTGCATTACGTGTCTCCCTTGGAAACATGTCCCTATGGCAACATATAGGACTGTCTCGATGCAGACATGCCAGTACTTTGACAGCCCCTTCTTTTTGTGACACTTCTTACGGTGGCATCCTGAGGCTGTCAGAAAGATGATGCGACATCGCCTGTATCCAAGATACCATTTGGATGGTTTTTCTACGGAGAACTTGTTTTTGCAGTCTTTCGCCCTTTCGGCTCTTGAACTCATAGTCTGTACATCATGACAGCAATTTGATCTGAAACGTGTTGCAAAATCAATGAATTTGCCTTTATCAGCAAAAATCCATAACCTCCAATGAGGTATTTTTGACAAGACCTACTTTCCTTAAAGCCACGGTGCCAAGTATCACACGCTGCTTGGGTGGTTCTTTCTGAACTGCTTCCCACATTGGCTCTTCCCCTGTTCTGTTCAGATGCTAAAGAAGCCACTTCCACCTACACCACCAACACGATGAATTTCTAGCTACGCTCTCTATACACACTGTTATTTGGATTAATGCTCTTATAATTTTTTTCCCACTTGTCTGGTTGTAAACGTGCTACATCTGAGCACGTCATAAATTTACCAATTAAAAATACCCCGTGTGCTGCTGGCTTTGGATGATAAGAGGGAGTTACGTGTACGCAGGGTGATAACCTTGAGCTGCATGGATTGCAGTCAGGAGTTCTGATTTTAAAAGCATAAAACTCCTCCCCAGGGGCACCCACAGCCAACAGCTGTGGGCTGCATCCTAAAGATCTATAGGGTCCAGAAAGGTCGAGACCCTTTGGAGTGATGCTCACAATGAAACCTGTCACAGTGGGGCTTTCATAAACACAAAGACATCATAGCACAAGGTACATGGGTCGTCTTTGTTTTAATCCCAACTGAAGAGAGCCACACGCCTAACATTTCACATGAAGGTTAAAAAAGGTTAAAAAAAAAAGGTTAAAAAAGAAACTGTGGTCTGTGACACCAAGATGCACTTCACATTTCTTTCATTAAATAGCAGAGGTGGTATCAAGGTAAATCTTCTCTGATTTAGATGTTAAAGCTTACAAGTCTCCAAGAGTCACTTATTCCTCATCAAGAATAAAGACAGCTTGGAACCTTTGCTCTCACTGCAGGAAAATTCAGATGTGGATAAATGTTGACACAAATTAAATCGTGCAGGGCACTTTGCTCAGATGTGCCCTCCTGATAGGTCCCCAAAGACTTGCGTTGTCTTTGAGATGACTGGAAAAATAAGGAAACGCCATCTGTACTGCCAAAAAAAAAAAAAAAAGGATATAAAGAAATAATGGAAATTATGATTTAGGGTTATCTGTAAGTCCTAGAGACTATAGTTACAACTGAGAGTTTCTCTCCCTTATAAATCAGGAATTACAAACCTCTTGCTTTGGAGATCCTTTCTTGAAGGCGAGAGAGCAGCATTAAACTCAAACCCAGTACTTACCCAGCTGACCCACTGCGTAGACTCAACTAATACAACAGATGAAAAGGAAGTCTGATCATTTTGAGTTGCAGCAGAAGGCATTTCATGGTCAGTTTCTGTTCCTTTTGTCCCAACTGTCTGTCAGCATTAAGGAAGAAGGAGTACACCACTGCACTGGCAATGATGAGTGTGTTTTGAGACTTCACAACAACCAAGCTAAAGACAACTACTTACTATTTTACATATGACTCGAAATAGCTCTACACAGTCATAGCAATGGAAATAAAAATATATTTTCTGTATTTTTAATTGATTTTTTTAAAAAAATGTTCCTTCTATTTCATTCATTTTTTTTTCCTGTGCTTGTCTTCCTGTTAGTGCCTATGCCAAGAACCATTGTGAAGCACCTCTGATATCACCAGTTCTGTAAATACGGTTTATCACTTCTAGACAAATACATGCACGCACACTTCAGGTTCATAATGAGGCAAGAAATCTGTCAGACCCGTAAAAAGCAAAACACAGCGCGTTACGTGCTGGTGGCAGAATGAAAGGGGAGAGGTGGGAGGCTCTGGGCTGCCTGGAGAGCCGGGTCCTGGCCGCAGTCAGCAGCGACAGATGGTGTTTGTCAAGAGCATAGAGCCTTACCTTCTTATTTTATCGTGGAAATATCACAGGAAGAAAAATATCAACATCCACTATTTTATCTAACAGATTTAAGAAATACATCCCACAGAAAAAAAAAAAAAAGCCAGAATTCCTGCTAGAAAACAAAGCACCAAATACAACTGGAACTACCGATTAAAAGACACAGTTTTGTTTATCAAGAGACGTCAGCCATTGCATGTATTTTATTTTCTCGTTAAGGAAATGCACTGAGCATATAGAGATTACATTCAATACAGATTCATCATTACAGAACAATCAGAAAATAAAGATACAATCAATACACATTTCCTGTAGCAGAACAGATTGAAGGAACTGATTCAAGCTGAGAATGAAATGAAAAATACTTAAACCAACTTAAGGGATTTTGACAGAGCTGAGTCTAAATTAAATTTCTCAGCTGAGATCTGTTGCATTGTTGCAACCCTCATATTTAACAGCTTTATCAGAGTTGTGCTTAGAGAACTGCCTTGTATAAGAGCCGATTTGAACAAAACCCAGAAGAATAGTCCCAGTCTGAAGCCACAACCTACAGGAGATGATGCAGGATCCAGACAGAGGAAAGAACATGATAGAACAAGGAGAAGGTTTGGTCCACATGACAGGCAACAGCTACAAGGCAGGTTAGGGTTAGACTCTACTTGAGGCTTTAGTGATTATTCCACTTGGAGAAGCTCTCTAGAGTTTGCAACCTTAATAATTTTTTTGCGAATGTGCAGAGTTCTATGACACGCTGCCTGAAGCTGATTTTTCAAAGAATTATACTGAAAAAAGTCACAACACAAATCTAGCGGAAAAACTACTTTGCCACATATTTTGTGAGTTCATAAACTTGATGACCAAATCTTTTTCCAAATGGGCAACTAGACTAGAACTTGAAAGACCACCTCTACTTCAATGACACCAGCTGGACTTTAAGCCAGTCCTATGTATGTTGCATGCTGGAGATTAGACCAGATATTCATAGTTGGACATTAAAATCTACAAATATCACTCATCTGCCTCTCTTTCTGAGTTTTAAATCAAAGGTGGATCCACCTTGCTCTCCACTATCATAGACCCAGGACCCTGCTTAGCGCTATTGCATCATGCGTTACGTCACTTCTCCCGTCTTGCTTAGTTTCAACATAACCACTTCAAAGGACCATCTGCCTACGACATTCTGGATCATTTACTTGGTAAGACTGCAATGAATTGGATTATTAAAGATATTGATTTAGTTCCTCACATCTCTAAAGATCTCCAAGTAATTTCATTCACTTTGCAAAATGGAAAGAATTTATAAGCCACCACAGGCCAACTCAATATACTCATACGCTCAAGGAATAAAGTTTAGGACAGTGAAGAATTACTCCCATAGTTGAAACTGCAAGAAGAATTTGGAGAAACAAAAACGTTATTACTCAAATTTATAATTTGCCTACAAGACAAGGATTAACCACTTGTTCTCAAAACCAGCAGGAGAGATATAATGAGCTGATCTTTGGAGGGAGCTTACCAGGTCAAAACAACTCCAAAGTCCTAATTTTATATATATACAAATATATATTTTAATTTTTTTCCCCAGTGTTCTGGTAAGATTCTCAAAGGAGCAGAAAAGAGAAAACTGGAACTTTTTTTTTCCAGGAAACATACATACTATAACATACCTCCACACATTTTCCTCTCAATGACCTCTTACAAGTTTGTATGAATACTAAATCATTTTTATTTCATTTTTTCTGGCTTTGTCCAGTTAACAAATGTTCTCCGAAAGACTAATTTGCTTGCTAGAATTTTCAGTCACACTTTGTGCTTGAAAACTTTAGCTTGCTTTTGAATGGCTGCCAACAGTAAGCAGCATTTGGAAGATACTGGTCCTTTACCCTACTACAGGGATACTCGCAGCTAAGACTTCTCTTTATATGTACTGTGTAAATTGTAGGAAAAATGTTACATACTCGCATGATCAGTCCCTTATGATATAGAACAAGAGGGCAGCGTTTCTTACATATAGGTCAAGACACATTTAGCAGAGGGAACAATTTTTATCTGAACACCTGTCAGGTCTGCCTACTGCTTTTTGCCTACCCAGAAATACGGTACATGGAGCAACGCGATTAGGAAATATAATAATCCCTTTCTATAGAGGCAGATTCGTTGTTTCAGGATACTCTTTTTATTTGTTTTCCTCTTTCATGTCACCTTCAAGAGCGGGTGCCACAGCAAGGCGAAGATGAGGAGGGGGATGCAGCTGGTGGAGGTGGTGACTCTGGACCCCGCGCTTTTTGCGTTGCAGTTGTTGGAGTAGCAGCAGTGAACGCTCACCCCGGGCGCTCGGGACCCGTCCCTCCTCGCCCGCTCGCAGAAGGACCTGAACGAGCAGGACTTCATCACCCCACCTGGAACAGAGCCACACTGAGCCCACGGACCTGCCCACGCGCCTGCCCCATCCCCTCGCACCCACCAGCCCCCAGCAACAACATCAGGTTTGGCCGCTCCGTACAAGCACGTAAATACAATTGCATCAGATTACAGCACACTAACGAGCTCCTCCTTAAGTTACATAGTTGTAATTTATCTTACAATCAACTGATGCACCTTAAATATCCCTGAACGTGCGCAAGTGCAGTGCCTCAGTAGCTTTTCCTTCCTCATTTCCAGGTAAGACATTTAGTTTAAAAATGACAGATTTCACTAAGAAGTAGGGAATACTTAAAATGCTTTTTTACAGCTTTCGCATAGCTTGGATATGGCTCGTCACAGTGTACTGACAATCAAACTCACTGGGATTTTGTATCAGATTGCTGCTAAACCAACAAAATTAGGGATTGAGATTTATTAATAGAGTTTATTCTAAGAGGAAACATTTGCCTTTGGTTTTCCCCTTATCTTACTTACACTCTTCTCTTTCCAACACTAATTATATATTTGTATTATTAAAGAATTAATGAGTCTGGACTGTTTCTGACCACTTACTTGTTTGTCCTCTAAAGACCGCACATGCATCTGAATGGCCTGGACATTGCTGGGTTCCTTGTCTGTTACAGTCGTCATCACTAGAACCTACACAGGTGTAACACTGCAGTGCTTCGCCTGCCATTAAGGAAAAAAAGACCACTTATAACAGCAGTGCTTAGGGTTTACAAAAAAATATTTTAAAATATCAGCTATGCGCTCTTTCTGATTTTGTTTGAAGCACGTGCAAAATTGAAGCACGTTTAAAAAATAACTAGAGATGCTGCAAGTCCTATAAATTTTTCTTTTTTTTCAGACGCGGCCCAGATACTGATTTTAAAGATAAAAACCCAAGCCATATATTATTTAGTTGTTAGAATTTGCACTTAAAATAATACAAGAACAGCTGATGTTCTGTAAGTGCATCCACACCTTCATGCAACGTTTTCAGAGCAGATTCACCTGTAACAATTGGGAGGGTCATGTTTTATTTTCCCCCTCTGTGATGATCTTTGGTACACGTACCATGCAAACTACATTGTAAACACATAAAATCTTACTGTGATCCATATTTCGTTTTCTCCTAAAGAATCCATTCAGCCGGAAGGCACAACAGTATATCCACTGGGATATTTACATTTAAACTTGTTAGCTTTTATACACTTTTATATTTACATTACACAGCAGAGGTGAAATTCTGTGCCGATAACCACATACACAAAATATTCTGAAACCAAACAAACCGAGAAGCCAGAACAGCAAAGAGGATATTTCCCATTTCAGCATTGCTGAAGTGGGAAATGAAAAATAAATTAGAAAAGGAAAGAAAAGCGAGTTAACTTACTTTTGAGTACAAAAAGGGAGCTCACAAGAACCAGGCTGAAGACTGTCCACATCATGGAGATACAGGAGATGCACCATTAGCCACAGAAAGCAGTTTGTTTGCTATTGAAGCCTTAATGCTTATCTGACATTCCTAATCCTCTGCAGAGGATAACTTAAAGGTTAAAGAGGTGTGTGAGAATGCTACTTATCTAGCTTATTCTGGCTGTACTCCTAATCGCACGTACTTCATCTCCAAAAACCCTGCAGGAAAATTCTGCCGGTGGCGGGAAGAAGAAAATGTATTATTCAACTTCCAGTGATGCTTAAAACCCACCGTCCCATGTCACAGCCTCCAGCTCACACCAACAGTCTCATTCCATTTGCCTCTGTGGTTTGCTGGACCAGGGTCAGAGTGTTAAACATTTTGGAGGATTAATCCTATGCTTCAGACATGAATGGTTCAAATCGAGCATATATATATCTATACTTATAGACAGAGCAAGATACAGACATAGATACATGGAGATAAGTAGCACATTCTTGTGACCCACGGAGTGCTCCGAGCAGTGGCCCAGGCATTGGTTTCCATGGACCAATTCCTTAAAAAGAGCTGCTGTATCTGGTGCTGCATGTGAAGCGAACAAGGGAAATAAAACATAAAATAGAGCCATACTTATCTTCAACTTTCAACGAAAAAATTTATTTACAATAGAGAATTTCATTTAAGTGACATGCATTTTCTTTTTTCTTTTTTTTTTTCTGTTTTTAATTTTATTTTACAAATCAGCAAATGCAGATAAAGTTTACACTCCTTAAGGCAAGAGTCCCCATGCAAGTAATACATGTTTATATTAAATCCAAAAAGACATCCAACATGGGAACTCATGTACAAAGGGAAGGCTAGGATCAGCAATTTGTAATTTCTTAGAGAACTTGACAATCTCCCTGATACAGGAACTTTGAGATCAACTTGCTATGAATTATACTATGAAAATGCAAACAATAGCAAGAAATTCTGATAGTCATCTTAGTACGGCATACAATTAAATCAACTTTATTTAGAAAGAAAATACAGTAGTGCATACGAAAAAGTGAAAATATAACCTGTCCACATAAATGCATGGACATCAGTGTGCCAATGGTCATATTGCACTCAATATCGAAGTCCAGAAATTTGGTTAAAAGTTAGCTTTTCCCCATTTTGGCAATCAGTTCATCGCAAATCTTTGTTAATTCTTCTATCTCTTTATTCTGGAAAACAAAAGGCAATACGAAGTATTATGAAAAATATTGTTGAGCTAAGATGAGGTGGCTTTTTTTTTTTTTTTTTTAAATTATCCTATCTTGGGAGAAGTGTGGGAGAATTAGATTTTTGCCAGCATTGAGAATAGAATATAAGTATGTGCATACATAGTAGCTATGTATAATGCATTCAGACAATATGCCTATTTCCACGTACATCTCCTCCGACTTCAATAAATACCCTTTAGCACTGAAGCACACAGCTTTACAGCTCTCATTCCTAGTAGATGACAATAATACACAGCATAAATTTGTTTCTAGGCTGCACTTTTATAGCATTATTTTCACTCTGTTTTCCAGAGGCTCTAAAGCAAGGCTGAGCTGTGCTGCACTGCGAGAAGCTCCTTCGCTGAGCTAGAGAACATGAGATATAAATAGAGATTTCCGACAGTCACTTTTCCCCTAAGCCGTACAGATCTGTATCCCATCATTTTGTCTGTGTTAGCAGCGGAGGCACGTAAGCCAGCACTGGAATTACAGCTGAGACTAAAAATGGAAACAAAAATTGAAAGAAGAACTAAAACAAGAAGAACTTAAACCTGAGAACCAAAGGAAACCAGGGGCCCTGCTTGGTGCCCAGGTGCACGCTGAGATTTGAGCGAGTCTGTCTGATTTTGTTATAAGGGTTGGGCAACAGGGATCCCTGGGCCAGCTGGATGTGAGCAAGAAATTTTTACATTGAGGGTGGTGAGGCCCTGGCCCAGGTTGGGCAGAGAGGTGGTGGATGAACCATCCCTGGAGACATCCCAGGCCAGGCTGGACGGGGCTCTGAGCAACCTGAGCTGGTGAAGATGTCCCTGCTCATGGCAGGGGGGGCACTGGATGAGCTCTGAAGGTCCCTTCCAACCCAAACTATTCTATGATTCTATGACAGAAGGAGCTGGAGGGGTCCTTGGCCTGACTTTGGCTGTGGTCTGAGCTCCAGAGAGCTGAACGCAGCCACTCTGGGGAGAAGGTTTCACTGAACTTTGTTCATCCCGTTGACTTGTGTTAAAAGAGCTGAATTGCTGTTTACCTTTTGTTCCAGTGTTCTTTCCAACGCGTCCACCTTCAGCTGCTCTTTACGAAGGCTGGCCTGATACGCTGCTTGCTCTTGCTGCGCCTTGCCTCTCACTTGTGCAATTTCAGCATTGGCTCTAGAAAAACACAGATTTTTGTCACGTCAGGTTCTCTAGAAGAAAGGACAGCAGGTACTGAAGGAGGGACCGCACGTTAGCAGATGGGTGGTGAGTGCAGGGCTGCTCTCTGCATGTCTTTGAAAGCAGCCTGAGCCTCGCTACTACAGACTTTTCTTGACTGCCTCTCCTGCTCAGCAGAGACTGCAAAGCCTTTTTTTAATGTCCGTGTTGTTCCCTCCTTGCTTCTCTTAGATGTCTGTGTTGGGGTCATAAATCTGACTTAGGTAGAGGTGCTTTTTGGAAGCTTCCAAATCTGATCTCCAGTTCTTGCAGACTGGACTCACAGCTGGGACAAGTGCTGGAAAGCAAACCCACGTCTCGCTTGGTTTTAGTCACTGATCAATCCTAGGGCCATTTTAGAGACATCTCATGGGTCTAGAGGACTGTAATATGAATCCTGAATGTAATCTCTAGAAATGCTTACTTGGTTATCACATGGCAGCATAGCAAAAAAAGAAATTTAAAAAACAGGCTGGAGATGCCTATCTTAAGCCACAATCTGGTGTCCACTCCTTAGCCACGGCTTAAGGAGCTACTGTCCATGCAGATCTGGCATGATCTTTTGTGCAACTACTCCTCATCACCTTCAGCACAAGTTGGGCTGATCCAACTGGTATTACTGGGGAGAGGCCACCTGGCTGATTCTGCACCAAACCAGCTGAGTAACACTTACATGTTCTGTTCTGCTGATTGACACAGGGGCAATAACACAGCGTGGGGCAATAGCAAGTCTCTGGGGGCAGGCACACTACCTGCAGGTGCAAATATCTGAGCACAGCCCTCCATAGCTGCATAAACCTACCTAACAGCTTCTTTCTTGACCTTCCCTGGAAAATACACTAAAGAAACAGGAAGACATTTGATAAAGGTAGAAATTTAAGGTGTTCCATATGGTCCCTTCTTCCAGGACCCTTTCAATATGAAAACAAACCTTTCCATAGGGATGGAATGAACACCAGCACATTATAGAAATTCTCTTTGCATTTCATGCCCCACTCCATCGCAGAGCAGCCTGTGCTCTGCAGACTGAAGGAGCAGGTTTGGGATGCAAGGTCCAGCCACAGGAACCTTCCTGCAGCATGAACAGAATGAGAAGAGATGTTTACAATCAATTACCTGTCCAGTTTTTCCTCAGCGTGGATTTTGAGCGCTTGGTACCTCTGCTCTTCCTTCTTCACTCGTGATAAGTATTCCTGCGCACATTTCTTTAACACTTCTTCATTCTTAAATGAAAAGATTACATTAAATTTAATCCAAGAGACTGAAGTGTAGGACAGGCACCTATTTGCAAGAGTTACACTTAGATATTTCAAGGTACGGAGAAAAGGAGGCTGAGGGGAGACCTTCTTGCTCTCTACAACTACCTGAAAGGAGGTTGTAGCATGGAGGTTGTTGGTCTCTTCTCCCAAGTAACAAGCAATAGGACAAGAGGAAATGGCCTCAGGTTGTGCCGGGGAACGTTCAGATTGGATATTAGGAAACATTTCTTGTAAAGCACTGGAACAGGCTGCCCAGGGAAGTGGTGGACTCACCATCCCTGGACTTGTTTAAAAGACATATAGATGAGGTTCTTAAGGACATGAGTTAGTGCTAGATTCAGGTTATGGCTGGACCTGATGATTTCAAGGGTCTCTTCCAACCAAAATGATTCTACGCACTCTAACATGGACACCCCCACACAGATGCCGTCTGAACCAACATTACACAACGCAAAAAGCTTTTACAATTCTGTTTGCATTCGACACATGGCTGCGATCCCTCATCTGAGGATTACGGTATATCACACACTACAGACACAACCTCCGACCTAAGGTATTCATGTCCTGGGTTGCAGCAGAAGCCCAGAAGGCAGCCCTGACATGTGCTCAGGTCCCGCAGCTCTGTGACATCTATTGACATCGCGGTGTCACAGATGAGAGCAAGTTACTCTTGTGCCAAGTCATCTTTTTTTTTTCAAGTCAAAAAGAAAGCACAAAGGAGCATTCACATCCTTCCTCAAGCATGCCACAGGCTGATGTGGTTCATCAGATTTGACTGGAATCGAAGGTGTTTGTGGTTCATCAGATTTGACTGGAATCGAAGACGTGCCCTCTGCTGGGCAGCTCTGCCTGAGCCTGCTCAGCTTCGCTCTTTAAAAGAGAGGGGTTGGACACAACTCACCTTCCGAAACCCCTCCAACACTTCTTTCATTTTTTCGTATCTCCTGAAAAGGTCTGCCAGGGATTTCTCCACTGAGTTCAGGTCTGCCAAAGCTTGTTCCTTCTCCACTATCAGCTGCTGAACAGTGTGATGGGAGACAGATTTCTCTCTCTGCTCATCCTCTGTCAGAAAGAAGAGGGAAGGAGGAAAAAAAAAAGCAATTTTCAGAAGGGTAATAGTATAATAATAAGAACAGTGATTTCACTATCATCTGTATTTTCTACTATACTGTGCTCTACGGTGGGTATTTGTAAGTTTGTGGGATCCAGAAAACTCAGTTTTATATAAAGACAGAATCCTGTTTTGGGAAAAGGTTGCTAAATATGGTGATATTTCAATATGGTGATGTTGTGGGAAAATGTGAATCTATCTCTGTGCTCATGTATTTCACTTTGAACTCAGCTCTTCCCATGAAAAAGGCAGGTGTTGGATTTCCCTTGTTTGCCTAAAGCTGCAGTAGCTGAAGGAAAGGACATTTATCCATATTACAAGCACTGGCAATAAATGATTTGCCACTGCTGATATATGCTTGTCATCTCCTGGCATCTCTTCTAATCCTGCCCAAACAAGACACCTCGTTTAATGGAACTGAACTTCAATTCTTCCCCTGGAAAAACAGTTTCGCAAATTCTGATTCTTGGGATTACTGTAGGCAAGTGCCAGAAAGGAAATCTAACATTAGACAGACTTTCTAAGTTCTGGTTTGTAGAAAACAGGTTCCAAGCATCTCCTGTATATAATTAAATTTGAGGCAGGAGTGGTGGGAAGAACACAACAGGAATCCAAATCCATATGGAAGACAAATTTTCAGAGATGCTGACCTAGTAATAAACTGGAACACCCGTATAACACGGGAAGAAAAAATCTGGCATCATCTTCCAAAATGCTTCATCGTTTGCTTCATATCCTAAAATATGATTCTTGTGTCCATGTTTTAAGGTCTACTTTGAATGATACTGCAATGAAAATGAACCCACAAAATACAGCAGTTCCATATTACTGTTTTCCTTGTCTATGATAGGAAGTAAAATAAGGTAAGAAGTTCTCCCTTGTGAAAAGCATGGGGCATTTCAAAATCTATAATTTTTCATTCAGGCCTTTATATTTTGAAATATAAAGAACTAAACAAGAGTTTATTTTTAAAATTTGAATAGAGGTCTTCATCTGAAATCATTATTTCATAGTTTTGGTCGGCTCTGAAATGTCAGAGTTGAAACTGTCAGTTCCCAAACTGAGATGAATCTCTTCCTTTTACATATTCAATCCTTTTATACACTTTTTTCTAGCCTAACTAAGCCCAGAGCAGCGGCGATGCCAGGCCGTGCACCAGCTCATGTTGTCCCTGTCCTGTGCTCCCCTGTCCCCTCCTGACAGCATCTTGCTGGGGCAGAGCCCGACCTGACGTTATTTTCCTTTACGCGATGGAGAAGATTGAAAGAACCAGAGAGGACCTGCACTGAGTTTGCAGCACTGGAAGTTGTAACACTTTTATTTTACTGGTGAACAAACACCTTTGAACTGAGAAACCCAGAGCCCTGTAATGCCAGGTCAGTTTGACAACATTTAACATTTCATTAAAAATAAACATTCTGTTCTGACTTCCTAAAGACATTTGGTGCTCATCTGTAATGTAAAAATAAGTGTATTCTCAAGGAAAAGGAGAAACTCACTGGTTTACCCTTCTTCATTTATTTTTCCAAATGTGAGAAGCTGTCACGTTGTGTTCCAGCACAAGATTTGTTTAATCATGCTGAAGATTACACAGTGTCTAGCTTAATTCCAAAACACCTCCTGGCAGGATCCTGTTCTTTGGGAAAACCTCTGTCATTGTGACTCCACACAGGAGGGATCCATTTGCATGGCCACGTAATGTACTTACATGTATTTAATGTCACAACTTTTTCTGAGACACTTGTCTGTGGTATTTTAGCAACTTCTTTCCTAATTTGTTTCTAGGGCAATGTAGAAAGTCAGGAATTCGTGACTCACTCCCTCACAACTACAGAGCGATTCCCGTTCCTCCCAGTGCATCGTGGTGCCCTCTCCTCTCTCCTCAGCTGGACCAGCTCCTTCAAACCATCCCCAGCCCCACTTCAGCTTCCACATGGGAATTAGGGGCAAGAGACCTTTTAGGAAGAGGTTCTTCACCCCGAGGATGCTGGACACTGGGACAGGCTCCCCAGGGAGGTGTCACGGCCCCAAGCCTGACAGTGTTCAAGAAGAGACTGGACAACGTCCTCAGACACACAGGGTGACCTGTGGGGTGTCCTGTGCAGGGACAGGAGTTGGACTCCATGATCCTTGTGGGTCCCTTCCAACCCAGGACATTCTAGGAAACACCCGATGCTCCCGTTCTCCTCTCCCACCACATGCTACGGGTGTCCATGGACCAGAGAGTGACCCCAAGGCCTTGTAAGGCTCCAAGTGAGAACAGGAAATTATATTGGGGAAGCAAAAACGACAGATAAATTGAAAAGAGGGAAAGTTTCCAGCGCACTTTAGGAAAGTGGCATCTGACAATCTGAGATAACAGTTAAGACAGATTCAAAACCAACGGGGTTATACACTACAGAAAACAGAAGGTGGTGTCTGTTTGGAAGGGAACTGGAAGATCTAGGAGATATTTTCTAAAACTCTGATTTAGCTTTAATGAAAAAGCTGCTTAGTGGAACCGTGCAGACAATAGTCTGCCAGTCAAATCTTAGTTAAGCAGTTACGGATACTTATTTCTAAAGATTTCTATGAGGTTAGGTGATTAAAATATTTTAATTGAATCGCTTCCACATCTGCAACACACACTGTCCACGGCTCACCACCAATAACAACAGGATGCTCAGGACTAACACTATCCAAATTGACAGAATCAGAGCACCACCACAGCAGATCCGCTTTCAGGCTCAGCTCAGAATTACTCACACTACTTAATGGGAATGCAGCAAACGAACAGAGAACAAAAGCGAAAGAAACTAAAAATGCGAAATGCTGGTGTGAAAGTTGGTGAAAAGCTTTACTTACCAGGCTTGCCTGTTTTGTTTTTGCAAGCAAATAGCAAGAAGCAACAAAAACGGAAGCAAAACAGAAAATCAGGAATTGTTAGGAAAGCAGAAAATAAGTAATGCAACAACCTGTAATGCACAAAGCATAACATCTGTTTGTATTTCATAATGAGAACTTCATTATGTATTTAAACGTACAAGTATAAGGATACATTTTTAACTGGGAAAAAAAGAAAAAAAGTAAAAAAACCACGACACATCCATCAATAAAAAGGAAATCCTGGACAGGGATTTTGGAAGGGAGCTGGGGGTCACACAGGCTGGCGATGCCGCTCAGTCCTGAGCTGCAAAACTCGGGCAGGAGTCAGCAAAGCAGCAGCACAAGCAGCAGGATGCTCTGGAAAGTCTGTTCTTTTAATCCCCCCTCCTCAGCACAAATAACAATTTGTCAGGGGCTGAGGCAAGTGTAAGAAAAAAGGAAAAAAAAAAAAGATAAAGCACCAGTTAAAAAATACGCAAAGAGATGCTAACAGGGATCTCTACACTGACAGCTTGCAAGCTCTGGCTGTGCAGAGTGTGGCATGAAGCTAATTGCATCAGCTCAGTTGGGTGATATTGGGTTTTGTATATATGTGACAGGAAATACTAGACCTGCCACAGCCCTTGAAATCAAAGGCAATTACCATTTGTAATGCATGTTTTCATGCCTTTATAGGCAAACATGCACAATCATATCGTTAATACGGAATATTTTCAATACTCATTATGCATACACATGACAACCTAAAAAGAGCTGAGCAGGACCTATCGACCACACTGAATATTCATTAGAGGGATTTGTGAAATCGGTTTGCTTGCAATGCCCTCCTAACTGGGCCGGATAAATAGCTCAGAAGGGTTAAATCATAAACAGAAACAGCACAAGCATTTCTTTCGTTAAAATGCATCTTTTGCTTCAGCAGTAAGACGTTATTGTGATAACAATTCAGTGAAGTATATGCAAATAGCACACAGACAATCATTTCCCTCCACAACGTGCCACTTGGATGAGTGAACTCCTTCATTTAAAGGACAGTAATTTATGACAAATGATGGAAGAAAGTGGGACAATTAGATCAAACACTGACATTAAATGCAGGGAGAGGAAGCCTCGCATTTAACGCATTACCATGCTGTAGGATTTGAACACTGCTCTAATTTACACGTGCTTTCTGTGTCACTGCTGTTGTTTCAGTTCCTTTGCAAATGGACAGCAAATGACATTACTTATAGCCAGAGCTCTTAAAAACTTGCCATAGATCATTTGAAAGACTCAGACTGATGCTCTGCATTTGAAGTTTAAAAATCTTTCTATTTCCTCAGTGGTCAATGGCCCGATGCTTTAATTGTCTTTGATTTCTTTGCAACAAGAGGAAATGACAATTGTAGAACTCACTATGTACACTATGGCTGTGCCTTTGCCCTATTCTATCTCTTCGTTTTGCATGGCAGCCTCACAATTTGATTTTATTTTTCTTTTTAAACTGTATCTCAAAAATAGAATTTGAATTTGTAATCAAAAATAAACTTCTGTTGCTAACTAGATGCATATGCTTGGGAAAAAAGGGCAGGTCCTGTGCTTGTACATGTGAAGGGCCAAGTTTAGGGACAAAGCCACACCAGAGTATGTTTAGTGTAAAGCAAAATAAATTAAGTTCTTTCTCCCCTCTCCTCTCCTCCCCTCTCCTCTCCTATTTCTATTCTATTCTACAAAATTTTGGCCATAGAGAACCCATGACCCTCCTCAGCCATTGACCTTTCTGGGAGACAACTCGAGCTGAAGCAGAACAGGGCGGCACAAAACACCGGTGCTTTCTATAGCCAGACTAAGAAAAAGAGCTTTGGAAATCTTAGGAAGAGGCTTTAAAATCATGGCCCAGGGGCCAGACTTCCAGTGCCAAGGAAGCACACAAGTCCCGTAGCTTTTGGGTTTGAAATGCTACTGCATGTAGCTTTTTTAATTTGTGGGGCACGTGGTTAACAAAGGCATTTTCTAATTATTATAAGGCAAAACATGTCATAATTTAGATCTTAAAGGAGATGCCTATGTCAGTAAATAACTGGGGAGGTGGACTGGTTACTCATAATCTCTCAGCTGGGATTGGAGTTAATCTAGGTTTTGGTCTGCCCAATGCACTTAGCACAGATAATCCCTGTTGTTGTAAAGAGCTAAGTTTGGTATCTCCCATCAAACAGTTGGGAGCAGATGACTAAAGGGTTTTTAGGTCACTCCAAGCCTCTCCTCCAGATACCCACGAATTCTAGGTAAAGCACTTGAACGTGTTTCCTGTGGGACAGTTTGCTTTGATGCAGAAGAAAAACCCTGACCTTTCTGTATTACCTGGACTGCCTCAGGGGCTATTTTCTGTAAAACAAAGCCCTGGCTTTTCATCCCAGCCTGGCAGCACACACGGGGTCCTCGGGTGCATTCCCAATTCCCAGCAGCCGCAGATGCCGCAAGCATCCAAATGAAGCCCACAGATTCCGACCGTGTTTCTATCGCTCTCTTCAGAAAATCGAGAGCGGAGGATAGCATCTTTCAGAGTAGAAAACACCTACCTATCATCTGAGCGATCGTCTTCTCATACTCTGAAACTATTTTCCTATAAGAGGGGGAAAAAAAAAAAGAAAAGCTTTTGGCAAACAGCATAATTGCTAATGCTTACTTAGAAAATAATGCTACACAGTAACTGGAATATGATATTTTAAAAGACATACAGAACCCCGTTACACTTTTATATGCCTCTTAATAAACAAACATTGCACCTGGTTTTTAATTCTCCATGTAAATCAATATAGGTGGGAGGAGGGAAAAGGGATTGCTTTCAAACACATTCTGCTATTTGAAATATGCCCAAAGTACTTTACCAATCATGATTTAACTATAAACATAAGCACATGGGTCTAATTCAAGAGTTACAAAACGTCTGATTTTTCCATTACTTTCTCCTCTCTTCTCCACGTTTGTTTTTGCTTATTTTTAATGTAAACCTGAAGTAAAGTTATAATTGGTAGCAAGTAAACCTAACAGGAGCGTAGTTGGCCCTCATCCAAAATACATCTAATTTTCCACTCTCCAAATGCGACAAAACGATCCATTAGCACTTAAGAGAACAAGACAAAAATACGCAATGATGTAGCACACAAAGTCCATCGTGTCCCGTTTCCCAAATCTGTTTTTGAAACAGACATGGCAAAACGTTACTTTTAAGACTATGTTGTTTCACATGCTCACAGTAGGCTTTGAGTTTCCTTCTTGAAAAGAGGTTAGCCAAAATAAGCAGATTAAATGTGATTTAGAAAGATGATCCATCCCTTTCCAGAGCCAAATAAAGCTAATGAAATGAGGCTAGCTTGATCTGTGCTTTGATTCATGAGCCACGTAGGACTGTCTATGAAAAACAAAATTACCCCACACTTCATCTGAAGTGGATATTCAAAATAGCCCACTGGTGTTTGAACAGGTCTCCTTTGAAGTCTTAGCTCGCTTGCACTTGCTTCCTTTTCAGACAATTCCGCTGCAGCCGGTGAGGCTACAGAAAAGATGTGGGACAATCCTGGGACAAAAGTCAGTCAGGAAAAAACTAACTAAAAATAAAATAACTAAAACTAACGCAGTAACCACAGCACCGCCTGTCTCAAACCCGAATCACAAACAGAATCCCTTGAGGAGGCCACTGGCACCCCACTCTCCTCGTCCAGGCTTTAGGGAGAAACTGTTTTGGGGACTGGGACCAGAGCCTGGTTCCGCACATCTCCCCGCTGCCTCCACCGGCATCTGCTCCAATGCTGCTTTCCCTGCTGTTGGTCCTGTTGTTTTAATTGGATTTTTTTTTTTTCTGACCAGAAATGACACTTTTGAGAGCAAAGACAGCTGCAAGGATTTTCCCCTAAAAGGAAGGGATTGGTTTCATGTCCAAAGAAGATTACTTCAAAAGCCTGCTGTAAGCTATAAGGATTGTAAAGCCGTGTCGTGTCCTTGTAACACCAGGCACCTTTAGGAAGTTTTATCATCCTAGAAAATGAAGCCAAGGACTCGGGACAACAAACACAGCATTAAACACTGTTACAACACCACAGCATTTCCCGTTCCAGGCTGCACCACGGAAGTTGGCAGCAAAGTGAAGTAACATCGTCTATTTCTTATCTTCACCAGCTTAGACCAGTTATCATAGAGTAGTTTGGGTTGGAAGGGACCTTGAAAGTTCATCTAGTCGTAACCCCCTGCAAAGAGCAGGGACATCTTCACCTGGAACAGGTTGCTGGTTAAAGTAGGTTCCACATTCTCTGCATCATCCAGCATTGTGAATCGCATGGCAGCTGTTCAGTAGAAGCGGATGCTGCAATAGCACGTTCATTTCAATAATATTCAATTTGGAAAGCAAGGTAGTCAAGTGAAGTCTTGTTCCAGACTCACGTCAAAGGCCTCCTTCAGTCCAGCAGCCTAAATAATGGTCGCTATGGCTGGGGAACCAAAGGACGCTGGCCACATCATTCCCCTCTGCGATGGAACATTTTAACCCTAGATTTACCTGCTGCACAGGCTTAACTTCTCATATTTTAGATATTCAGCCTACGTATTGATTTCCTGCAATTTCATAAGTCATGAAAACACCAAAACCCAGGGCTACAAAGGATCTCAGAGGTTATCTGCTCGACTTCCCTTACTGACTCATAATCACACCTCCAAATAACCGTGTTGAAATATTTCTTGCCTGCCTCTCTTGTACCCTTGGATTATGGTACAGCTCACCAGGTTCCTCCAGCCCGACATTTTTCTGGAAACTTAGCTGAACTCAGGATATTCCAGGTAGAGTGTGCAGGACTTGGGTGAATGAGTATTGCTGCTGCTTCTGTGGAAAGTGATACTTTTGAACTTGCAACTCGAGATAATCCCTTCACTCCTTGCTGATCATTACATTATATCTAGTAGCTGGCTCTCTAATTTACCACACAAGGACTGTTTCAACATTTAATCTTCCAAGAGAAAATTTTCTTTTGTGACAATAGTAGTCAGGTTTTTTTTTCCACCTGTGTGTTCTAGCGATGTCCCTGGGGGAAATTAAGCTCAAGTAATATGGTTTTGGTTTTGTTTTTGTTTTTTTTTTCAAATCAAATTTTATTGAGGGTGTAAACACACAAGCAAATCACCCTGAGGAAGATGATGGTACCAATCTCCAGCGTGCCAGCTGCTCTGTGTCACCCCCTGCTCTCCTTTCATTAAGGAATAAGCAACCTCTGCCAGTGCCCGTCTGCACCCAGGCAGTTTCTAAAGAACAGATCAAATTCTGCACTTGTGAGCATGTGCTGAACGCCGAGACGTCCCTTACACAATTCCTAATTCTGCTCATTCCTTGTTTTCTTTCGTTGGTTTGACTACTTGCAGCATCTCTCTATTTTGCCCCATTATGCATTTGAGCGCCGTGCCCGGGTTTTGTTTCCTTTCCCAAGCAGAGTGCAAGAGAGGTGAGAGAACTCAGCTGGGCACTGGGACATTTTTCTTTTTTTTTCTAAAGAAATAAAGCAGCTGTCCTTGCCTTTTGCAGATGCTTCTCTTCAGATGCTTTGGCTCAAATCCCTGTGCTGCCACTATTCCAATCTGCCATGTGAGACTCCAGCATCCATGCCAGCGTTTGCTGAGCTCTGCGCCGCGGTTCCCTTTTTCCCTTATTCCCTGAGTACAGCTTTCCTGGATATGAGCAGGAATTGCATCTGCACGTCATGACCTGATAAAGCTCATTGGCTTTAATTTTGGGAAGAAGCTGATGCTAGAACAGAAGTGATTTTGAAGAAAATGCAGTCTCAGAAGTGATTGCAGAAATTACTTAAAAGAAGGATGCTAAAATAGTCTTACACTTTCATTTATGAGTTAACGGGGGGTCTGTCTGTTTGAAAGTTGAAAATAACAGGCTTTAAAGACTCCATGAAATATTTTTTATACATTCTTTTTTTGCAATTGATGACTTTCTCAGATTCAGATCAACGAACAGGTCAAGCTCACTGGTATGTTGTTCCTATGGAATCGCCACTGTGGAAAACAGAAAGGCTGAAACTTTCAATGGACTAAATGGGGAAAAAATTAGTGATTCTTCGAAAAGCACTTTGTTGTCACCACTGTGTGTGGCGGGACCTGGTCTGGGAAGGAAGGTCAAACCAGTTATGTTCCCAAATACAGATATTTAATGTAACAGAAACAGGTTTGCAAGGAGAAATACAATATATTAGAACAACAGATACACCTAGAAGAAATGGAAAAGCTCGGGTTCCTTCTGTCAACTCTCAAATGGAGCAGCAAAATCCAAATTCCTTAATTTAAATCAAGCTTAGTGTGTGTGATGATTAAAGTTCATAGAAAAGGGTGTAGAATCTCTCTGAAAGTCAACACTCAGACGCCAGAGTGGTTCCCTTGCAAGAAATGTTTTCCTACTGACAAACGGGGTTTTGTTTTCTATTTTTAAAGAAACTTGTTTGAATAATCTCCCAGAGGAAGCCTCTACTATTCACACCTCTCTGCAAACCTTCACATTCTTCCTTCCGTTGGCAAAACTCTTTGTAGAGAATGAATGTTAAACTGGCACGTGCACATCTCTGCCAGCAGAGTTGTTCCGTCAGGAGACAGAAACATCACTGTGCAACCCATGTCAGAATTCACAGCACAAACTGGGGGAAATTCTTCCCTTACATTCACCTAGGTTAAGACCCCTTATCTCATTATTTTAAGGATGTAAATGAATTAGCAACATAGAAGTTTTCAAGGATTACGCTGAGCAGCGGTGCCCACCATGCAGAACAATGACAAAATATCAATTTAGGATTAATCCAAAGCCTGCAGTTCAAAATAACTAAACTAATTCAGCTGACAAAACCAGCTCTGCAGTCATGGTACTCTGCGTACTATCCACGCTCTGTCAGTGTGATCAGTGACAAGTTAATAACCCACCTCATTTCCATCACTTCCCTCCTGCTTTCTTCATATTTCTCTTTCCACTCAGACACTTCTCTTTCCTTGGCCACAATCTGAAATAAAGAAAGTAAAAGAAAAAAAAAAAGAAGTTAAACCAAGTGATCCATTTAAGAGGAAATTAAATAAGTGTATTTTTATTTAATATCAAATTCAAATTAACAGAGGCATAGTTTTCAAATGCATAATGGTTTCAAATTAAGCATCCCCAGTGATTTTTTTTCTTTCTCAGACTGTGAGGTGCAATTAAAGACGTTCAGATGTGAAATCCAGTTTTGAAAAACTAACTTAGGAAAGTAAATGCAATGTTCTTGTTGAATGTTTCATTCCTGATTACAAAAATGCCACTTTTCAAGAAATAACATATTACACTAGACTCTGTCTGATTTGACCTGGTGCCAAACCTGAAATATTTCTGTGCACGGTCCCATGGTTTGTCCTCTAAGGAGGTTCCACTGCTTCTGCACACTTATCTAGGCCTTCCTGTTCAGGAAATTTTATACCCAAAGGACTGCACTCCTTTGTGCTCCCTTCATTCACACAATCTATCATAAAGTTGGGAATATTCTAACCCTAGATTGTGCCCATTTTATAATTGTTATTCTTAGCCAGACTAATCTTAGATGTAACTTTTTAAAATACATAATTTTATTCCTATTTCTAGCATCTTACAACTCTTATACAATTATATAGCAATGTCAAGATGCAGAGAGTGCACTTGAGGTAGAAACAATGGTTTATTTTCATATAATGTCTGCTCTTCACTTACGTCAAAAAAGTAAAACTCACAGTGCGGCACCTTTCACTTTGGTAGCCTCTAGCATGGTTGAGAATAGTTTCAAGAACAGGAGTTCGTAATATGAATCATTTGGGAGAAAACAGGAAAGAAGGAGACCACAAGGGGCACATATTTCCTTTTCCAAATTCCAAAGAAAATTACCTCTGCTCTGGCGAGTCGTAGCGCAGAGTCTAAGTCCTGCTGGGGGTAGAGAAGAGCCGTGGTGGTCTCTGCGTCCGAGGCGCCGATCCGGGAGTACAGTGCACTTTTAGAGATGGACACATCTGCTGGGATAGCAGGTTCTCTCTGTGTGTTTATTTTTTTTTAAATACAAAGAAATGAACCATTAAATACATGTTAAGCTCAGATGTTTTCTGGGTGTAGTGCTAGGCACCAGGGTCCTGAGCTAGGACTAGAATCCCATGCACTGCTAAATTATAACAGCAAGAATGGTGACAAGGAACTGAGTTTAGCTATAATAAAATATGCATTTAAGATCCACAATAAGCACTAAGAGAGCCATATTACCCTTACAGAGAGAAAATGAAGACAGCACTTTGCCACCAACATTTTGGCTCCTATATTAAAAAATTTACCACTTTCTGATGCAGAAATTTCATCAAAAATATCCACAAGAAATGCATGTCAGCAGAAAAAATTAGAATGGGGGCAGAGAGCTTGTTAAGGGGGATTCTGCTTCCATAAAAATATATCAAGAAATCAGAAGCAAAGGTACAGATCACTTTCTTAGGTCTGACCTGCCAATATTTATCATAAATGGTATTTCATGATAAGTGTGACTATCATACAGAATCATAAAATATACAGGTGATGTTGCTCTCCCACTGGTATTTAGCATGCGATTAGTAAGTTAAATGAGGGTTTATTTGTAGCTGCCAATTTTGCTCGTGTCAGCAGCCCAGATTAACTGGGGAGTAGAGCAGCACATGAGATGAGGAAGGGAGCAAAAAAGAGGTTTGTGACACTGGGATGCAAAGTCCTGCAAACAACACTCGAGGCACAAACAATTCAAGTTACAGTGCATTAAAATCAAGGAGATCGTAAAAGACAGTTAGGAAGATGCTAAACAAACAAAAAAAACCACCACATTTTTAGACACCATCTGTAGCAGCCCCCTGAGAGCAGGTGCCTCTGCAGCAGAAGTGTCACCACAGCTGTATGTCCCCCTATATGTCCCTGTGTCCCCTACCTACATTTTGCACCTCATCATCAACCAACAGGCACGTCCTGACTGCCCGGCTGGGTGTTGTATCTGGGAAATGTTCTCTCTCAGCTGCTGCGGGGTCGCCAAACAATTTTTGGGGTGGAGGTGACCGTATCCCTATGGCTGAGCTTCAACGTTCCTCTGTTAAATACGCACAGAACTGGCTGAGGGAATGAGGATTACTGGGGAGAGGAAGGAGAAGGGCAGACGGTACAGATACTGTGGGTATCACCAAATGCTGCTTCCTTAGAACACTGCGCTAAAACAGGCTGAAGAATCAAAAGCTCACCAAAAAAATAAAGAACTCTACTTTTTCTTTTCTTTTTTTTTTTGAAACCCTCATAGAAACCAAACCAGGTAGCAAGTTGATGGTAAGAAGCATCTCTATGAGCTCTGTTACGTTTCCAGGCTCCAGAGCAGAGAAGGGGGATCCCTCCATGGGACCCCCACAACTACGCTGCACCAGCACAGGCTACATCACCCCCAGGATAATTGTGGGGGACGGAGCCAAAGAACCTTCACGTCAGGGGCTGAGGACCCGCTCTGGTCCCCACACTGCCCAGGGACCCCTGGTAGCCCCAGCTCAGGGAGCACGGTGGGGGATAACGGGTTTGGCCCTGCCCAGGGACCTGCTCTTCAACTTATTAAGTACTTCCCTTTCTCTTTATATGAAATCCTCCCACCAAAAGAAGTTTCATAGGATCTTGTGCCTGAATACGGCTGAAATTCCTCAAATTTCTGTGACCTAAGAAGATACTTCAGGTGGCACAGAATATTCAAACACGTTGACTCCAGCAGGGAGGACACAGATGCCCAGAAATGCCCCTCTCACTGTTTTTGTACTCACAAGTCACTTGCTAAGCCAGTGTCAAAACTGCATTTTAACATATGGATTTTTATTATTTTTTTTAAATTTAACCTGCAGATTCAGCAGCAGAATTTTTCAGTGGGCTCTCACGACAATTAAAATTGTCTTTATGATGGTGCTACATGTAGCCACAGAGAGGGCTGGACCATGGCCCACAGTTTGTGTGGGTGGGGAGGGAAGTCAGGTCGATCAACGCTCTTCTCCATCCACTGACAGAAATGGATGTTCAGATACAGCTTTTCTTGTACTGCGTCTCCTTGCTGCTGAAAAGGAGATATTTTTCCAGTTTACTTATATATCTTTCTGCATAAAGCAATGTATTCTCTTCTCTCAAGTTCACTAATGCAGTAAAACCAGAGAAAAATATTTTATTTTATTGTAAAAGAGGGTTGGGCTTTTTTTTTTTTTTTTTTAATAAAACAGCAGAATCACATTCTACTGCTTAAAGCACAGGAACATGAAAGTGAGTAGATAATGTCTGAATCAAGGTTCAGTCCTCCTCTCCACAATGTGCACACAAATAGGCCTCATTAATTCAACACCACGTGCTCTTGTTTCAACACAGTTAAAGGAAATTTTGGTAGATGCCATTCCATAAATCATTCACTTGCTCACAGTCCTTCTTGCATGGCCTAGAATAATAGGACAGATCCAAACCCACTGTTAATTTTGTTGCAATCGCTTCTGAGCTCTCACATCAACCTTATTGAAGAAGCTTTATTAAAAACTACATAGAACACTCACTCGAGATAAACACAGGACTAAATATTCTGGATATCACAGTGTGAAGAAACCATACCAGCAACATTAAAAGACTCAGCAAGAAAAATTAATTAGAGCAAGAATAAGCTAAACAGTACTAACAAAGCACCATACTACATCTTTATAATATGGAAGAGAATCTCACCAATTTGCTCTATACTTTTTGTTCATTTTTAAACGTGGGAGTCAAATGACTACTACTTCTAGCATTTATGGAGCAGGCCATCCCTTCTCTTTTTTGCTACATTTAACAATGAACACACAAAATAATGATCAATGCCAACATAAGTAGGAGACACAACTTTAAACCCAGTGGCTTCTCCTACTTGAGCAAAAAGCATCACAATATCTATCAAAATTACATAGCCTGTATTCTTGAAAGTATCTCCCAAAATATAACAACTATGTAGGAAAAAATACAGCTGGGACACAAACTCGGACATTTCTGTAAATGCATAAATACAACACCATATGGTGCTGTGCACAGACCTGAGTAAAGCTAAAACAGACAATAAATGAAAGTACTGCTGGCTCAACTCAGTATCCTAACTTCAAAAAAAAGTACTTTAGTTCCTCCTCAAACACAGTGCAAGAAAAAACGAGAGATTAAAAAGAGCCATTAGATCATCAAAGCTGTCCTCAAAACAAAGGCCATCCTGAAGATCAATCTGTTGAACTGTATCATATTTCAAAAGCCTCCTGCAGCTTAATTTGCTGGATCTCATGAAGAGATGGCTGGAAAATATTAATTGTAGCAAAAGGAACAGTAATTTCCTTAAGCTTGTACAAAAACATGTGTCAAAGTAACTGACTGGATAAGGAAAATCTTTAAGGAAAAAAGAACATTTAAAGCATTTAATAAATATTTATGCATTTTTTTAATATAGTGCTCAACCCATCACTAATACGTTTCTTCTAGTTCTCTCTTGCATTTGAATAAATTGTACAAAAGAATAGTAATAGTGACATGCAAAACAACTTAAAATTTCCAAACACCACTGTAAATACTTTTGGAACTTAACCATTGAACAAAGATGCTTGTGGTAACGGTCCAACCAGTATTGTCCTAACTCTTGCAAACATCTCACACGAGTCCCAACCAGGCTGCTGGGTCCTTTCTTTGGGAGGAGAAATCAGGACAAGTCTTTGTGGTTTTATTTCAAAAGCCACTTTTACACAGCTCCAAACTGCTTTACAATTCACAAACTGTTATTTGCTGCCTCCAAATATTCCTATCCTGAGAAAATACTATAACACGACCAACAGAATGATGGTGTTACCCAAAATAACTGTCAATGCCTTAAGTTCAACGCCTAATGGCTGAGATGGTAAGCAGTTAATTGGGGTAATAAGTGTAGGGATTTGTAAGTCACTGAACCTTGCACAGAAAGATTAGAGTCTACAGGGGAATTACTTCTAAATGTAGGTCACGGCAATTGTAGTGTAAATATTTGAGAGCTCAAAACACTTCTTCTCTTCCCAGTAAAAACAGAAACCAGATATCTGACCAGAAAGGGAATAAATGCACACTGATTAACCCGCTGGGGTTATCTCACTTCAAAAAGGTCAAAGTGAAAGAAAAGAGAAAAGGGCACTGGAATGAAAATGGAAACTAGTTTTTATGATACTGTTTAGAGGAATATGTATTTAGCCCTGCTGAAAATCAGCTTGCCCTTTAGAAGCGCTGATTGGGTGTGTATCAAATGACCTGCTCTTGTAACTAATTGATTTGTGTGCAGACAGGTCAATGGAGGCAAAACATGACCTATTTGTGCTTAAAAACACATTGAAAAGCAAGTAAAATCCAAGCACGAGTTCTCTGCTTGTAAAGTTTTACTAGAAAAAAATGGTATCCCTGTTTGTAGGAAAAATTCCTCCCTCAGTACCAGGAGAGACCCCCAAAGTCACGATGCACCAACCCCATCTGTGCCCAAACTTTCTCTTTCAGTCTCTTTCTTTTACCTGGATCTTATTTCAACACCAAACTCTACATCGTCTCAGCATCTGTAGGGTAATGAACACAAACTCTTTCTGTTCACGTTGTACCTATTAAAAAATGGCCACAGGACATCCTAACAGAGACTGTTTAATAAAAAAGTATTAATCCATCTCAATGCCAGAAGACAGAAATCTTTGGCAATGTGAAAACAGACGAGTAGCGCTGCTGTTGTTGAAGTTCGTGACTTCAGTTTGGGAGTGGCAAAATAACTCCCCTCCGTCTGAGAACAACAAACTGCACATTTTTATTCTCAGTCCTAGCACTAGCAGAAAATGCCTGTATCTAATCTTTATTTTAGGTGAGCTAACTTGCCATAACAAGTCGCTGCGTCTTCATTTAGCATCCTATTCTTGTCACCCGTTCTGTAATGGTTTAGCAGATGTTAAATGTAACTGCTCAACACGAAGGAAAAAACTGAGGCCAGACAACCAGAAGGGAGTTCTGCCAGTAACATCCAAATTTAAGTCACTGCAGTCATCTGCTGGATCCTATTATACTTAATCCAGGCCATCAGTCACCATAGGTCACGAGGGTTGTCATAATGGGCTAATTTAACATTACAACCTCCCACTGAAATAATAAAGTTACACAAGGACAAAAGTCCTTCCCAGCCTAAAACGACACCCATAGTATTCAGCTGAAACCATTCCTACGACCTGGGGCTTTGTGAACATCAAAATGCCACCGATCCTCTGTCAGAGGGTGGAGTTCTGCTTATTTTTCTCTCCTCATCTCTGCTTCTCATTTTTGCTGTATTTGTTACAACAGACTAATGGCATTTTCTACACAGTCACATGACACCCATTCCCCTTCTCCAAATTTTAAGGAGTTCATAAACTTGTTCTAGACAATAAAAAATGCTGCAAAAATGTTAAAAAGCATCTTTAAAATATAATTCCACATAATCAAATACATACTGTAACACTTTTGCAGCTCACAAACTTCCCTGAGTAACACACAAGAACTCCCAAGCATACAAACCTATTCTCTTCAGTCTAAAACGGTACAATTTGTGAGTTTCTGAACTGCTGGCTGGTAGAAAAAATGTAGATATGTAACAGGAGTTTTTTGGATAACCTCTGAAGAGCATCTAGGTGTTATTACATGTTTCACCTCAAGTATTTTCTGGTGCTGAAGATGCTGAGAGCTGCGTGTGACAGCAGAGAGCTGGGAGAACAAGGAGGCAGAGAGAGAACAAGAGAGGATCTGGAAAGGATCCCACCTCACCCTCTCCTGACACCCACCACTCCAGAGCAAGAGGACACACACACATGCTAGGACTCAAACAGTACTTATTTTACCCTCCTTTGTTCTTTGCGTTCCTAATTAGAAGGTTTCTCATTAAGTCAATGACGTGTTTCTCTTGATTCAATAAAAGATGATAGCCACATTCTTAAAAACACCCATAAATGTGCGAGGAATGAGTTTATTTTGGTAAGTGTACGTGCACCATGGGAATGGCTGGCTCATGGGCTACTTAAGGTAAGCAAATTAAATCAAATATAATTTTTTTTTTCATAGAAGAACAGTTAATCTAAAAAAAAACCACCCCACCTTTGCTTGTATGAACTAGCTACTTTAAGACTGATATTTAAAGCACCAAGAAATTCTACCCTATAACCAGCCCAAATGCTATGATGCAATGAACTCAAGATGATATAGGACCAGGCTAAAGACTTCCCACTCATCTATTAATATAGTATAAGAAAAGTCATTGGAGAGGGACATGTCAGAAGCACATTCTGCTCATTTGGAATAAAATGTCTCACTGCAGCAGCCATCCCATCATGGGAAAGCCACTAATACTTCTGGCTTGACTTGTTTGTTAAAAGCACCACACAGGGCATCATCAACCTGCTGTGCAACTGGCTAAATAACTGCTCAGCACATCAGAGCAAGCTATTCACCCCATTCCAAACACAGTGAGGACCACATCCATCCCCAGAGCAGCGCAAAGCATCACTCTGAGGAGGCACCAGCCAGTACGACAAGTAGCAATAAAAAAAACCCAACAAACAAAGAAAAAGGTTTATATCTTCCTGAATAAACACACATTGTGTGTTGGGAGGCGTTTCTTCATTAGGAGCTCTACAGCCCTTCCAAACCTGCTGTAGTAGCTTTCTTCAGATACCTAAGGCAGGGTTGATTGAATTTCTCACTTCTAAACCCTGAGGGTCAAGGTGTCTGATTTCAAGCTGAAAATACCAACAAAAGGCAAGATGCCCCTACAGCCAAAATCTGTAGCATCTTTACAAGAAGTAAGTTTAGTACTCTTTTGCCATCAAACATTTTAGCTGTTCAGGCTGGAGAAAAGGAGGCTGAGGAGAGACCTCCTTGCTCTCCACAGCTNAGTCACCATCCCTGGAGGGGTTTAAAGGGCGTTTAGATGAGGTTCTTAGCAGAGTGGTTTAGTGCTAGGGTTAGGTTAGGTTAGGTTATGTTTGGACTCGATGATCCTCAGGTTCGCTTCCAGCTAAAATGATTCTATGATTTTAGGACAAATCCTGCTGCAGGCAGAAGACAAACGGCCGCGTGATTGCAGAACGTGTCTCCTACAAAAGGTACGTGCCTACTTCTCGCCTTTGAATTTGCCTTTTGTTAACGTGGACATAGCGGAGCTCTGCGGGCGGCGCAGGTGGCAGCAGTTCTGTGGGCAGGACGGCTTTCCGCATGCTGCTCGGTGCTTGGCACCGCACGCTGGGAGCCTGAGTTACCTTGTTAGAGACAAAGCAGCACTCGGTTTCTTAGTCTGTGCACTCACACACCCGTGGCAGGCACTGAACGGGTACCTCGGAGCGGAAAGAAGACAGGGCAATCTGCCTGGCTAACTTCAGCGCTTCTATCCTCATTGCAGCAAACTCTAACTCCTCCTGGCAAGTGTTTGGTTGTGAGCGATCCAGAGGAAAAAAAATGTATTAAGAACAGAGCAAAAAAATGTTTAACGCATTAAAAAATAGAACGTTCTATTTTAATGTAAAATTCCTGGGTGATAAACGCATCCCATCTTCCTTTCATTGATATAAACCTCCAGTTTTTGGCTAGTCTTGAGGCAGCTGTATAGACTATCAATTTTTATCACAGCGTAAGCATGAACAACACTTTGGGTAAAGCAAACACTTTCAAAGCTAAAGCTGTTCTTCACAGACTCCTGTGTCCTTCCGTTTTTATTTTATGTGAATTTATGCCAGCTGTTGCTCTCAATTCAACCTTTGCTATTTTAAAATTTCATAAATGTTCTAGAAAATATGTCCTGACATACAGAAGTGCACTGCAGATCAATTTTTGTACCCTAGAAGAAGCCAAGCCAAATTCTGCATTAGATCGATTACCAGAAAAACAAAGCCTAATTTTCAGTTCAGCAGAATTAGGGCCTAAATCTCTGAAAATGAATCAGACCTACCAAGGCCAAGTATCGACAACTCTCCACACATCAAGTCCTGTGTTTAAGCTTAAAAGACTTGCTTTATAAAGACTTCTGGAAAACATATAAATCAGTGGTATAGGACAGCTGAAAGTGTTGATGAAATTTAAGTTTAAATTATGCATTATATGAATTAAATTTAAATATCTCTGTTCCTTAAGTTCCTGAAAGGCCAAAGTTACTGCTGAAAGAATCTAATTATTATTTTTCTTTTTTCCCACCTTCCCCCCAAGTCACCCCCAGCCCTTTCTGCCTGTGTATTGACAAACATCAAAGTGACATTTATATTTCTGCTACAAACCTGAAGTTTCTGAGCAAATACTGGGGGGTTCTTTTCTGCTAAGTCAGGATCTAGATATTCGGGCTGATCACATATTGAGGTTTTCTTAGATATCCTATTGAGAAGAGCATCCGCAGAGACAAAGGAGTCTTCAGGAGATGTCTGAAGGGCAAGGAGGATATAGAATAATCAACAGATATTTTGCCCAAGTAGTTCACACCAAAAGCAACATACCCATCTGCAAATCTTTGATTCCTACTAATTTCATGCCCCTCTCAAGATAACTTTTGAACACGTGATTCATAGGTTTAACAGACAAACATCCAGAACAATTCTTCCCAATTTAAAAGCTGAGTAAATTTTCCAAGACTAACACGAAGTAAGTACCTTTAGGACCTCTAAAGCAGCCGCTCTCAAACCATGGACCACAGCCCACTCTCAATATTTCAACAATAATTTTCAAACAATTACCACAGATTTTGTTCATAGAATAGCTTATGCTCAGTTCAGGCATCTCTAAAGCAGTCCAAAAGCTTTGAAAACCATCAACACCGAGGGGAACCTCAGCAAGGCTCTTTTTGCAGTCTTTACAAAGCCTTTTGCTGCTTACTGGGGATAAACTAAGTTATGTCCACAATTACAACATGGTCAGGAAAAATCCACAATATGAGAGAGGACAGAATTAGAATGACAAAAACAAGACCTCTGGGATCTGAGTACCCAGGACTCCCTGCATGAAGAAAAATATCCAAGCTCATAAAAAAGTATTTTGTGAGACGGTATCAACAGCATCGTTAATATAAATTAAGCATAGTTTTAAAGTGAGCCACTTCTTATTTTGATTGCTCCATAAATATATTGTCATATAGCTTAGCATGGCTAGTGCTGTAAGCATTTGAGAAACAAGTTTGCCTGGAAAAGCGGAGGCTTTGATGGAAGCTTGAAGAATTTGAGAACCAATGATCTCAATTCTGTATGCTGTGCAGGTTGGAAGCAAGGAAGGGCTCAGCACTAGTTCAAATTCAACCCAGAGGCCACTGAGAAATGTGATTTCACTGGAAACTGGAACGAGTTCTAATGAACAAAGAAGTGAATTTTACATCATCAGTATCAGATGACAATGGTGCAGTTAACCGTTTATAGAAAATGTGAAAGAGCAGCCGTTCTTTCCCACCAAACATTTGAAATTTCACAGTAGATGCAACAGAACAAATCAGGTCTATGTTTATATAAAACCTTTTTGTTTGATATAAAAAATATTTCTTCAAATATTGGGTCAAAGCACAGTGTAAAAAGGCCTGTGTGAGAAAAAAAGCACTTCAAAGTATCATCTTGGAATAAATTATCACAAGAACATGTTAAGCTACAGTAAGAATTCAGAAAATTCTTCTGAATTCCATCAGTTCCATCAACCTACCTCCCTCATGTGGGTCCTTTAAGATCTTTAAATATCAGGTTGAGTTTCACTCTACTTGTGAGATACACCTATGCTACCTCTTAAATGACAAGAGTACTTTCTGCAGGAAAACTGTTCCCAAACTCTTATAATGAATAACTTACTATCTCAATAGCCTCTGGAGTTGTTCCTAGGGTCATGGGCTCTAGGTCTTTCTGCTTTGACTTGTCGGGTGACTGTAAATGTGCCTCCTGGCTGGCAGCGAGGACTCGGGAAGCTGGGTGTTGTATTTTCATTCCAGAGGATTGTTGGGCTTCAGGGTCTTCAAAACTTGACCTGGAAAAAGATTATGAACGTGCTGTCAGGGTAGAGCACAATCCCCTTACAATTCTGCTTCTGCTAAAAAACTAAGCAAGTCCTCTTCATTATTTTCATGTGTATATATTTTTATATCCACGCATTGTTTGAACTCAACTTCTTATCATTATATCGCATAACACTTGGCAATATCCTTTCAAAGCAATGCACCAGAGTAATCTAAATAAAGCAAATTCCATCAGAAATGTTATGCACATTCCTTAAATATTTCTCACTTGCCTTTTACCCCTTTCTCATTGTGACCTACATCTCTCCCAACAAACAACTTTTACTAACAAGAACAGATGTCCTTAAGTAGCAAAATTTGTGGAAGTAAATACAACCCCCACATCCTGTTCTTATGAATTAGACTCTTTGTTCAGCACAGATATCTAGGAAAGGCCAAGTGAAAAGTTGCAGTTAGGAGATTTCTAGATTGACATGAAAATGCCCTAAGTATCTGAGAAAAAAAAAGTGTAAGTAGGAAACCACAGCCTAGTGAAACAGTTGCCACTGTGACTATTTAGTAAGAGTACAAAGGAGAAATACTGTCCTTATTCCTTCCCATTACAAAATTTCTGTATCTTTGGCCTCTATTCTCTATATCATATGTGTACACAGATGGCAGCCTATTTTTAAACAAACAACTCGGCAACACAAGAAGCAGAGAGAGGAAGAATTGCCTGTGTACGTGCTATGATGTTAACCCTTTTCCATATACCCTTTTCCATGGCTGGATTTACTTGCAGTGACGTACCCTGAGCACGGCGTGGTGGAGTCTGACAGTCTGATGGGAGGTGACTTGACCGGGCTCTCTTGCTGTGCATCAAACACCAGGTACAAAGACTGTTTCTTCGGGGTGTCATCATCCTGCTGGCGACAGGAAAAGAGAGACTCATTAAGCAACTCAACCATTGCCCATTAAAGCTAATTCAGGTCACCGAAGCCTTAAGTGACCAAATGACTTGACAGACAACGAATAATCTATGGCTGTAGTCCACACTGATACTGGCATGTTCCCTTTTAGGAATAAACCATTAAAGAACAAAACCTAAACAGTCCAGTCTTCGTAATGGCTCTTCCTCTCCCTGTTTGGCGTTAATCAGATTTCTGGTCCTGTCAGGCAGGAGACATCCCTTGACTGAATGTGTTACTAAAATATTCATTGAAACCAATATTATTCTCATCAGTTTAACATACATGCTCGATTTTTTAAAATTCTGCTGTGGATATCCCTCCATTGATCTAGTCAAGCTATCAAATCCATGAATTAAATAGAAGAAATGCAAAACAGCTGATAACATATAGTGCTGCATTCCATATTTCACATTCATTCTATATTCTCTCCTGATTCCCTCCATCTCCTTAAAAGTTTTACTCTCAGTTTCTTAAAACGGTTCAGTAGCTTGTGTAGACATTGCTGGAAATACTGATTCGCTCTTAATCTCCAGAAAGAACTACTATAATGCTAGCTTAAAAATAAACTAATAAAATGGAACGAGCTCTACAGGATACAGGACAACAAAGCACATGCAATTTACCCCAGTTACGCTAATTTAAAGGAACTGGTTTTGCAAATCTGCTGCAGGCACATTATAATTAATTTAAGGGGTAGGGAGGCTGATGGCATTATCAGGATAGTCTATTATGACAGGGGAATGCAAATTAATGGAAATGGAAGTGAGAACTTACAGGCACAGAGGAGCCTATTTTCTCCATATATTCTATTTCATATGAGTTGCCATATTCCAATTCTGCAACAGAGACAAAAAAGAGCCGTTACATACATGCTGTGAAACGATTTTTGCAGAAGTAAATGAGATCTCTTCTCTTTTACAAGGGCACTCCCATTCTGCTCAATACTTTTCTATGAGGTATTAAAAATAGAATATACAGGGAGAAAGCAGAAGGTGCATTGATTTTCATCAACTTTCAACAATGAACCTGTGACACATTTGAGGCAAATTCATTTGACTGAAAAATTTCAGCTTTATCAATTTGCTGAAGATTCTGCCCCAGGAGCCAGAATATTAAGAAAGTTTCAGAGTGTTTCCAGAGAGCACCGATAACTTTCCTCTACCATGTTATCACAGAAAACACTTTTCAATAATCGCTAATGCTGATACCAGTTTTCTTTAATGTACACAAAAAGATTTTATAAACTGTTGAGAAATTAAGTAACTTTGTGTTCCTCACACAATTCTTAATTCAGAAAGACTATTGTGGTATCAATTAAGATAAAAAGATACATAAAATACCTGCGTGCTGATTGGACAAGGGGTGAGACAACACCCTGGCTTACTGGGCTGCCTTCACAATTTAGGTTCAGAGGGAAAGCCTAAGGCAGGAAGATTTACAAAGAACCTTAAATCTGAACTCTAATGAAAATGCAAATCTTTTCTGCTTCTCTACTTCTAATCTCCTAATTACACTGGAAGAAACAGCCAGCATTTCTTTCCAATCCATGGTCACCCAGTAGTGACCTGATATAGACACAGACAGACTAAAAAAAGAGCAAAATGAAAAGAGAGCACACCTTCCTGCTCCCAAATAAAAGCAAATACTTTGTTCAACGACACTTTAATTTAAAAATTAAAAACGTCATTAATTTGTCCTAACGCTGTGTTGTATTCTGTTTTCTTGAGTTAATTCAATAAATCACTTGCATAATTTCATTTCCATTATAGATAAATTCTAATGAATGGCACACTAGCATTTACATTATGATTAAAGTATGTGCTAAAATTCTTCTAGATTTGGGCAGCTTTTGAAAAGCAGGGCTTGTGTCATGAAGACAGAAACCATCACTAAAATGTTTGTTCTTTAAAAAAGAAAATAACAACCCTAAAGAGAATCTGTTATCTGTTTTGTTAAAAAAAAGTTTCAAAGGTTGCAGTGTGAGTTCACAATGCTCAATTTATTTTTTTTTTTTGTAATAAAAAGCATCATAGAGTACAAGCACTAATTGTACAAGGTATTTTGTTGAAACACCACTGGAGAGGAACAGTCACAAACTCTCAGTACCTGACATGTGGGAGATATTATCAATAAAATGTCTAAGTGGAGAGAATGCTATAATAGCAGGCTTGTCATGTTTAAATTCTTAGCACCATGTATTTTAAATAGTAGATAGGGAGCCAGGTAAGATGGAAAACCTCCTGGTACCAGGTAGAAGCTTCTTCCTAGTGAAAGCAAAACCAAAACCAAAATGATGAGATTCAAAACACCTACGAGATAGCAGGAGAAAGCATGAAATACCAAATCACAGCATCCAGTGTTTAGTAACTGCCTTTCTACATTGCATTTCTCCACACGCAGCCCAGTGAGGTGCATGGTCAATGTTTGTGGGGCAGCTTTATGACCCCAGAGACATCCCTGAGCTCAGGATCGTCCCTCTGGCTGGTAGCAGCTTTGCAACTGCAATCCAACCCGGCTTTGGGGACAACACGTATTTACCGATGTCAAAAAGGCAGAACACAGATGGAAACACTTCAGCTAGGAAAAAAGGGGATAACATGGCTGGCTAAACGCAGTTTGTTTCGTCTCATTGCTCTCAGAATCTCCCAGCGTAATTAGCTACGATCTCCTCTCCTGGGTATCTCCTCTGAGACATCATCTCCAAAATCTTAGGCTCGCGTTATCTCTATACATTCAAAATTAGAAATGCCCAGGATATCCCCTGAAGTAAGATAATTATATTTTATAAATATATATGATAGACTTACTAAGTGATGTCCTCCAACTCCTCCCGCAAATATCTGCAAGATTACATCAGAATTTTCTGCTAATAATTACTGCCTATTTCTGGTCTGTGCAGCACGAAAATGGCAGTGGTTATAAGCAGCGAATGCAACAGATGAGAGCTGGATGCATTGGGTGACTCAGTAGTTGGGCTGTACCTGCGCAAAAGCCGTGTTAGGTTACAGGATAACCCTCGTGCCAGTATCTGGGAGGGGTAAAAATATTCACACTGAGGAACAGCCCTGGAATTACTCAGAAATTTCTCAATGCTTCAGGAGCAAGACTGCCAAGGGGAAAAAAAATATTATTTTAAAGAGATCTGAAAAGTGGAAGCATTGTTGATTATAATTAGCATGTAATCTGAAACTCAGACTATACTATGCAGCATACATGAGACCAGACAATTAGCATTTAATTAGGAGCTTTGCTCACTTTCTTCTACCCACTTTGATAGCTAAAATGATTGCCTTAGAGTATCTCTCACTATCCTTTTGTTCCATTTCCTTCCATATAATTTTCATTTTCTCAGATTTGGGGGGCTTATTTTCTAAAAAAATATTTCTTTAAATTATTTTTTTCATTACAAATGAAGTAGAGCCTATTTTAAAATTTATAACTTGACACTAAAGCCAAACAAATGTATCCGGACTGAAACACTTATCTGTAAAGAAGACTCAAAAGATTTCCAAAAGGCCCAGGCCGTGCAAACATATAAGCATGTGCCTATGAACATGTGCAGTTCTGTTAAAAGCACTGGGATTATTCACGCCTTTAATGCAAAACACATTTGACCTAAAAGCCTAGCAGTTCTTCATTAGGCAAAAAGCAGCTTTAATGGTAGATTGGGACATGGGTTGAAGGTTAAAGAAAAAAACTGAATTCTGATCAAGAAGAAAACGTTTCAGCCAAGTTAAACTTGTGCATTCTTCCCATCCACAAAGCTGAAAATCTGCCCTTGGAGCAGATGTTGCAAAGCAGAATTCCCTCTGGGAACCCCAAGGAGGGCCACACACACGCGTTTTCTAAATTTCCTCTTCCACATTTCACAGACCTGGAATGATGGTTCTCTTAACAGAAGCTCCCAGCTTTAGCTCAGAGCTGCTTACAGGAAGGTACGACAGGAAAAATCTTAATAAGCTTATCTAGAAGGAAATGTTATCTGGCATGTGAATGGTAACTAGCTTACAGATGGAATATCCTGGACATTTTTACGCATAAAGATACCTGGATCCTAGGAGCCTGGAGGAGAGATGGCATGTTAAGGGTCTTATTGCATTATACAAACTTTGAGCAGAACTTTATCCTGGGACCTTCTCTCATTCAGGTTAGAGGAACAGACTCGGGTAAAATCAGTATTTCAGTGTCTCTGGATTCAAGAGCACTAACCCAGAGCGGTATCAGAGCCCAGTCTCCTGTGAAAGCACGGAGAGAACAGAGCACATCTACAATCAACCATCCAAAGGAAGGAAAAGCCCTTTTCATTTTCCTTTAAACTTCATCTAAGGTGGGACTGCGGGTGGGTCACACATTCAGCTCCCCATAACTGCCGAGTTCCACAGACCGGTCCAAAGAGCATCATTTTTTAGGGTTCCCAAACAGCGCAGTTCATATTGAGCGAAGTATATCCTTGAATGAAGCAAAACCCCTCTCTCAATAAATATAACATTAGTTGGATGCAGACAGTCCCTTAGAAAGCATACCCTCTGTGGGAGAGCTGAATTTAGTCTCATTAACAAATGTAGACAGATCAGACGGTTGTGGGTAATCCTGCTTATCCGTGTTCAGGTCCACGGTCATGCAGGTCCATTTCTGACCGGTCACTGAAGACGCCAGTTTCTCCTCATCTGTCGCATGAACCACTGTGGATATGACGGGAGGTGTTTCTGGAGTAGGCAGCGGAGTGGGATCCTGCAGAAAACAAGCGCAAATTAATTCCGTTATCTTTCATTAACACGTTGAATAGTCAACTCCCTAAATTCCTCTGCAGGATGGCTGTCATCTTTTTAATTCTGTCCTAAAGAGGACTTAATGAAAGATATTTAAGTACTTCATTTAGAACTCTACTAGCAGCAAGTTTTCCCAGTGTAACCAAACCCTTTGATGATAAACACTCACATTGCAAAGCTGACTTGATAACAGGGAAGAAAGAAAACCCAGAGCCATTTAAATCTGTTAGGCACTTGACATAAGTGGCACAACCAAAGCCTTTGACTGCCAAAACTGACTTTTTAGGCTTCTCTCATGGGAGCAAGTTTTCGTGGGTCTGCAAGGGCATGAACCCTTTCTTCAGTTCCGGGCTGTCACGCAGCACAAATAAAAGGGGAGGATGGATAAGAGGAAGATGAAGAGCAGCATAGAAGCAGCCGAGCCACATCAAAACACTCAGGCCTTTGTAGGCAGAACAGCTTTTGTTAAATTCCCTTCCAAGAAAACCACCTGCCGGCAGTTTACAACAAGGAATAAAACCATCCAAGCACATGTTCCTGGTAGGTCAGCCCACTTGTTTTATTTCTATTTCCCTTCCAACCCACCAGTTTGATGTATTTAGTTTCTTACTTTCTAATCTAAAAATTCCAGGACGGATAGTTAAGGCTAGTTTTCCACACAACTGATTTAAGATATTTATGCACATTGTTGCTCCATTTTAACATAGGACTTTCCAAAGTACATGCACTAATAGTCTAACTGGAATTCCCGGAGCAAATACTAGATCTAATATACATTGTGCACATGCTTGTAGAGGCCAAAAGTTTAATACCTTACAATTGTAGCCCAATGTGCTATACTTGAACAGCAATGTGCTTATATTCTTTACAAAAACCTCTTTTGTTTTAATTAAATGTACAATTCTACCATGAAAGAAATCAAATTTCCTTTTTTGTCCCTACGAGAACACAAATTACGTGCATCAAAATAAGGCGCTACTTTACCTGCGAAGGAGGATCAGACAGTGGGGATCTTTTTGGCGATTTTTTCACCCTAAATGTATCACTGAAAAAAAGTTAAAGCAGTTAATATGTTAATACCAGTAGAACTGGGTCATTCCACACTTAGCAAGAGACAGCCACAGACAATGCAACCTCTGTAAGCCCTTCTGCTTTCAAATCCCATCCGTTAGGCAGCAGCACCACAGAAAAACATGCCATGGGTACATATTCTTGTCATGCACTTGGAACAGGCCTCAGTTCCCAAAAAAGCTGAGAAAAGCAGGATTGCCATATTTTTCATGCCAGCTGCGACACATTTACAGAGCGATTGCAATTCAAATCCCTGTTCCAGCACAGAGTGGCCTTAAGCAAATTATTTAGCTTCTGTTTGCTTCGGTTTCCCATCTGAAAATTAGATCTAAACCACATCTTTAAGTGAGAATTAAAACTGGGATGAACTCAGGCAGTAAGGTGCGATGACCCCATAAATCATTAAGAATTAAAGTGGTGTGCTTTGGATGAACTACAGAAACACAGCTGAGGCAGACGCTGCTCCCAAGATGCCAGAACAAAGCTTTATCATCAGAAATGTGCAGAACAGATCCCCTCCCTCCTCAAAATACCAGCAAATATGGCAATTCCGCTTCCAGTTCCCCCGACAGCTCACAGGGCAGACTGGACACTGTAGCCCTTCAAAATCCCCCAGGTTTCAATCAGGCAAAAGGAATGAAGAATATAGATTGTGTCTTGGTGTATAATGATGAACGTTGCCGTTGTGTTTATTCACAATTGGTTAAAAGTATTTTCTAACAAGGAAATAAACCAATTATCCACTCGTTCTCTTGATGTTGCTGGAGCTATTCAAAGACGTTTTTGTTACTAACTAGAAGAGGGGGAAAAATACGCCAACAAACTCACTGAAAAAGATTTAATGTTTGCACTGAGATGCAGTGGCAAAAATTACTGCCCACCAGCTGATCCCAGATCAATGATGGGAAGATCAACACCAGAAATTACAATGGGTTTCAATTGGTAGAGAGTAAATCAATATCACATCTAGAAGGGAAAATAAATTGGACAGCTGAGTATTGGAGTGTTCAATGCTACTAATTATCTAGTTATGATGCTAGAAGTAATTAGGATAACTTACGCCTTTAAGAAGGAGAAACACTTTATGAAGTATTTATGAAAGACTGATTGTGCAATGCTGTTGTACCACAGTAGAAATAAAACTTTCATATTTTAGCTCAAGGATACAAAATCTATATAGTTTTGAAAAAAGGATCATCTTTGATAGGCAAACAGATAATGAGGCAATAAATTCCTCAAGCTCATTCACAGCCAGGCATCTTAAAATAGCTTTCATATGTGTCAGTGAAGTGACATAGTTAACACAAAAGATTCATGCTGAATAATAACTGATCATGCTGCAAAATACATAAGTCAAAAAGGCCATAAATCAAAGAGGAAACTTGAATTGTTAGCTTAGAATTACTTACAACAGAGAACATACAGACATCACATCTTCTACCATCCTAAGACAAATAAGACAAAGAAAAGAGAGACAGACAGAAGGAACTGACAAAAAAGATAAACCTACAAATACTCGGTTAATGTTAATGTGTTAAGGCAATCTGATCATGCACATTTTCTACCTGTATAGTCTTAACCCCTACTTTTTGTTGTGAAATACACAGAGAGAAAAAAAAAATATTCATCAAGTCCTTTAATGTTTTCAAATTTAATGTTATACTTTTGACACATTTTCATCTTACAAAACATATTTTTCAAAGCTGAGGCCTCCGAGTTAAGTTTCTATCAATATTCTAATTGTCCTTGCCTGACTGTAGCCACCTGCTTTCTTTTCAAAACATAGTATTTGTTATTATATGGGATGTAAAACTGTTCCTGAATGGCAGCTAAGCTTAGGGAAAGAGCACAGTTGTGCCAGGTGTTTTCATACCTGCTGATTTGTTACGACAATACAGAAAAAGTTACCTGACCATTTCAAATTATTTACCTAAATCAAGAAAGAAAATGACCTTTCTTTAAATTTAATCTGTCTTTGAAGCCTAACTTTGTGTTCTGACAGAACAAATTGCCCTGAAAACGGAAGCACACCTTGCCAAGCGATCAAGGCTACAAAAAGTCTCCATCTACTTATAAGCTTGGTAGCTTTTGCTCGGCTCTTCTCATGTGCAACGCTCTTGAAAGCTGGCACCTTCTGTTTCTAAACACAGCCTCCAGTCATCCAACCATGTCGAGAGCAACGTCTACACAAGAAACCTATTTTTACCCGTCATTATAAGCAGGCACTCAGGTAGCATCATCTGCTCTTTTGTTCAGCATCACCTGAGCAAGAGAATCTATCTCAAAACAGCTCAGCACTTAGGTACAGAACCAGAGATTCATGTCATAGAATCGTGGAGTGTTTGGGGTTGGAAGGGACCTTCAAAGCTCCCCCAGTGCCCCCCCTGCCATGAGCAGGGACTTCTTCACCCACATGAGGTTGCTCAGGTTACCCAGCCTGGCCTGGGATGTCTCCAGGGATGGGGCATCCACCACCTCTCTGGGCAACCTGGGCCACTGTTTCACCACTTTCAATAAACAATTCCTTCCTTATATCTAGCCTAAATCTACCCTCTTTTAGTTTAGAACCATCACCCCTTGTCCTATCACTACAACTCATGCTAAAAAGTCTGTCCCCATCTTTCTTCTAAGCCCCCTTTAAATACAGAAAGGCCACAATAAGGTCTCCCTGGAGCCTTCTCTTCTCCATGCTGAACAATCCCAACTCTTGAATTTGTGTCGAGCCAACATCTCTTCTAAAAATCTCATCTTTTCACATGAAGGCCAACACTTAGACTGCTGCATGTTTCATTCCAGAATAAAAAATTATTATTTTTATTGCTTTAACACAGGTGAGACCTAGGACATAGCACAGATTGAAAGCAGTACAGGCTTAGCAAGAGCTTAAACTCATGCCTGGCTTCTTCAACTCCCAGATATCTAATTTAGAAATTGCTGCCCTTCTGTATAAGGAACACATTTTCAAACTACTCCTTGCAGTTTCCACTGGCTTCTCTCTCCCGTCCCACCAAGACAGCAGCACCAAGCAGGGTCCTGCCCCCATCTCCCTGCCCACACAGGGGTTCTCCTGCACCACAGTGATGCTGAGGGCCCTTTTGGTGGGAAGGCCAGAGAAAGGCGGAAAAAAACACAGCCACTGCTTCCCCTGGAACCCTCCAACAAGCCTTAGGCTCATTTTAAAAGTATTATGGCTCCAGGCTGTGCTGCGTATCAATATGTAGATTCTCTTCTTAGTTAGAAACCACTTGCAAAAGGAGGTTACAGGGGTACAGTGGGCAGACACCTAACACAACGTGGTGAAATCCTTCCCAGGCACCTTAGTGTACATCTTAACTCCCACCTTAACTTCCCCAAAACTTCAGGCATACGTCAAAAAGAAGTAACATCAGAACAACTCAAACTCAAATCAACTATGATTTTCATAAGCCAGAAATGCCCATAAAAAGAAAAAATGGCTCAAGCTTCCTCAAATCTGGCAAAGGACGTGAATTAGATGTCTAGAGGTCAGTAGGTTGCTCAGAAAAAAATGAGCATTCTCCACCTCACTCCATAAAGGAGGTAATTTTTTGTACTGCTTTACCTTAACCTTATTATCTTCAAATTGTCAGGCTTTTGTAATTTTAAGTCACATTTTTGTTAGTTAGCTGAAACATTTAAATCAAAAAGGGACATGCAGAGAGATACTTTCTTATAGATACACATATAATATCAATTTCAGATAAATGCGATATAAACTTAATTATTACCAGCTCAAAATAAACATGTCTGAATGGGTAAGATAACGTGCACAGCAGCAAGTTCACCATGGAATCAATGCAACTAGTCACTGAAATAATCAACCAAATACGTAATACAACAAGTTAGAGTATCCTGCAATTTGTCAACTGTGTCTAAGGGCTGGATATTTCTGCAAAATGTAGCAGTCTAGGAGATTTAACCCTTCTGCAGAGCTGTAAGCTCTTTCGCAGAAAGGAAATTTTTCACATTTTTTGTCCTGTATTTAAAAATATATACTTCAACACTGCACTCTTCTGTTTCTGGTTATTTCCTTTTAAATACTGTAAGTCCCTGGATAAAACCATCTTCCTGCTGTGTACAATAGGAGATTTATTGCTGCCTTGCTATTTCATGTCCCGCTCCCAAAACTGATGCTTCACAAAATAGTCTATACTGGTGTGAATACTTCCATCAGCATAAGCAGCATCAAATTCCCAAGCTGGGGTCACAGAAAATTTGGAGGAAAACTAATAAACTTTGGGCTTAATCAGAGTCAAAGCTACACTGAGCCCCAAAATTCAACGTCATTTTCCTTCTCTATTCAAATATAAATGGGGTGTGACTGTGCTAAGGGGTAGAAATGTGTTTCTTCTAATCTAGAAACATCTGTGCCCTTTAACTTACGTCTTTAGTGGCGTCTTCTTCTTTTTTGCAGGTTTATTCAAGTTGTCTCCTTCCGTTCCATTTGTTTCATTGGCACTGGCTGGTATCTCAAAGGAAGCTGGAGATTTGGAGGGCGAGCTGGCTATCTTAGAAGACGACTTGAAAGGGTCAATAGAGTCCTCACACATGTCTGGCTCAAAACTGTAAGTTTGCTGAGGCAGTTTGGGCGATTCCTGCATTTTTGTACTAGATGAGAAGGGGTTAAAATTGGGATCATCCCACTTATCGATATCAAAAGTGTAAGAACCTTTTGTGATCGGGATTTCGTTCGGATCAGCGGGTGACTTGGTCGGTGTGGTTGGAGCATTGTCAAGCTTCTCCACTGACTTTTTAGTCTTTGGCCTCCGTAGCGGCATTTTAGCACCAGGCTTTTTACCTGCTTTTTTGGGAGGAGGAGTACTCTCCTGCTGGTCTTCACTCACCCCTTTTTCTTCAGAATAATCAAACTCCAGCCTCACGGCAACGCCTTTGACCGGAGGGTCTTCTTGTCCTCCGGTGTCGGGTGGCGTCACCTCCACAGCCTCTGGTGCCGTTGTAAGAGGTAGCGTTTTCTTGTTGGCAGGAGGAGAATTTTGTACTTTGCTGCCTCCGGTGCTAAAAGCGCTAATCCCTTCAAAACTGTCTGGATCCAAAGGGCAGGATCCTTCAGGCACGGGCAGGGCCTCCTGTTTCTCAGCAGAGATTTTAGAAGGTTCAGTACATTCAAGCTTTACTGAGTCAGCCTTACCTTCAGGTGCTGTTTTATCCTCACCTGGGGCACAAGCTGCTTGGCCAAGGTCAGATGGTTCTTGAGGTGTTTCCTTCACCGGTGGAGCATCCAGAGATTTTTTTGCTGACTGTTTCTTTTTTAAGGAAGCTGGCCTGGATTTCTTTGTTCTCTTTAGGGTACTAGAAGCACTACTTGAGCCAGTACTGTACGCATCTGCTGCCGGCGCTAATGTCTCGCTGTTGCCAAGGTAAGATGCTCCATCAAAATCACTAGCTTGCAAGCTAAGAGATCGAGACAAGGTAGATTTGGAAACTGGGACTGAATCAGTAGATTTTCTTCGAACATTCGCTTTGGGGTCACGATTCTTCGATTCTGGAGAGCTCGGTCCTAAGGCATGGAGAGAATCAACCAACTCAATGTTATCAAAGTCCAAGTTGTAAGTTCCACTGCTGGCTATTGGCTTGTCCTCATCGAAGACGGTGGAAAAAGAATGGGAAGGGGGGCGGAAAAGGCTTTCTTCAACTGATTCACTATGTGACACATCAGTTACGGGTGCAGTTTCTGAACATAATCCTGTGGGAAGAAACAGAAAACTCAGTGAATTTTAAACACATTTTTAAAACCGGAGCTTAATAAATTTTAGTTTAATCTAATATTACTACAAGTGAAAAAGAAATAAAGGGTTAAAATCATACAAATGGACTAAGCAATGATTAAAGGACATACAAACCAAAGTGACTTTTCCCATATAGGAACTAGATTAGGGGAAAAAAATAGTTCTGTTCTCCCCAGAAAAAGATTCAAAGCAAGTTCATGAAAACATAAAATATGCGTTTGCAATAGCCTCTAGAGCATCTCTTCTAAAGTAATTATCACTTGGTTAAAGAGATGGATACTACTATAACGTGCTAAATACGCCAAAAATGAGATAATCTGAACATCAAGCACTTAATTACTCACGTTTTCTACTGTTATGAGTTCACAGAATTGTGTCAGAGCTCTTATGCAGTAAATTCCCTGTAAATTGACTGGTCCTTCAGCAATTACATGTTGATCTTAAGTTTTGTTTCCCATGTGCTATTTTTACCCATTTCCCAGAAGAATGTGGCTTCCTCTCCACAACCCATCGATGCTGCTCCTCTCTCTGCCCCAAGCACTCAATATGCTCCACTTCAACCCCATAATTCTAAGTTTATGATGAGACACGGCTCACTGCAAATTTAATATGAAATAAATTATGGTAAAGGTAAGAAAATTAGTCAATTAGAGAACTGTACAAATATTCGCAGTTGAAAATCTTCCCTGAAAAAGACCACTAGAAGCTCCTTATAAATGACTTAAAACAGAGTTCTCAAAGTGCCTTTCTAACTCATAGATGAAAAGAAAATTTTATAGAGAGAATTATTTGCTAAAACTGTTAAACCCAGCAGCTTTTCATTGCAATTAAAGGTTTGCTTATTGAATGGAATCCTGAAAAAGATTTCTAGAAGTCTCTTGACTTGGGAGATAACAACTGTATTGGATGAAGTAGAAAAACACACAGTGCATATTGAAAAAAAGAGAAAATACATAGGTAGGAAAGGATTAAGGTGATGGTCCTTTTTGCCTTCCAGCTCATGAAAGTTCGTTACTAAAATGTTTTACAAAAATGTTTTTGTTCCTGCTGTTGTACTGCTCCCTATCTGAATGTGACAGAGTCACATCCACCTCTATGTTAGAGATTACAATAAATATTATTTATGGATGAGGACAGAAAAGATTAAAGGAAATCGGACATATTTCCTAAAGCAGTACCTTAGAGTGGCACCACGTATTTCCAGAGATTGTCAAAGGAATGACAGCTACACAGTTTCTCTGTGGAAGATAACTAAGTTACATCAATTAAAACAATATTTTAACGTGCTTTTCTGCTAAATTAATCCCAATAACATGGCAGTACTTCAGGACAGTTTATTTTTCTCCTGAATCTCCACTGGGTGGGATTGGTTTCAGCCTGGCTGAGAGGTCATTAATCAGGCTTTTAATTAATCAGATTTTTTTTTTTTGCTCCCTTTACACACCCATCACTTTCTGCCGCTGATGTGACGTATGTTAAAGGGACTCCAGCATTAGCCTGATCTGTGCATTTTACACTGAAATGGGAGTGGAAGACACCAGGAATATATTACAATAAACATTGGCGTAGGTCTAATATATCAGCAGAGTACAAATGTAGGTCAGCACGAAATAAAAGGGGTTTCTGAACAAGAAGTCATCTGCAATTACGCATTGTTTTCATTCCAGTGTCTACCAAAGGCCTCAAAAGGATTCAGGCCCCTTGTTCAAAGTCAGTACAAATATGCTTTTAAACAAATAAAATAAAATAAACCAGTGCCCTGCAGGATCTGGACTGTGAATAGCAGGCGTGGTAGAGCTGAGGTTAGGGATGCACCGCAGCAGCAAAGAAGCGAACAAGAATTTCCAGCTACTCAAAGCAAAACAACATTCAAATTCTGTGTGTTCCACATAGTGCAGAGCTTTAATCTTCTTTAATTGCTTATTTCACAACTTCCTCCTGGTCAAATCCTTAACATAGAGTATGGATTTCTGCAGAGTGTCGCTCGACTCGCTACCGTGGTATTTTTATTGCCTCTTGATGGAACAATATGTGAAACTGCCTGCGAAAACACGGCTTTTGGTAGAAATGAAATGCTGCTGTGTTTGACTCTTCTGGCGTTACAGCAGAATTGGCTCAGTCTGAGTAACTGCAGAAATGCCAGAGGAGAAGATATGAACAGCACTCACAATCACAAAACAACACGGCTTTATTACTACAAAGCCATATAAAGACAGTTCTTTCCCGACATTAACAGCCTGTCCTGAGAGCAGTGCCATTTATCCTTTTACATCACAGAATTAAGCGAATCTGTATTACCAATTAATTAAAATGCAATTTGATCACAAAGGAACACACTCCAATGCAAGCTATGCAAATTGAGGCAGGACTTGCCCTAGAGAGAGGCCAGCACAAAGTTTTAAGTAAGGTTTATGCCTTTTATTGGTGCTGACACTCACTCCAATTTATACAGGTCAGAGCTGCCCACAGGTAGATATTGAGTTTTATAAAGCATTCCAAGAACATGAGCGATAGCAGGGGAACTTATGTTGCCATAAAAAACAGGCAATCCCCAAAAGAAAACTCCCATTTCAGTCATCAAAAAAGAAGGTTCAAGTTCTGTTCCTTCCACAAGGAAACTTCTCTGATTTCGGTGAAATTTTACCTGGATCAAGTCTGAAAAACAAAAGCAATCCAAAACCCAAAAACAACAACAAAAAAACCCACAGACTTCTTGTATTTGGGTGATGAGACCTCTAAACGAGAGCTCCAGGACACGTTTAATACTTGGTATTTTCACCTGTCACCTACTGCAGCAGAAGCAAAAGTTGCTAGAATGATGCTATAGGAGTATTTGCATCGATTAAAAAAACCCAATTTCTGTTGTTACTATCACCAAAAAGGAATCAAAAATGCTTCTAGTCAACCACAGAAATATTTTTTGTACATTCCGAAGTACCAAGATGCCAGTAAAGCTTCAGTGTCCCTAAGAAGAGCGAGGCAGACACATGCCTCACTTAGCTCAGCCTTCTTTAAATAAAGATCCATAAATGGTCTGAACAGTAACAAATCCCACACATGTTGTCCTAACCGTCCACTAATTAGGATATAAAATTTTAATTAAATTGCTACTGCTGCTTTATATGGAATATCAAAGGATAGGAGGCATTTGTAGGTTTGGATCAGGATGGGTATTGGGATTTATATCTTTTTACAGCCTTAGGAGGGGACATCTCCAGGCACAGTGCGGGTTGGGTGCTCTCCTGTGACGTGGTCACAAAAAGACACATTTCCAAAAACTCTGGAGGCAACTTCAAGTTTGCTGTAAAGACATTTTAAAGAAAATGACATATCTGCACCAGCTATGAGTTTATTGACTCAAAAGTTGAATTATTTTTGTATGAAGAATGAAAATACATGAAGGGGTTAGAATACATAAAGTACTTCCAGCTATTTTTAAATATTTCCCCTTTAAATTACAACAACTTATTCTAGCGGTGAAGCTGCATTGTGCAATAGGACAGCTGAACATTTTGTTCTTTGCCGAAGTATCTTGAAAATAGTGGGAAATCCAAAAGGCTGAAAAGAGGAGGCCTTAACGCTGCTGAGATGGAAACAAAATGAAACACTGTTTTGAAAGGTTTAAAACCACAATATAAACAGAGCTAATAAAGAAAATACAGAAGAAATTAAATTATTTTCTAGAAAAAAGCAAACCAAGAGGAACCCTTGGAAAATGCACACAGCTACACACACGCTCCATTATAATGAAATAACTCAGTTGACAGGTACACTTCACCTATAGCATATAGGAATTGGAATTACCCAATACTAGAATTTTTGAAACAGTTTATTTGAAGTTCCTGCTTGCTATGAGATCCCTTTGAAATTATGAAATCAATTAGTAAAGCTTTTTTAAAAAATACTGCTAAAACTCTTTTGCCATTTATTCTGAGATAAAACTTTGGTTATAAACTTTCTTTTCTATTTTTCTGTGTCAGGTTCCAAGAGGAAAATAATAGAAGAAGAATGTTTTCCTACTGAAAAATTGGGTTGTTTCTGTCTGGGTCACTGTCTCTCTACTGGAAAGCTTGACCTCAATTTCCCTGGCACAAGTAGGACCTTAATCCAGGTCTCCCATCTCCTGATCCACGCTGTAATGCACAGAGGGGACTCCAGCTCTCATGTCTCCCCTGTGTATATAATCAGAATTTATTAGTTAACTGGGTAAAGTGGTGAGAGGTGGAAGAAATGCCCCTGCCCAGGCAGGAATTTTGAGGCAGAACTATGGGGTATTTGGGAGAAAGGGCTTGAAACACTTTCTGGTGGCTCAGATGGCTGGGACAAGGGACAAGAGGACACTGCTATGAGATGCTGAGGAGATAGGCAACGATAATTTAAAATACTAGCAAAGTAATAACAAAATTCAAAGAAAAGCACTCTCAAAGTCATTTTCCTCGAGCACATGATACAGCCCATGTTCCCCACAACCAGAAGCATTTACAGAGGAATGGAAGGGCTCCCTAGTGGCACTTTCTGGGGTTCAGAAGTATTATAGTTTCCATACATGCTCTGTTACTCCTCTTCCTCTCCATTCTCAGATTGTTCTGCTTGGCTGCTGATGGACCGGAGCCATGCAGCAGGTTTTACCCCACCAGGACCTGGCACAAACCCAGGCTGAGTCTGGCTATATTTCGCTTCCATCACATTTATTAAGCTAGTGTTGAAGTCAACCTAATTAAAAACTCCCCTCTTGCCTTTGCAGCAGTGGAGTCCAGCTGTTGCGCTAATGATATCATGCAACACAACTGCAGCCGTCTGCATAAGTAATTATTATCAGATAGAGATGAAATAATCCTTTAAAAAAAAAAAAAACTTACGACGCTTCCTCCTTCCACCCAACCTCAAGTAGAAGACAAAGCCTCGCAGGTGGTGAACCAGAAGCCCAGCTGGAGGTCGCTGCCTCTCCCCGTGTGTGCCAGGCTCAGCGGCTGCCCCGATTCTTCACTCCTTTTTTATGGAAAACTATTTCTTTAGCTGTAATCCTTTAACGAGGAACTCTGCCCAATGAGGAACTCAACTGCCCATAACCCGTGAGGAAGGGACTCATTCTTCGTGTGCAGCCTCAGGAGGCAAGTAAACTAGAAGACAACTGTTACTCAAGCGGTTTATAAAATACAAAACGCTGAACTGTTCACATTTCTGAAGAAGAACACAAACACCTAAGCTATAGTCTTAGTATTATTAATTTCGTCTAAAGATTTCCAAAACAAATGAATGCTTTGTGTTGCCCTCCTACATTTGAATTTTTTCTGCATTACACGTCTTCCTTCCCTCACATAAATGACCCTGTTGTATAACTGCATTTTGCATAATTTTGGAGTGCTGAACATAGCTCTGTTAGTTTGTGGTAACTTGCCTCCCATGGACAAATCTTATTTGCAAATGACATGTTTTCATCTCTGCCATCCAATGGCCTTCAATAGAGTTCACACAGGCTCTGAGTAGATCTATTCAGTTTCCTATCTTTATTCAGAAATATCTGAAAGAAAGGAAGGGGAGATCAGGGGTGTAGGGAGAAAAGAATCTCATGTGCCAGGGAAGCACATGCGTAATCAAGGGTTTGAAGATAATCTACTGCAGTAATTAAAACCACACTCCAATCCTGTTGAGCATATGCGTTCTTTTGTTCTCTCAGCATTTATTTTGCAATCGCTAGATTGCAAAAGATTAGAGAAAGGAAAGAAGATGGAGGATGAGTAATGTGTGCTACAACTAAGAGAGAACTGTAACAGCAGAAAGCAAAGCAGAAAGCATCAGGACATCTCAGTATTTCATTTTTATTTTCTGGAATCAGTTTGTTGAACATCTTTCAAGCTTCTTATAAACTTGTATCATAAATCATAATCTTGAAGAGCATTTCTTAATGCATAAGTCCCAGAAACGTGTTAGGTGGCTTGAGACATTTGCAAGACTTATTTGTCACGAGGATTAAATCAAAGCTTGACAGCCTTTATAGTACATGCACCAGCCACAGACATTGTCCATTGCTAAACGCACCCACTTCTACCGTGGAAACAGGAGCTTTAAAACACTGCCTGGCAATGCCATACGCCTTTCCAAATGAAATGCCAGCGAACTTTTGTCTGCTTAAAGTAAAATTACCTCTACATAACTTAGCCAGGTGATCAAGATGACTAGACTTTCAGATGGAAAACAGACAGCATAATGGGGAATTCAATCTTAAACTGTTGAGCTGTCATCTGACAGCCCAAACAAAGCTATTTTGGGCTAATGGAGTGCTGTCAACTCCCTCGTATTCCATTACTCAGTTTGGAGAATAAAGAACACTTTTTTTATGGAAATGATTTTTTTTTAAACATGACATTCCCTTTTTAAAGGTTATTTTCCCAGTATGCAACCATTTTTGTGTATGTATACTATACATGCATTCACACATTCCCCCATGTTCCTTCTATAAAGCTAATATAAGTATTTCTATTGTTCTAATGGGTCTTCCGTTCAACTTCCGTTTCATGTGACAATATATTTGAAAGACAGATTCTGTTAATTGTCGCTGTTAACGGTGCTCACCCAGGTACCTGAATCTGTATCTCACACCTTTTCTCTGCTCATCAGCCTCTGTAAAGATCCTATATTTCTGAGAAGGGGGAATGAAGTTTGATTCAAAAGGAAGAAATGTTTCTTTAGAAAGCTCCTCTTTTCTTTATTATTTACCAAATGTTATGGTCACATTGTCCAATACTTTATTCCAGGAGGCGACAGGGTTTTTCCTCCCAGCATGGATAATGCCCAGTATACACTAACTAATCTTCCAGAAGACATTTTATTAGCATCAATTCCTTGCCTGTGCTCACACAAACACCTCCTTGCAGCTTCACCTTCCTCGGTAACCTGTTCCACCCATCACACACTCGTTACCTGTGTCTTCCAAGGGAAGCTGGGGTTTTATTTCTTGTTCTGCTACGTCTGCTACAACCGCGGCCGCTTCGGGAGGTGGCTGTGGAGGTGAAGGTGGCGCCTTTACCGGTGTGGTGGACTCCGGGGTCTCAAATGCTTCTTCAGAGTCAGAGCTCCTGGGGAAAATCAAACGAGAGCCTAGTGAGCAGAGGGAAGATTTACATTCGCTGGGCTACTTGGAAATGCAGGGCTTTCTGAGCTGATGGCATCGACCTTGGCTATCAGGCTACCTCTGCATTTCCCAAAGGAGATTTTACACAGCAGTCTGGTTTCCAGAGCAGAATAACATGGCTATGGTCTTCTCCGTATATACGTCTTTCTGTCACTTAAGACTTCCTTGTGTTCCAAAAGCAAAAACACGCTTGGAAATAAATCTGTCCTGCAGATCCTGCTTTCCAGTGTAAGGAGGCTCAACCACACACGTACCACTGACAGCCCAGTGTTAGTCTCTAAAACTGTTCTTGGCACAAGTGTACTTAAATCAACTAAAAAGAAAAGATAATTTAATAGCTTTATCGAAAAACTTTTCTAAAATAGCATCATATTTCTGTGTGTGCTCCCACAGATGAGAAAGGAGACACAAAGATACCTGAGGTGCAGAAAATCCTTGTGCACCCTGCTCCTACAGAAATACTACATTCTACTTCTAGCAGAGTTTTACCATAGAATTTTACGCTTTTCAAACAGTAAGTGTATGGCTTTGTTACACAAGTTAAGACAACGTGTAAAATGCACAGTGTCCTGGTATTATCAAAAATCCTTTCCTAACACCATGTGCTCACACAAAAACCCAGCAAGAAAACATCAGCACAAAAATGGGGCCACTCAAATGAAACACAAGCTTGAAATGCAGCAACTGTACAAAATTATGGGTGACCTAAACATTAAGTGAAGATCTAAAGCCCAAAAGGACATGCAATTTGCTCTTACATGGGTACAGCCTTAGGGAATTGTCCTTCTAGATCTGAAAACTATAGATCTTATTTGTTCTTAAACCAAACTGAGACTAAATCTTAGTTTTTAAATGTTTCTTCTCGAAGCCTTTTTTTGGGAGTAAGGAATGCATTAACCATGGCGTCACCTTCAATATGCACTGAACATATGTTCAATGTATGTTCAAGAAGCATTTCTGTGGGTCAGATGCTCATTTTTACTGCTGGTCTGTAATAAAGTTAATTGAATATGACAGCTTCCTAATGGACAGGACTGATTTTGCTGTCTCCAGTGATTCTGTGCCCATATCCCCCACACCAGAGCAAAGGGGACAAAATTCGCCATGAAATTAAAAACCATTTCATCCCCCAGAAGCATTCAACAAGCCACCCTGAATCAAAGACTCCGCTCATTTTGTTCAAGTTAAAAGATAACTCCGAGCTGCCGGATTCTGTTTGGTTTCTCGAAGCTCGTGATTAATTTAAGCAGCTCGATGTCAGCAGAAGTACAAGCGGAGGATTTGCATTCCATTACATTTGCCTAAGTCTATCGCAGCAATGAAGCCTTGGGCAAGCTGGGGAAGACAAGACCCCAGTGTCACCCCAACAGCTTGAAGAGCACAGGGGACCCGAATGCCCCGGCTGCCTCCAAAGCCCCACTAGCTCATTGCTTTGGATATTTGACTTACTTGAGGATTTTTGGAGACTTTTTTCTCCCCAAACTTATGCCACTGCCTGGGGAACCGCTCTAAAATAGTGCGTCTGGCTTTCGATTATTGCTGCAGCTCCTCAAAATACCTTCTTGGTGTCATTGCTTAAACCACTCTCATTCATCAGGCCACAGAACAGACAAAGTGGAAGAGGTAGGCTGCAGCATTTTAAATTATATCCATTCAAAGGTGCACCGTGTCTTAAGTTCAAAATATTTTAAGAACAGCTGCAAACAAAGAGCTTTTGTAAATAAAGCCGCACAATAGGTATTTAACAAAATAGCACTTTCTCTTCCTTCCATAGAGCTGGTTCGGGAAACTTTTAAGTTGAAGAATCAAAGAGAAACAGAGTTGTGTGATATTTTCCCAGTAGATCCATGGTTCTTGTGTCACAAAAATAAACCTAGAAAGTTATCATTCAAACCAACAAAATGAAAGGTAATTCATATCTCTTGGGCCTTCACATAATCCTGTAATTGCATTGTACTTAATTAGTGTTTTACTTCATTTTGAACCCAAAGCGTTGCTCTGTAATACTGAAACAATAACAGTTGCACACATTTAGACCCCTTTTTTCCAAAATTTCTGTATAACACACACAACATATGCAGTGAATAGACATATGTAATATAACTGAAACTGTAAAAAAATCTCTATTTTCATGTCCTAACATACATTTGTAACTGCTTTGTAAAAACTGGCTTGATGGAGCAGTTCTGTGTCCTCCTTTAAATGATGGAGAGACTCTGCATGTTTATTACCCCTTTAAAGGAGCTCCCTTTGTTTATTTGGTCTCTTCCCTGAATGAAGTGGGCATAAGCATTTCAAGTAAAGAGAAATGTCTTCTATTTTGTTCACTGTACGAGCTTCCAGGCTGGAGAACCTCTCGAGTCTGTGGACAGACAGATGTGGTGCCTGAGCTCCAGCACATGGCTTCGTTTTGCTAATATTTCATAGAACCATAGAATCATTTTGGTTGGAAAAGACCCTCAAGATCATCGAGTCCAACCATACATTTTAATAATATAATTAATAATATGAACTACATATAAATTAATTTAATAATATAAATTTTAATAAATTTAAAACTCCCCAGGAGATTCTGATGCATTACTCCTAATTTTCAGCTGCACCCCCTACATAAGCAGCAGTAAGAACTATCTTAACCATAATCCAAATGCTGCCAAGTTTTTGATGAGGAGCAAGCATGTTAGCAAAATACAGTATTTAACAAAGAAATATGAAGGGAAGCTGAATACCAGAAAAACGTCCTTTGTCATAGCCTGGGATCTGGGAGAGAGCATAAAGCCTGGAAGCACATACCAGGACTACGCTCCAAGGTCTACATTACATGTATCCTGGAAAAATGAGATCCTGTGTCAGTTTTCCTTAGTGAAAATATGGATGGTCTCTCTTGTATAGGACATTTTTAAGACCACAGTTCTACTTTCAAATGGTCAGTAAAGATTTTCCCAGAACAACAGGATTTCCTGTGAGAAGGAAATTACATATTTCAGCCAGTTCTATTCATAATGTCTTTGAGAAAGACACAGAATACACAGAAAGAATATAATGCTGCCGTGAAGTTCACGGTGCAAAACAGACTGCCAAATTGTGATACGCCGTGAGAATCGGCACCAATTCAACTGCGCAAGGAGCAGCCGCCACAGCTCCAGCTGTGGGCAGGTTCTCGTGAAAGGAAAAGCCCTTAGAATCATAGAAACATTTTAGTTGGAAGAGACCCTTAAAATCACTGAGTCCAACCACAACCTAAATCCAGCACTAAACCATGTCCCTAAGAACCTCACCTACACGTCTTTTAAACCCCTCCAGGGATGGTGACTCCACCACTTCACTGGGCAGCCTGTTCCAGTGCTTTACAACCCTTTCCATGAAGAAATTTTTCCTAATATCCAATCTGAACCTTCCCTGGTGCAACTCAAGGCCATTTCCTCTTGTCCTTTGATCATCTAGAATATTATTCTGAAGAACCAGCCAAGGATGAAGCAGGGTGAGATAGGACGCATGGGTTTTAGAGATGGAGAACTCATTTGCTGGCCCCAGCTCATCACATTGTGAAGAAGAAGGAGCAGGGAAGTGCAGAGTCCAAGCCTGCAGGACTAGTTTGTGGGGTAGCAATGATGTAAATGCTATAGGAAGGAATATACATTCATATGTCCTTTTAGCCAGCTTGGGAAACTAGCGGGAGCTTGCCTTGATAGCATATTTCACATCTTTCCATCCATATCCTTTGCTTACGTTATATAAAAAAGATTGTAGAAGCTACAGAACGGTGATAGTAATTGAGTACAAAGCGATGAGAAATATTCTTCAAGTCCATCTCTTTCACCCTGAAAGATGCCAGTGAACAGTAAATGCAACACATCGAGATGGTGGAAAGAAGCGGGGGAGAACTGAGAAACGCAAGGATGGTCCCAGCCCATCCATCCTGCCAGGCAACCCAGCATCAGCCTGCGGAGCGAGAACAATCCCGCTCTCATCTGGGAACTCGGAGTCTTGCCCAGCCTGGTAAATAAATCTCCAGAGGAAACAGTGAAGGGAGTCGCTAGGGGTGACTTCTCTTCCTCACCTTTGGCCTCGAGGAAATCCAGCCTCATAAGTTACATTACTTTCTTTTGTAAACCACAGATGTTTATAATTTTAAGTCCTCTCCGATTTCAGAATGAAAAATTGCCTTTTGGTCACCGTAGCTGGAAAGCACTCAGTAAGCGAGGCTGAGATTTCTTCGTTCCACTGCCTCTCCTCCCTGTTTGCCCTTTTCAGGCACGACAGTCATCGAAGTGAGGTCACCCCAGTTGTCACCTGGAAACTCGGTTCATTAAAAAGTAGTTTGTGGCCTTCAGCTGTGTTGGGAGCGCTGCCATCTGTCTCGGGTTCTTCTAATACTTACGTTACAGCAGTATAACCAGCGCAAGTGTGCACTCCAGATTTATTCCGTGGGAATGAAAGGGATATCTGATATATAAAACAAATTAAAAAGCAGGGCTTTCACACAAAGAACGAGGTCAGCAGCATCCTTTCCTATGGAGGGGTGTAAGGGAGCAAATCTGGAACTGGTATGTGCTAATGCACAGATTCCATCAGATCTGGCCCTCCAGAGCATCTGTATCTGTTATATCAAAATGTTAAGGTACAAATTTCACATCGGTATTTACTGAACAGTTTATCATAGACCATGAGAGGAATCTAAATCAGAAAAAGCAAAGCAACTTCTTACAATGTTCAATTTAGCACTGAAGATGAATTTTGGTTTTCATTCTTGTAAATCCCATTGGGAGACGAGCCGGAAATAAAACGGAGGAATGAGTTCTGTATTGTCACCTCCATTGATTTTCAGAGAAGATCCTCATAAAACCTGCATGAATAATTCAGGGCTGGTTTACTGATGAGATCGGAACCAGGGAGGCAGGTCTGGCTCTGTACGTCTGAGGCTGATCTGGTTTGCACGTTCCTTAAGCAGGAACACAGACTAACGGGCAAGAGCCACACAGGCTCACACATCTGAGAAGATGCTCAGTAACTTCAAGCTTCAGAGTTTCTAAAGCCAGAGAGGAAAAGCACTCAGAGATGCACATTAATTCCAGTCAAAGCTCTTCCACTGTAAATAGTCTGACAAAAACTTTTCAGATCTCCTGGTGTCATTTTCAGTGGTTAAACTGATTTTTCCACTCAATTTTTATTTAAAAAAAAAAAAAATCAAAAATAAAGAAACAAAAAAAAGAAGCCTGAGGCAGGACGTTTCAGCAATACATCTCTTTAGACAGAAGATCAATTCTACTCAACTCTGCCACTGAACTGCTGCACGTACATGGTCCTGGTCAGCTCAGTTCTGCATCCACCTGAATTCTGCCTTATCTGCCTTATTCTGGGCTGGGATTTCTTAATGACACAAACATCTTCTTGCTGTGGACGTATCCGGAGTCCAAAGGAGATAAAGTCACTGTTACTGGTACAAATTACCTTTGAGGGGTTTTTTAATTCCGTTTATATAAAATTCAGTGACAGACAATCTCTTATAATTTGCCTTGTGGTATCACGTATATCACAGTTACTCAGCTCTTTAACACAGAGGAACAGATAATTTTTCCTCTATTTTTTTTTTTCCCTTCGAACACTTGCAAGTACAGCTCTGGATCATAATTCAAACCCACCAAGAGAGTCCAAATAGTAATTCCTTTCCTGGAGATCGATTTACCAATTTAGGCCAGCAGCCATTAGCTGACCCGAGGGCCTGCTCACAAAGACCAAGAATATTCTACAGCTACAACAAAAGGTCATTTTTTTCATCCCAGAACCAGGTTAGGATAACAGCAAAGATGAGTCAAGTTTGTATGTTATCATTTTTTGTACAGTATTTGCTTACTTAGTGGCTTCCAGCTAAGGTGACTTTCTGCAATAATTAGCTTCTTTTAACATGATGATATTTAGCTATGTCATTGCTCACCTACATCTTTTGAATATAAAACATCCATACAGATTTTAAATTTTAATATTAAATTTGTACAGCAATGTATAGAAAACCTGGATACCATGCTAGATTTATCTGGTTGTTGTAAGTATTAAATATTTAGTGTCTGAATTAGTCTACCTTTGAAACCTAGCATCCAAGGATCTAAAAAATGCATGGTATTAAAAAACAACACAAACAGTGATTGGCATTAACCTCACCAACAATATTTCCCTTCTCTCTAATAAAATACACCATTGAAATGATAGAACTCCTCGAAAGAATTCAACAGTGCAGACAGCTCTGAAAATGGTTTGCCCAGAGTAGAGCAAAACCAGTAACCTTGGCCTGCCTACCGACGTGGGTGACTTTTTGGGGACCCCTGAGAGCCGTCGGCTGCCTCTGTCCCATGGGGAACGTTCTCAGAGCTGGATCTGATCCTCACATTGAGTCAGGAGCCGGGGGAGGTACAAACATGTCACTTCCATGTCACCGGGCTCCATTTACAAGACAGTTCCTTTAGGGACACATTTCTGACCATTAACTATTAATGGACTTCCCTCACACTATTGTAAGGGTATTCAGTGACAAGATCATCTATCATATGATTAAATAAATTCGCAACAAACCTATTCTGCGAGCAGACAAACCACAAAAGGGGTCACAAGAAGAGGATGGTGAGATGGAACCACTCAGATCACCAACCTTGTCTTCAGCTCACATCCAGCTCCTGCTGGCACCATTGGAACATTACTACTGGTTTGTACACACAAGGTGAGAATCAAGCCTCGCAAAGAAAATAAAATAATATTTGGTAGCCCCAAGGTAGCCACAGGAAAACCAGAATGTGTTGGTCTCTGAGGGTCTGCTGCATATGCACGGAATATGTATCATATGCATACAGGAAAAGGCAATTACACCTTGTGCTACTCACCTGAATTGCAACATTGGTGCCATATTTTATAGATCTCTGACTTGCAAAGCCTGATCGTCAAAACAAAACCATAATTTCATCACGGTATTATTTCATCTTAATAACGCTGGAGAATAATTTTAGTCTTTCTTTATAGCGCTCATCATTGCTGGCCTATATATTGTCTTTATTTTTACTTTAAAACTGGATATGGGTCAATGAAAACTAGGTACAACTCCAGCTTCTTTAATCACAGCAATTTAACATAATTTTATAGAAGAAATCCCTGAACTAGGCTGAAGCTAATTTCCCAGGTATCTTCATTCTTTATCCTGCTGTCTTTCCGATGCATTAAAACCCTAATAAAAACAATATTGTAGGACAGAAAAGCAGACAGTAATTTTTTAAAAAAGGGTTTTTCTGTGAAAGAACATATCCAATCACAGTGGGATGGTTTAAATAGGAATTATATCTGGCATTCATGGGTCTCTGCAGCAAAAGTAATATTCCACAAAGCCATCCGCAGTTCCTTGCTCAGCAGAGGTGTTCTGCCCAAAATAAGAGCAGGATAAACGTCACGTGTTCATTTTATGGCCTGAGCTCTAATGCTGCAGAGAAGCATCCTTTGCAGTTCTCACTTAAGAATAAAGCTTTTATCAAATAAATCCCATTCCACCGAAACGACAAAGACCTACTTTAGTGCACCGCAATTACACAAGAACTCATAATGACACTGACATGTGTGGAAAGCAGGGCAGGCACTTGTCTCCAGAGAAAGATTTTAATATTATTTCAGCATAAATATTCCTACAAGACCCGCAGAAAACACAGTTCCCTGGAAAAATAATCACTATTACATCGAAGGTGATACCTCCTGGCCCACAGGGATGTGTCATGACAGGCACGAGGTTTAATTTAGGGACACAAGGGAGGAAGATCATTCTGCACCATGCACGTTTGTGCATATTTCTGCTTCCCTTCCACGTCATAAGCCCAAGAGTGTAACGCCCTCCGCTGCCCAGCGCATCTCAGATGGGTCAGCTGGAGTGTTAATGATTTACACCGGCGCAAATTCGGTGTGAATGGGTAAATAAGGCTCAGTTACACATGCTGCTGATGTAACTCAACCGAGCGACCCCGCTGCTCTTCCGATAACATCCGACCTCCAACGCCGAGTCCTTGGGCAGCACAGCGTCTGAGCCGAGATGCAAGAATCGGATTTGAAATATGGAAAATAAAATGCGTCCGTTTTCGAATCGCTGTGTGGGGCTTTAGCAACAGAAAATAACACATTGCATGTCATCCAAACCACACGGATCAGTTTGGAAATGTGTCTTCTAGTATGGATTGCAAAGTGAAACTTAATAATCCCTTAAACATTAATCACTTACTATAAAAAGGCCAATTTTTCCTCATGGGATGATTATATTTGGAGAACAGGATTAGAACTGCAGTGGAGGAGAATTAAAAGACCATAATCACCTTAAAAATAACGTTGATTTTTGTGGTTTTTTACCTCTTCCACTATAAGTAATCTTCCTACACACCATAACTTATATCGCTAGAAGGAATTATTTTTTCCTGCTTTTTCTGCTTGTTTAATGGGTGATTTTGAGAGCATTTTGTGCAGGAGCCAAATTCACACTCCCCCAACAAAAGCTATTTCCTGCTTTCACGCAGCCACCAGAAAGAAACGTCTCGAGCTGTGGGAAGCCACATCTGAAGGAAAAAAGACTGAGGGTTATAACATGACATACTTAGAGCAGCACCTCAAACTACTTAAATCATTTTTCTAACCAATTAGCAAGAAGTTCTCCATATTGCTTTCAATCATGTTAATTTTTTTCCTTTTTATTGCTTTTCCTGAGATGTAACAGGGTGTGTTTTTTCAACACTGCTGATACAAATGAATAATGAAACGAAGCCCCATCCTTCCTGGCCAGCCTGCTTTCCTTTTTACCGGCTTTAGTCTGAATAATGAAAACGTCTACGTAATGAAAACAGCACCCAGAATTGAAGATCTTTTTAATCCATATGCTCTTCCCAGGCAGATGCTTCATTCTTGGAGGAACAACAGGAAAATATCATTTAATTAAAAGCACTCATCTTGAGGCATCACAACAGCAAAAATACTCATGTGTCCCTAAATCACCAGACGCTGCTAAACATTCAAACACATAAATCTCTTAAGAGATAAGAAGAAACAGTAAAGATGCAGGATACCTCAATATCCAAGGTACGAAATTGTTACCACAAATACAGTTATAATCAGTCAATACATAATAATCCCAATCAGTGCTGCAGTTATTCACCCTACTAGGTTAGGGATTGGTATTTGAATCAGGAGGTGATGTTTAAGTATTTAATACCTTCCCTTCGCCTTTGGTAACAAGCTCTAAAGTTTTAATCCAGGAAAACAACCTCCTGTTAACTACCTCCTTGGAAAGCATCCATGTGTCTGTGCTCACTGCTGCACAGCCTCATGCCACAGCTTCAAGGGAAAACAATCAATAATTCATCAGAGTCACAGGTTCGAAATGGCTTTTGTTTATCGGAACTACCTTTAAAATGCAACAAGGCTTGCTGGAGCTGCAGCTCTGCTCAGCCACACTGCTCAAACGCAGGACCTGGGGACAAAACCAGCAACTGTGAACTGCAAAAATGAATACACGACACCCGGAATCCCTGGGGAACCGGCTTATCTGGAGAGGCATGTGGAAAGACTGTGTTCTTGCAATGCTTATGGCCCTTCATTATAGAAAGGAGATAAGGACTACACGGAGGGTGGAGACGAAGGGAGGCAGGGAGTCCCTTTGCTAAAAAGGAAAGAGGAGGAAAAAAAAAAGTGTCCTTCTGCCCCCAACCTGCTCCGTATTCTGCCTGTTTTACCCCTGCAAACCTCCGTAAAGCCACGCAGAGCTTCACACAGATCCTCACTAACCCTTATTCCTCTACTTCAACATGCGGAGCAGCTGCACAGGGCCAGGAAGCAATAGGAGCAAAGGATAAGAAAAAAAAAAATCTCAGCCTCTTACTAACAACATGTCCTTTCACGGGGCTATAATAATTTCATTTTCTGGCTCGGGGGCGGGTGTGATCCTTCTGCCGGTGTAACGCTGGGAGGTTTCTCATTGACTCCAGCTTCACCTCTCCGGTGGGCACCCCGCGATGCTCCGGCTCTCGGCAGCACAATGAATCCTCCCTTTGGGTGGGCGCTGCGTGAACGCCCAGCACAGGGAAGTGCCGACTCAGCACAACGGCGAGCTGGAAAGAGCCATCCCTGATGTGCGGTAGCACCTCAGCAGCTGGAATCCAGCTGTGCTGCCCACAGCTCTGCTGGGTGAGGGACAACACACCCAAAGTCCCTTCCTGGGCTCCCGCTTTGGGAGGGGATGGTCCTGCACTTGGGAAGTTAAACAAAAGGATTCTAATTCTTTGCTCATCCTCCCCCTCTTTTAGCAACCAAACCCTTTTCCCAGCGCAACACTGGGCTCGTTCCTAAAGAGAGCAATGAACTGTTATTAACGAGACCAAGAAATGCAGGTTTCTGTGCTGAAGGAAATCAAAATTCAAAAGCAGGAGCTTATGCGATTCTAATGACTACTAGGATTCAGATACAATCTGGTCTATATTTAGTGCTAGAAAAAAGCATCTTTTGTTTAGAAAAAAACATCTTGTAAATTTGAACAGAAACCTAAGGATCCTGTTTAATGAAAATCAAAGCAATGGAATGCCCCAGATTTTCTCAAAGTTTACTTTTTATCCTCATAGAACTAAGAGCCTCAGTTCTTCCTCTGGGAAGCAAAAGGCTTCCCCAGTACCCATCCATCTCCTCAACCAGCCCTGGAACAGAGGGAGAGGAGCTGTGGCAGACAAACAACATTAATAGAGCCCTACAATTACTCTGAGGTCTGTTGCTTAAACAGAAATTCAGCTCACATGCTATGCGTTTAGACAGTCTACATTGCAAACTTCGCTTGGGTTTCTAGAGCTGAGGAGGGATCTTACTATCTTGTCCAGTGGCAAAATCAATGAAGGCTCTCAGGCCAGAAGGTGCCTTAAAAGAAACATTTGAAACCTCAGAATGTGATGGAAAAAGGAAACTAATTCAATTTTTTCCCCCATTAAGCTGGATCTCTGGTGCTAATGGGAAGACGAAACATGATAGCAAATAAATTCTGATGGTTGCTCCAGAGCATTTAAGGATCTGAAGGGAAAGGACAACTTTTTTTCTTAGAAGTTTTACCCTAGCAGAAAATATATTTGTTTGTACCTTACAGCAAACACGCCCACTTTCTCAAAGAAAATGCAAACTCCATTGAAGTTCTAGCTATAATTAAAACTCTGCCTTTTGCCACTGCAAAGTCTGCTGACCTGGACTAAATAAGAAGCTTGTTACACAGCTAAATCCTTACAAGGCATCAGAGATGGATAAGGAAATGGTACCTAAGACATTAGCAACTACAAAAACTCTCTATAGGCGTAAGGTCTCAAAACAAAGGAAATGTGCTTGTAATAGACAAAACCACTTTTCTATATACTATAATAATGTTAGTGACACATTAAAAGCACCCAGGCTATTACCTCTTGAAACACATGGGACCGAAGAGCATCTTTGATTTAAATTTAACAAGCAGCTACTTTGACTGCTGGGTCAAGCAAAGCAAAAAGCAAAAGCAGGCAGGGAAAACAATCTGACTACAAGTGACAGTCACAAAGCATGTGCAGGAATGCCTTTCCATTCATGTTTTTACTGCCTCACATCAGTTTGTATTTTCCAATTTGCCCATATGTCATAATACATAATAGATGACAGCAGTCCCATTATGCACGGCATAGGGCACACCGTTCGCTATAGAGCGCTTTATAATAAACACGTATTTGCCCGATGTGGGGCACGCCTGGCTAATAGAAGGGTGAGTGATTCTGGGGTCTTTTAATTTTGTTTTCAAGGCTAAAGGTGACCTGCCTACTTCTAGTGACAGATGTAGCAGTTGATGTAATAACCTCTCATATCAAAGGAAATACTTGCATTGACTCTAGCGGTGAGATCCTTTGGGCTCAAATAAGGGAGGCTGGAATGAGAGATAGGGGAGCTTGACAGAAGAATTTGCTTGTTACTTCTGGTCCATTTTCTCTTAAGTAAAACACCCCCACGTCTTGCAGCAATTCACCCTATTTAGTAGACAAACCTAGTAGACAGAGTATGCTCTGCTTATTGATGGAGAGCCTTACTGACTGTCAATAAGAAGAAAACAAATTTACACAGAACACTGACAACAGGCAGAACTATCTGATTAACTCAGACTAAATACCAGTTCAGTAACAGAAGCCTCCCCTCTTCCCAAGACCCAAGTTCTTCTCAATACTTTCAATACATATATCCCACTCCTTCATGTATCTATTCATTAAGATGATATTCCTATGTAAGAACATATAAAACTCTGCAAATGTTTCAGCAGACTGATTTTGTTCAAACTTTGAAGAACAATACAGTGGATTCTTTTAAGTTTGGGAGGAAAATGAAAGAATGTGGTGGCAAGCAAGGGCTGCATTTTTGTGTGCACGCACAGATAACTTTCATATATTCATGTGTACACACAGAAGAGCTGATCCCACCTCTGATGCACAAGGCTGGGTCAAACCAGTTTAATGTTTTTCTGAGTCTTTCCAGCAACCAACAAATTAAAAAATAAAATAAAATTTTAAAAAAAAACATGCAGCAGAAGAAATATTGAAAAAAAAAACCCGCAAGGGCACCAACGTCTTGGCCTGCTCCCAATGATCAGTAACATTCCATTTCTTTCTTGGAGCCTGACCCAGCTCCCATCGAAGTCAGTGGGCATTTCAGCATCAGCTTCAGTGGGAGCTGGCTCAGGCTTCACTCATTTTCCTCTTGGATTGGCAAGGGATGAAAACGTTAGAGACGCAGCATGTAGGGCACCTGATGGGAGGAAATAACACAGCATCAGCCCTTTGGCTGATCAAGAAATGGGCATTAAATGTCAAAATCCTGCCCGGTTGCTGCCAAGACAGCGACCATAATGCTCTACAAAAGGAAGGTGTGGTTCACGCTCAGGAGAAAGGAACCCTTTCCATCGGAGAAAGAAAACGATCCAGAGATGACAACTGGCTAAGAGCTACCAACATTTCAAAACCTTCCAGCGTTTCCAGTTTTCTCATATTCAAAAAGTTTACCAACAGATAGAAATATATTAGCATTAAAAAGAAAACCGCTGATATACAGGTGATAGCACTTGGTGAGCTGAATTCAGCACAGCGCAAACAGCGCACGCCAGGAGACTGTCACGGGTGCACCTGAGCAAATCCATGCACACTGAACACCATCAGCCTGCCATTTGCTTTTATTTCAAGCGAGTCCACTCCTATTATCTGATCGAAACGTGCCCTCGATTTAGCTCAATCTGGGAGCACCAGGGTGCCCGCTGCAATTTGCAAAGCACATGACACAACACTTTTATCTGCAGTTAACTTCTATTGTCATGGGCTTCCCTTGGGTTTTCCCTTTTTCATCATTCAAAATTGACTTTTTTTTTTCTTTAAATAAAAGGGCAATTGTCTATTGCCAGTGACTGAGTTGCTAACAATTGACAATGCACAACAAAATACCCCAGGCTGTCAGTATCAATACTGGTTTTACTACAAATACTTTTAATCTTGTTGGAACAAATTTACATTAAAATTGGGAAATTGGCATACACACGCAAAAAGAGAACATTTAATCACGGATACACTCTAAAATCTTAACCTAGACCCCTTTTCAGCATTGATTCTACCATCAATTTCTTTCTATAACTTCCGCTAGCGTTTAGCGAAGAAGTCCATCACCAGACACTTTGGAGGAACTCCGAAAACAGCAGCTACTTAAGGAATTGGTCTCCACACTGTTTTGACGCTAACATAAATCTATTCCAGTAATGCTTTCTGATTTACACCACTCTAATCTATTGAACCCAGGGCAGCCAAATCCAGCTTGGCTCTCCCTTTGTACAGAAGCCGTCTCCATTAAGTGTTTGGCCTCTGCTGATGGTGAAAATGATGATTTTGGGGATGCTGTAGCTGCACGGGCAGTTACCCAACTGGCCTGGGACACGGCCAGATGGTTTTTGCCTCTGAACTATTGCTGCCACTAAGAAATTTGCTTGTGCATGCGAAGTTAAATGTAACCTCATTTTAAAAAGTGTTGGTAACGGCTATAGTTACTAGGATACAAAATCAAAACATCAGCCGAGAACTGATTATCATGACATACTATGAGGAGGTTCATGTTTTGGGAAAACAGGCCCATACTTCCTTGAGGATAAAGAAATATGTCCATACTTACCTTATTTTAAAGGCACTGTAGTTGGAATGAAGGCAATGGCACACTCTCTTAGTGATTTATTTAATACAAGATGAGTAATGTCTTTTGCAAACTCTGGCCAAGGACATGAGTTATTGAATGACACTTGTGCTAAAAGTGTTTCTGTTGATCATGCTGGGCCTTAAAACATCATATTGAAACCCCACAGGAATGACTAACTGCAAAAGATGAATATATATATATATATATAAAAGAGGAGTCACTGAAAGGGATACCAATGTAATTTACTCATGTACTCCCCAAATATATATATACACACCTTTATCAATATGTTCTCCAACAGAACACATTCTTAAAAGGCTGTGAAAATTATAGATAAAAACCACTGAACCCTGCTTTAGCTGTATCTCTTTTATTGCCCAGTCCTTGGATCACTGTTAAAAATCGACACCAGTTGGTGCAGATGAAAATGTAATTTATAGCACTTTAAAGATAATGAGGCAGCAGTTTCTTCCATCGTATCATTAAAATAGATGCTAAATATAGGAATGTCACTGCCATATAAGATGGAACTATACAGAAAAAAATCTTAATTGGTGAAGCTACACATCAAAGGAACAAAGGATGGAGAAATGCTGTTAGGCCTCTAACAAATATAACAAGACAGCATCAAGCAAAGCAAGCAGCTGATGTACTGGAATATGACAATAGGGAGCATATACCTACTTATAAGGCCTATTATAGAGGCAAAACTATCTGTTACTGCCTTATCATTCCCTAGTGACTCCGAAGCACTTATCTCAAACATACAAATGATGTCTCAACTCTAATCAGATCTACCTTAACAAGCAGACATTACATTAAAAAAAAAGAGACCTACATGAGGCTGGTTATAGACTAGACCTAGTGAATGCATACCTAAAACTTACCAAAATATATGATCGGACATGAACTCGGTGTTGAGACATGTTAGATAAATGTGATTCGTGTAACTGAAATGACAGTAGCAGACAAGGCAAATCTTCTAAAATCCACCCAAAGGGAAGGCCCATGCTCTGGCAAGCCAGCTTAGTAGTTTGGGGTGGAGGGTCAGGGAGAAAAGATTGTTGGCTAAGTAAACCAATAAATCCTGAACCAATACATGACAAAATCCTATTTACAAATGGGAAATGACTCTGCTACTTCTGCATGCACATACATATTTCTGCACTTTCCCGTATCATTCAGCCATCTGGAGAAGTGATAACTGGTTCTGAATAACCAATAATTGTTCGCTTTTTCTTCCCATCCTCTAATGAATCTTTCAGAGTTGGCCTCTAGTGAGAAAAGATCTAAGGACACCTTGCTCGTGATTCATCAGAGGATATAATACCATGACAGGGATGGATGCTGACAAGGGTGTCGGACCTGAAAAACGGTATCTGTATAGAGAAAAGCAAAAAGAAGCTCTAAAAAACCAGTGCAATGCAGCTCCATGCTGTGCGTTTTAAATAGAAAACACAGAGGTGCTGGGTTTGGGAGGGGGGAAGGGGTGGTTTTTGTTCCCTGGAAATGGTCACCGTGTTTGATTGATTACGCATCCAAAACATAAAAAGACAAAACATATGGTACCCAGTATTGCTCGACACAAACGAATCGAGGCGCTCAGTGCAGGCGATGTTGCCTTCATGCTAGAACGCATTATAAAATACAACCTGCGATATTCAGCAAAACCTTAACTATGTCTCCAGCTGAACGCAATTAGCACTAAACAAAGGCCTCAGACACAAAAGTCGTCTCCTTAACGCACCGCACAGGTTAAGTGCGGAAAGGCCCAGCGGTACAGAGCAAAAAAAAAACCGAACCCAAGAGGAGAGAGCAAAGGGAATCAGACTTACATGGCCTCTGACGGCTCCCGGTTCAGGCCACCCGCCTGTGCCTGCTGCAGGGACTGCGAGCCGCCCATCCTCAGCGAGCCCCGCCGCGGGTGCTGGATGCGACCAAGGGCAGGTTCCTCCGAAATCCCCCCAGCGAGGAGCCCCGGCAGCTCGGGCTGTGCGGAGCCTGCAGTGCTGCAGTGCAGATGGGAACAGCTGCTCGCATCAGTGGCAGCACAAGCAGAAACACTTCAGCAGCAGCTTCTCTTCTCTGAACTGTTGCCAGTTATTTCTTTTTTTTCTTTTTTTTTTTTTTTTTGGTCCAGATGAACAGTATTTATAAATGAAAATAAAATCCCGGCCACTGTGACAGGCCAATCATCTGCTAAACATCAGTGGTCCAAGCAGCTACGGTGCAAGCGCCTCTAGCACGTTGGCTATTGAAACTGGCTTCAAAAAGAAAAAAAA
>VWYH01008014.1:742392-867314 GCA_013399365.1 Pampusana beccarii | reverse complement strand
ATTTGGGACCGATAATAGATATTCGCTTCCACTAACCCTCTTGCCTCCCTTCCCGCAGACACAGCGGCTTGTGGGGCTGTATGGCAGTCAGAGTTTTAAAAAATACATAGAAAGCAGAGGTAGGTTCACAGCAGCCCTGTCTTCTTGCAGGGTTATTCTTTACGTTTCGTCAGTACCCTTATTATTTCAGGTATCAGCCAAAGCGATGCCAGCATCCCCATCCTTGCACAAAGTGCTGGCTGCGTTTCCGATGCCAAACTCCTCATCTCACTCATCTCCCAGATTTCAGCTCAGAGCCTTCACGTGTCCCAAACAACATATTTCCTACGCTTTTTATAATAAAAGCTCACTGATAGATATTGAGCCCACACTGGTAGGTAACTTAATTGACAAACTTAATGTGTCGGTTGGTGCCATGACAGAGCAGCACTGGGACATTCTCTTATTTTGAAACCTGCAGAGACTTTAACAGGGATGTAATTTAAAATTAAAACCTGAAGTGTTTTCAGTAACATCTAAATGCACCGATTCTCATAAGAAATACCTGACACCAGTTGTTTTGACTGACTCTCATTTCTCAATGTCTAAGAAATACATCCAGTTCTTACACTCCAAGGCTGCAGGTAAATTCTCAGCCCGTTTCCTCATGCTGTGATGCACCAGCATTTTGAAAGATATTGCATAATCATAAAGAAAACCCTTCCTATCCTGCAGCTGCACTGTTTTCTATCAGAAAAAAAATGTATCCTGTTCCAAAATGGATGTGCATTTAGAACTTGAGTGTTCCCTCAACTTGAGAAGGCAAAATCCTTAATTCTCATGAAGCCAACTTATTGATTTCAACAAGGAACCAAAGAGTTTAGGCTCATCCGAATGCAGTTGCTTGGTTTGAATCCATCCAGGCAGTTATAATGATGGATTAGTGGCAAATAAATGCCTATTCCGGTACTTCTGATCACACCACATCTCCTCCCTGGGCAGGAGACACCTGAAGCCATCACTCCACCCTCTTCTTCCATAAGTAGCGTAATTTCAGAAGAAAACCGGAGAGAAACAATTAAAAAGCAAAGCATGAATTGAAGTATTTTTTTAACCCCCAGAAATGAAGATGTTTAAGTCAGCACCTGCCTCTTGGCAGTCGTTTACACGGCGATGGATTATGTGGGCTTTTAATATCTAATTGTTTTGTAATTCGATCCGAACCGTTGCCATGGCAATCCCCCCGTGCTATGTGAGATGTGTTATTCAGTGAAGTGCCTCCTGAAAGCAAAAGCCACCCAGGCACTCATCGACAGCTCCAATGAAGCCACCGTGTCCTAAACGTCTGCGCACTCGAGTCCCCTGGAAACCTGGGATTTGACGAGGAGGAGGTCAAGAGACTTGACCAGAACCATCAGCCACTTTTTGATCCTCTCTGCTTTACAATGAAGCTCTGACACAACGGATGTATTTCTTGCAACGTTTTCAAGCTGGGAAGCGTTCTGCAGAAAATGCCTTTGGTTTTAGGTCGTTGGTTTTGTGCGTGGGCTCGGTTTTGTTTGTTTGTTTAAATTAACAGCTTGATTTACGCAGTTACATAAAGAAAATTCCTTATCAACTACGACCTTTTAATCCCCGAGAGGATTAAAGTTGCCCTATCAGTTTATTAGCGGTAGCCTAGAAATGCCCAGTTTATTTTCTATCAGTCACAGACTTCCTCCACAACAGCATTTAAAATAATAACTAGGTTTTTATGCTTTATTTACCTTTAATATTTGTCTTCCAAGACCGTGAAGCAAAGCTAGGCACAATATAAATACTCTATATAAACCAACGTGCTGGTGGCTAAAACAATGGTGAGAGACGGAGTGATTTACTTTATAGTACCTAGAAATATAATCTGTTATCATGGGATTCAGTGGGTGGGGATCATTTGGAACCCGGGCACTTGTGCTGCAGCCCTGGTCCATCTTCTGACTGCTGGAAAAGTTGGCAAGAGCAACCAGAATGAAACTAAATCCCTTTCTGAAGAGCGTGGCAGCTGGATGCACGTATAAAAACACTTGCACACATTTTCATTGGTATTTCCATGTGCAAATGCTCATTCTAAGTCAATTTAAAACGCTATATAAAAGCAGAGTTAAGAAACCTTACCTTGGGACATGCGAGCCAGTTAGACCTGATATTAATTGTTCTTCCTAACGGAGGCAATTGAGCAATTCGTTGAGGAAAGTTTGTGTAGTTCAGCACAGACTCACGTCACTGACTTTCCACGTGTTACCCCTGAGTTTAGCACTGTGTTTTTTCATATTAGAGAGAGGAGAAAAAGGAAATGCATGAGCAGAAATTCATCTCTGAGACTCCAGGGTTCCCATAATACAATGGTTTTCTTAGATGTTCTGTGGTCCAGCATAATTAAGAGCTGCCAAGACAGCCTGGAGGCCCAATACCAGGTTCTTCAGGATCACAAAGTGATGTTTCTTGGACTAAAGAGTTGCAGGAGCGGGGGGAAAGGAGTCGTTGATACTACACAACCAGCTAGATCATCTGCAAACCTGCACGTATTTATTTAAACATTTTAAAATGCGTTTAACATTTGCCTTGATCCAAATAGATCGCAGTAAGCAAACAAACACTGTGCTATTATTACTTAATGTTGGTCATGTTCGTTCGTCCTTAAATTCTCTTCTGTACTATTTCTACAACTAGTAATTTTAATAATTTGTAGTTGGAGCCCTCTAGATTTCTTTGCTAAGCTACAACAGCGTTGCTTTACAGCTCCCAATTCCCATCGCACCATATATATCAAACTACTCTTTCAACTCCTGCACTTCCAAAGATTTTAAACACCTTAATGGCTTTTCTCACTGAACCATAAAAATTATTTATAAATTCATTTTAAGACATTCATACAACAAGAAACTCATAACATGTCGTGAAATACAAATTATGTTTACTGGAGTATAAAAAATTCCTTGGGTCTATGTATATGTAATGAAGGAAAATAAAAAACAACTGCTGCTCAAAGTGGACTCTTATTATACGCAATCACCAAATGCAAGGTGAGAAGGTAATGAACTATTTGCTCCAGAGTAATTTTTTAAATAAACAGCTTAGCAGGAGAAAACAGTATCTTCTAAGACTTAATTTGAATTAAGTACATTTGGTGCAGATGCAAAGAATAATCACATTATTTTATCCAGTATTTTTCACAACTGCAGCATCTGCTTTCCTCTAAGGTTAATATTAACACCGTGGTCTATTAATCTTTGTTACCTCTCTGCAACTGAGCAAGGCAAATCGCCCCAACATTGACATTTCAGAGGAAATATTCCTAATCAAGATTCATCCATTATTAGGGCTCCAGAAGAAGGAGAGGCTGGTTTTTAAATAACTAATGATATGTGAAATATGGACAGCCGGTCGTCATTTTGGAAACCTTCAGCCATTGGAGGCGTAACTACACAAACACAAGTACATTGAATCAGAGAAGTAAAGCTGTAAAAAGTAAATTAAAAAAGAAAATTTAAATTCAAACTCTTCAAAACACAGCCAGCACTTTTGACCTGAGAATCATGCGCCACACTTGCTCTGTGGGTTACGACGCAGATGATTGAAAATGAGCCACGCTTTGGGCATGAAAATCTGCAGGAAAATAAAGGTTTCTCCTCAATTCGCTGTTCCAGACACTCCAGAGCCCCAGGCTGCTCTTCTCAGGACAAAACACGTCAAACTGTTATAGAATCTCCAGTTATTAGCTAAGAACTCTTGGATACACTTACAAACCCACCTGGTCACCTTCAGGGCGTCACCTCAGCCCATTTTGTCATTTTGGATCTTTTTCTGCCTCTGTCCCCTGTAACACACATTCCCCTTTGGTAAGTTAAGAGCTCATCGTTATCACCAAAGGACCATTAAAGTACGACCACTTGGAGAGAGGGACCTGGGTTTTTAACACTGATGTGCTGGGGTTCTCTTCTCTGTGGCAAATGGGTCGTAACAGCTCTCTTTTCTCGTTTACAGCAAAGTATTTCAAAGCAAAGCGTAATCTGCCAGATCCATAATGTAGATTTTCAGTAAGATCTTTTGTGCAAGGAAAAGGACATAAACCAGCTGCCTTTGAGTTCGGATGGAAACACTGATGATCTAAATCATCCAAGCCTGGTATATAAATGAAAAGCAACAAGCAGACCAGGGATTGATCCCTAGAGAACTTGCTTATGATTCACTGCGGAAGACGAAAAGCTGTCTATGTAAACAAATTGTTTATGGTCTGTTAAGCAAAAGTAAAACCAATGGAGTGCAGCAGATGCGATTCCAGCTGAGGATTCAATCTTACAGGAGCGCATGGGTCTGACCCCGCAGCCCTTTTTCTTGAGAGCGGTTTCCCTGCAGACACTCGAACAAGCAAGGACTGTGGAATTTGCCATCTGTGCCCTTTTGGTGCCCGGTGAGCGGAGTCGGAGCCTGAAGGAGCGCTTTGTGCTGCCCTTTCAGTGAAGGTGGAGATGCTGCAGCCCAAGGCGAGCTCTGGGACGACAACAGCATCGCTCGACTCTCGACTCGGGATCACCCGGACAAACCTCAGACAACTCTTTTATTTGAAGCTCCAACCTCAGCTCGGTTAGGAGCAGTCTCTTCATCGATTTGATGGGCACTGGAGCAAGTTCACAAGGGAAATACAAGGACAACGAGGATTTCGGCTGTAATTCTTACACAGAACTTCACATCCCTCCTCCCTCTTCGCTCCACCCCATCCACACCACATCACGTACCAGCGGGCAGACGATCAGAAGAACACAGCTTTCCGACAATCTCACGGTGGCAAGCATATTTAAACACCGCTAGAACTCCTTACGCTCTTTTTAATCAGCCTTGCCTAATTTTCACCTGCCTGCCATTTCTAGTTTGTTTTCAGACATCATTACCTTCAACCTTGGATTTCTTTGTTAATCTAAGGAGCTGGTATTTCCAAGGCTTGAGCGGCAGCTGCACCACGCCGAGCGAAGGCCATAAAACATCTGTTTGCTGCGTATTCGTTTGGGCAAATTGGAGTGATGGGGATTCAGCTAATAACCCCTGATGCGCCTTCACGCTCACCTGGCCACCCGTATGGCATCCTTCAGAACGCCACCTCGAACCGCGTTTTCACTCTGCTTTTAAAATTAACGAACCTTCGGCATCGCTTGTTTACAGGTTCGTGCTAATTGGCAGTGTTATTAGCAAGAAAGGATAAATACGCTGCCCGTCGTAGCTTTAGGGAAGGAATGTATGATTGCCTAACATAGATTTACAGGAAAAATAGGAGAGATTTCAAATCTGTTCTCCCACCCATCATGTAACTGAGTTTTAGGGTTTATAATGACCCCACGAGTACTAATTAAACTGGACTCTGCAGCTTTACACTGCAAGAAATATCAGGTCTCCTAACTGTAGAGGTGTTCGACACTGGGAAATATTCAAATAAAAACCTAGTGCAGTGTGAAAAATAGGACACTGGAAATAGAAACACGTAACTGATGCTAAGTGGTAAATAAGAAATAAAACTAGGCAGGCATTGTTCAACAGTCTGGATGCTGAGCCGGGAAGAGTTTACTCAACCCAGATAATTGTCTTTATAAAAAATGGCAAGGATTATGGAATCTGTAGCATTTTCATGCTTGTGTGAGACGCACACAGTTGTCCTAATTACTTCTGAAGGGGATAACGTTTATCTCATTACTAAACTAGTGCCAACAGCAGATAGGGAAGACACTGGCAAACCAGCTCTTAGTAATTCTCAGATGCATCTTTAAGAGCATTGTTTAAACATCCACATCTCCAGAAGGCAAAAAAGACTCAATGACAGGACAAACCCGATCTCAACAAGCAGGAAATCATAGGACCTCCCCACATCTGTTTTCCTCTCATTAGATTAGCAGTGGTGTCATATCCGATGTCACGCTGTTACACACTGACCTTCAGCTACTTAGCAGACTTATTATTAATTTTTAAACACCAAGAAAGCTTTTTGGAAGCTGCCTCTTTCTTGTCAAGGAACATGAATATGCACCGTTCTCTCCGCCAGGCCGATTGCACTGGGATGGCATCTGGAATATGGGCAATAAGGGTTCAAACCCGCAATATTTAAGTTGCCAGACAAACTGAGTGGTTAAAGATCAGGACTTCACCTTTTACCTGGGAGATCTGCAGATGGCCTTTCGTCTCTTTTGAGTTCCCTTTGAGGTAGACATCTAAATGCCAGTTTTCTTTTTGCATTATTTTTTGCTGCTCATTTTAATTACATTTCAAATTTTGGCTCTTTTCTCCTACTACAGCTAATGAGACGCTTAACAAAAGTAGCTAGAGTTTATCACTCAAAGCTATTTTATAATGAGAGAAATTCCAGGTCTGCGCAACTCTAATTCTAACAAATATTATTATAGACTCATGTCTTTCTGGTTACCGCATCATCAAACGTTCTGACCAGCAGTTGCTGAACGCTGGACAAATCCAGCCAAGGTTTCCCTTGCTCTTGCTTGCTGAAAACACTGAGACTTTGCTGCGTGACAAGAACCACAAACAGTAACAGCGTTTTATTTCTTCTGCTGCTCCAAGTGTGAGCACAGAGACAAGGGACAGGCAAACTCGCCTCCTCCGAGCACAGAGCCCTGGTTATCGGTTTTAAAGACAGAAGTTGCCATTCAGCTGGAAGCAGCTAAACATCCCGACTTCAAAACATCCTCTCTTACCAAATGCAAACATATTCTCTGTGAAACAAGCAAAACAAATAAGCCTTAAGTACTTCAGATACGTGAATTCAACCTCATATTTTCCCTATTAATTTATATTTTAGAAGTTTCAATTACATTTGGAATGGAATTTGTTCAATATAACGTTACTTATCCCAGAGTCCGGGAGCGCTGATTTGGCTGAGGTGGCACTCCTGTGGCCTAATACTTCCATCATTTCAGATTTTAGAAATGAAATTTATTGCAACAATAAATTGTTCACAGGATGTTAACCAAAGGGTCAGAGCAGGGAAGCCATTCCAGACTTCCACCTCCAGGCAATACTCCTTTTCCTATTAAATCCACTTTAATCCATTCTGCAACATAAGAGGTGCAGAATGAGCCGTCTCCAATTGTTTTTAACATGGCTTTTGAACGTGGATCTTTGACATAGTTTTAAAATGCATCAGTCCTTTATGTGTTTATCTATGCTGATGAGCATTACGTTCTGCTTCAAAAATATCTGTTTCTGCACTTGGGTTGTTTTATTTCCCTATTGTTAAAATGAAAGATTGGCTAAAGCATTTCAGCAGTGCCTGTCAAGCGCTTCCTTCCTCCTGCAAATCCTAAAGCTCTGATTCTCATCATTAAGTCACTGACAATATAAAGACAGACCTCTTCAAATAAACCATCATCAACAAAGATAAATGCCCAGAAATGATACAGAAATTGGCCTGCAGCGTCATTGCAGCACAAATAGAACTTTCTGAAGAGGAAATACATCCATATTCACTACCCAGAGCTCAACATAGCACAATAATGACCTGCATTTTAAAAGCCCTCTTGTATCAAGTGCTGTGCAAGGATTCAGAAGCTTTTCAAACTTTTCGTGGGCCGCGTGAAAGGCCCCTCCATTCCATGCAGATAGAGCCATCAGCTCCGCTAGACAACGAGAACAACGTAGTTACCAACCACTTCTGCCCGTGAAAGGTCCAGCTGAAGGTCAATCCAATAGCCTGCCCTGGTGGTGGATGCTTAAAAACCAGCGTAAGGAAAGAAAAGCACAGATGGTTTGCTACCCAACCTCTTCACAATCAGAGTGTTGCATGTTTTTCGGAGCTGGAAGTGGCCTCTGGAACACCGGTGAACACGTTTTCCAGGACATCCCTTTACCCTTTGTGGAATCAATCTGTATTTCGAGTTGCTGCAGCACCAATTGCAAGGGTCCCACAATTTAATCACTTGTTTTCTTAAAAATTACTTCATTTTGTCTCTGAAACCCACTGCTTACTAATTTCTAGTGCCCCTCTGCTTCTTGTATTGCGATATATAGCATCCCACAGTCATCATGCTCTCTGTGTCTTCTCCTTAGCCATCTTGATTTTGAATTTCTACCATGTAATCTAAATGGAAACCCATCCTCCAATGCTTCTTATCCCGCACTTGCTTTCTTAGTAGTCTGGTTTAAGGAATACCAAGCAGATCATGGCACAAATGGCCAGGGTACAGCTCAGGGAACCCGTATTTGCACGTTCCCCCGTCACCGGACATTCAGTTGAGCACTTGGAGTTGACTCACAGCCTGAACTAAGCATTTGGAATCAACTGGGAGATGCCAATTGCTGCCATTACTCCAAGTGTAAAAAGATTAACAACAGTTTATCCAGCTTTTATTCTCCTGTGACTGACTGCAGTTAATTCTACTAACACCTCACACCACACAGCCCAGGCCCAACAGCAGCTTAATTGCTCCTGCACTCACTCTATTCTTTCGCTCCGTCTGGAGCGGAGCCGTGGAAGCCACCGCGCTGCCAGAATATTAGAATCAGAAAAAGACTCCGAAATAGAAACACAGCACTAGGCAGATGGTTGAGGTCCTTCCTTCATTTGCTTTTCAAATTAACTAAGTGTGTCCAAATGAGACACTTGATAACTGAATATCAGTTTTCCTTTTCCAATATAGCTGCGCTCTGGAACAACTCGGGTTTTTTGCCTTCTTGTAGATGAATGTTAGTTGCGAACACTCAGTTTATATTTGGGGAAGCAAAGGTAAAGGGTGCATCTGAACCTGACTTTATGGGGCCAAGTTTTATGAAACACCAAGTCTTTTTAAAGCATTTCTCTGCAATAAACACTGCTTCTTTCATATGGTACCTGGAATCACATCAGTGAGACACTGCCGGAGATTGAGTGTATTCCATGCAACGACACAGGTCTAAGGGTGCAGGTAAATGTGCCTGGAGATAGGGCAATGGTCCGAGGAACTGAAGCCACCGTTGGTGGAGCTGGGGACCCAAGTGTGATGGGGTGGAATGCAGGGTAACACAAAGCACCTGCGACAGAAATAAAAACATAACGCAGAGCAGATCTAATCTTCCTGTCTCCTCCAAACCGCTTCAGAGGCAAGGAAACAACACAAGAAAAACCCGAAAGAGAAAAGCCATCCTCTTTCATTTTGTGGGGCCGTTCAACCCATTTGCTACAACATCTCCTCTGTCCCCTCCACGAATATCTGCAGTGATGGCAACTGTGCAAAATAAGGTTTCTTGGAGCAAGAAGCGCTTCGTAAACAGTCACATCTTAAAGCACAACACAAGGAGACGTGATTTCAAATGTTTGGCAAGGTGCAGGTACATCATGACAGCATGTTAAATGCATTATTCAATGCACTACAAAGTGTAACATGTCAAAGTGACAATTTATACTGTATTTACCTCCCGTCAGCAAAGGCATTAGAACAGAATGGCGGGTGCTTGAGCAACAGAACTAACGGAGTGGAAGAGATATCCAACCTGGAACAGCAAAGAAACCAGCTTACCAAAGGTAGAGCTTTTAACCTCAAAGGGGAATTTCAGGAAATACTTTGAGCCAGAACATTTTAGTGAACAAACCCATCGCTTTTAGTTTGCAGACATTGTCATGAGTTAAAAAAAAATGTTAAAAAAAAAAAAAAAATTAAAAAAATCAGATTTGTAATATCCCTAAAACTTCATATCAAAGTGGGTTCCCAAATTGTATCACCTACCATTTCCTTTACATCCCAAGGGGATTTTCTGCACTTAAGTGTCCTCAGGTACAGACACAGGAGATCTCATCCAAGTTCCTTTTGCTGAGGGCACAGCCAAATAAATTGGGGTTCAATAGACCTGGCTTATCTCCCAGCTCTGCTGCTGTCCTGTAGGCTGAATTGCAGTGAGCAGGTCAGTCCGTCTATTTGTGAACGGAGATTAACACTGATCATCACAGCAGAATTCTTAGAAACAAGTGGAAATGAAACCTGTTCTACTAGAACAGTCATTATTCTTCCAGTTAGTGCCGTAATTAAGCACTAAAACTTTCTATTTCCCTCTTCCAAAAATTCTCTCAGCTACAAGTAAGCAAAATGTTCTGAAAAACTTATTTAAGCTTCCAAGCTGGAGTTGATGAACAAGAAACCTCAGTTGCCTGACTCAGGTACAGGAGCATAAAGGCAATGACTACACTGAGAGCTCGGGTAACTCACCGCCGTTATCGCCGGCCCGCGTTACACAGCCCACGAGCAGCAGCAAAGGGCCACTGCTTATGTTTATTGTAAATCATTCACTAAAATGGATGCTACACAACATTAAAAGTACGTCGGGTGTCCGGGTGCAATAAAAAATTAATTTACCATTCACAAAGCTTCTCATTTAGTTAAATCAGCTTTGTTTCCGCTACATTATCTGTATGTTTCTAACGTATTTATTCCCTATATTTTTGCAGAGCTGGCTCAAACTAAGCTTTATCTTTTATTATTAATTTAATGTGATTTCCGTGTATTCCTGGGAGCAGGGCATGGTGTAACAATTACACTACCACATTGCCATCTCCAGGCAAGCCAAAGAACTGTCTAAAAGCTCTTGCAGATATATGTAATGCTCTTGCATGTAGATGTAATATTTTAGAGGAATTTCTTCTAAAAAATCCTCTTTTGGAACACTCTTCTATTTCAGAGAAAAGCATCAGCCATTTGCACTGTGTTTTGCTTCTAGAATATTTCCACAGCCATAAACACACGGAGGCAAGAGAGGCAGCTCAGGGATAACTCTTCTCTTTGAACTTGCGCCCTCCAAAAATTGCAGTTTGGTTCTAAAACAGATTTTAAATTTAAATTTAAATTTAAAGAACTAGAACGCTCTATAGAGTCCCTAAGCTGACAAACCCAAGACAGCAACTCCATGCCCTCCCATCAAGCCACTTCCAAGAGCTCTGACTGACAAGGACAAAAAGTCAGTCGTATCGTATCTACAACTTCCATTTGATTTTAACATATCCTGTCGCATTAAGACTTCCAGCACATTTATAAGCAGCGCTGCTGAAGAGATGCCCAGTTGTAAATTTTGGCTGGGAAGGGACAGCTAACACCGCCGTAAGGATTTCTCAACCTCGCACATGCTTTGACTGCAATGTGGAGGCTCACAATAGCTGTGCTGCCCTGTTTTCAAGCTAATTAAGCTGTTCCAACTAATTACTCTACCCTTCAAGAATCACGATGAGAAATGACATATGTAAAACTTCTTGGAAGTGTTGTGCACTCGGCAACTTTCTCGCTTTAAAATGAAGGGAGCAAAACTAATTGTTAAACCTCTTTTGTTTAAACACAGATTAACACTCTGTTTCCGGGAAGATTTTTGGGAATCATCACGGCTCGTACCAGAATAAGGGCCAGGTTTGCAAAGGCACATGTGGGTGTGTAAAACATGTAGTGTTTTACAAGAATGGAATAATGGCAAGAAAGAAACAAATCCTGCCACAGACGTACCAGTAGATTTATTACTAACTGCTTCAGCTCTTACCTAAACTGGAAAAGTGGCAGTTTAGACAAATGGGGGAAAACAGAGCATGGGCTGCCTCTTCATTGCATCTTCCTTGTCAAGGATATACAGGTACCATTGAAGACTTCTAGGAGAAAAAAACAATTTTATCAGATTTTAGGATTCTTTTTTTTGGTTTACAGGTTCTCACAAAATTAGAAGGTTTCATCCTGATCCTATTCCGATGTACAGATCTCCGAATACATCTGTAAAATTTAGTTGTCTAGTCCCAATGCCCAAAGAGTATGAAAGCGAAAAGAAAAAGGATTCATTGCAAGCACGTTGTCCACATGTGGCTTCCACCAGCAAAAGCTCAACACACTGACCTGGCTCTATTCCCACATAGGATGGTGAATGAGCAACATCAACCTATGCACTAAAACAACTTGTTTCTCAGCAAGGCTTGTTATCTGGTTCTGAGTTTTGCGGCAACACCATTTATACATCTGTGCCAACACCAGAACGATTAGTTCCATTCCAAGAAAGGAAAAATTAATCATATCCCTATTGAAAGTGGTTGTACATACGTATCCACAAAACCTCGTCCGCCACAGCAACAAGGAAAAAAAAATAATTCCTGAAGGGATTTTGTTTGTAGCCTGTGCTTTAACTGAATGATAAATCATTTAAATTCCGTTGGAGGAACAAGAGGGAACAAGGGTCAAATCTCACTTCACATGCTCATCACCTACTTAATGTCAAATCAAAACGTTTTGCTTTGTTCTTCAATTTACGAAACCTGAGGACAAATTACCACAATAAAGTCAGACTCTGCATACTGAAACTCAGGTTAAACAGAGGGTTGTGGGTTTTTTTTACTATGATTATCAACTGATTATAGCTCTACAGATGTCAGAAACAGATTGAGAAATCCAGAGTTTAGATTGCCATTTAGAGAACAAAATTTAGAAATCGTTGGGGAAAAAGCCTCTTGGATGACGTTCTCAAACCAATCACCAATTTCCTATGCCTATTTCGCAGCAGTTTTGGTGCTCTACTAATCACGAGAGCTTCATCATTTTATTTAAACCAACAAAAAAAGACAAGTGTACCTGCTCATTTCTCCACAACTCATTTGCTTGCCATTAGTACCTTGTAGGCGGATCTGCGTTTCCAGACCCCAAGTTTACTTCTTGCCCTAATCACTTTAAAACTCAGTTAAAAATCAGTTACTAAAACTCAGAGTGTGTTCCCATATGGATGTGTCCTGGATACAGGTCAGCTCTGATGTCTGCTCTTCAAGTTACTCTTATTAGCAAATAGAAGACCGACCAGAGAAAAATAGAAGGAAACATTTCCAAAGCTTTTCTGAAGATTAAGCTATAGCTCAAATGTTTATGGATGCTTGTCTGTTACTTGTCATTCAAATGGAAGTACGATTACAAAAAAAAATACGGCGAGATTTTTATACTCACAGATTTCGAGATACTACACAAATGAGGACAGTATTGTTACAGATTTTACATATTACCCCCCTCCTTTTAATCAGAAATCACTCTATAGCCCACTGGCAGAACCAGGAACATAATCAAGATCCATATAACCAGGATTTATACAAGGTTTCTGTGAACATGACACAAACAGAATCCATCTGAACCATTTCATCCGCATGCAACATTTTCTCCCCAAGCTGCTTTCCCCTCCTCTCAACCTCCAAACCACCTCAGGGCACTCTGAACCTATTTCTTCCAGTTACCTTGTGTAAAATCTTCAACGACAGGGTGCTACAGGAGGCGAACAGCCTTTTACAGCTGGGGAAATGCTCCTGAAGTTGCTGTCTGTCCGTATTTTCCAATCGCCTGTGGAACAGCGCAGGAATTCTTCAGAAACCCAAATTACTCAGTGACTTTTGAAAAGGAGACTTCAACACTTAAAAGTATGGTGTGTTGGGTCTCCCCCACCCCGCCGCAGAAGTTATTAACTCCAACCAGTTGCAGCATGTATGCCTGACATTAATTGACGTTATTGACAGGAGTGTTAAGTGTTAATGCGTGTTCATTAAGCAGATTTACTGCTCCCCTGCTCTCCTGTTTTCAAAGGAACCATGGAGCTACCTTGTTCTTCCTACTCGAACGGCTACTTTTTTATAAACCAAGGAAATCAACCAGCAAAAAAGACCACGTAAGACCAAAAAAAAAGAGAAAATAGTATGATTCTATGCAGATCTACAGGTTCGTATCATGCTGTGTCCACAGCAAGAGAGTTCCTTTTCTCCACAGCTCACTCCGACAACACCAGATAAATTCGAACAGCTGTCTTAGCTAATTGGCATCTGGGCCAGCAGCCCCAGTGTTGGAGCCTCTTTAAATGAAGCTTCAATATTGTGGGGACAAACCAGGATCCATTCAGGTCTCCAGCACTTCACTGAAGCCTGCAGACAGGCTTATTTACACCACTGAGAGTCGGTCCTTTGGTTCTTTCAACCCAATTAAGAGCAATTCAACGTTTTCGAGTGGTTTTCTGCCCCTGCTGAACTCCTGGATTTCCACAAGTGGTGGGCTCTAAGTCCTTAAAACAGAAGCCATTCATTTTTCTTCTAAATCAGCACTGCAAGAATTACGAATAACGTGTTGATCGCTGAGTTCTAGCTCTGGTTTTACATGCTCCAAATAAACCAGTTCTGAACAAAAAGCAGAGCCAGCCCGCAGTGCCATTGATGTGGCTGTGGACACATAAACTGCAGCAGGACCAGCCCCTCCATCTGCAGCCTCAATCGTGCAGCAACCCCGGCCCAAATTTTGGATGCCACCCTCAGACATAACACTACTGTTCATACGCCACACGAATACCAGATGCTCAATTCACGCAGATAAACCACACACCTGAATTTCCCCGAAGTACACGTATTAACCTCTTGTACTTCAATTGCCACGCGTTCATTAGAAGAGAATTGGTCTTGCGTTAAGCGGCCCACTCTTCTTTTGGTAAGGGTTAAAATACAGTGGCTATTAAGACTTGCATCGTATTTTTCAATATGAATTTATCTACCTTTCACTTTCCAGCCATTTAACTGTGTTATGCATTAGTCTTTAAGATTAAGGGCAGAGCTCCATGTTTACTGATTGTTGCTGCTGAACCCGCACACATTTATTATTAGTATTTTTCTTCGCACAAAGGATGCAAACTTCAATAATTCAAAAAAATGCCTTTGCCAGCAGGTAAAATATGCTTGCTTGAACAATGGCTCAAGAAATACCTTAATCATGGTCTTCCTGTGTTCTATCCCTCCTGCCAAGTAAATTCCATTGAAGAACAGAGTTTCTGAGAGAGAAATGGGGTCTGGCTCTTCATCTGCTCCAGATCATGCACGAGCATTTGCATTACTGTAGAAACACTGTTTTTCAACACAATGTCAGGTTTCTATTCCCAAAAAAAGAGCCTACTTTTGGCAGAGGAATTTAAATTTTCGCTTGGGAGGAATCAGGCTGACAAGCTGAAAGGTACATATGTCTACACGCACATTCAAAAGCATCACTGCAGTATCTCCGGACTTCTATTCCCTAAGGCATGTCTAAATTAAATTTCCAAATTAAATCTCTCTTGATTTACTTTGGCAAAATGTAACAGCATTACACCAGAGCAGCTCAGCGAAAGGGACAGTGTGATATATCACAAGTGCTTAGCCAGACAACTGGGCCATCAGAGAATATATCCAACAAATAACAAACTCCAGCGCACATGTACGAACCAGAGGAGCATTTATAAGTTTAAAGTGTCTGTTTTCAGCCTGAAGAGTCTTTTTCTCTCCCATATTAAGCATAACTTTTCTGCCAAAGCAAACAGTTGAAAATATGATTAAACATTTCTAACCGAGAAGTTCGTAACCATGGAATATGAATACAAAGTGATGGCAAACACGATGAAGGTCAAAACAGCATAAGATTTGATCCATTCTAGGGTTTCATTTCCTTAGGCAAATTTTGAACATCCAGTCCTTGATAGCATCTCTACAAATGACAGATTTCTACTGTTTGGGTTTTTTTTCTTAAAAAACCTTTTTCCAATGGCAAATCATCAGTAAAACGCAGATTACAAACAGAAAAGAGTCACCACTGAGGACCCATTTGAGGCAGAACAGCAGTGAGATGTGACCTGCTTTACCAATGCTCTGTTTCCACAGGACACCGAGAGTCTGAGGGAAACTACAAATTAATTCAGGTATCATTTTCAAGCTCATTCCTCATCTGGTGGAAAAATGTATGTGGCAGAGAAACAAACAGTTACATGCTTCTGAGCATATTCAATGAGACCCGTTGACACAACAGAGCTGCCGAGGCCATCCAGGCCTATTTATCCTGACTAATTTCCATAATCTATTGTGCCTGCATCTGCAGGCATTTGACTCAAACCGCTTTCAGAAGCAGCTCAGTTTTCCAGACCTTTTATTTTCCATTCCACTTCAATAAATGCCTTTTTCCACCCCCCCTGTTTTCACTCAATTGTATCACGTCTTCGTGTGAAGAATTCCCTTTGGATCACTTGGGAAAGAATATAACAGTCCGGAGGGAACCTAGAGTAGCAATTTCCATGGGGATCCTTCTCATGATGGCAGCTAACCTCATCCATAAATATTAATTACTGCAATATGTAAGGAATAAGCTAAGAAAAGTCGTCTTATAGCATTTAATAAAGTCTAACACTAGTCACATACACTGAAACAATACAGGTTTTATCTTCTTTTTCCAGAAGCACCGAGCGTGCTGCTTCCACACTGCTGGGATAACAGTCTCAGCTATTTGTACTGATAACAATAATCTATTGTTTAAGTGCCTTGCAACCCCTATAGCATTTATGGGAGACATTCCCATTCTGCTGAGGAGGACACGAAGAAGCATACAGCAATTTTCCAGGTATTGAAACGTGCTAAAGAAAACCCCCCTCGTATTTTAAGTTATAGCACTGCTTCCTGCAGAGTTATTTATTTTAATTTGAACTTATCTGCACTTCCGCGGGTGGATGACAATTCCTAGAACAATTTTACCATCTTGGAAAATCCAATAAAACTAAAGAAGAAAATCCAACACAAGATTTGAAGATGTAGCAGGATACAGGAGCAAAGAGACAGATTGCTATTGTCTCGCCCACTTTAGATCCAGAAACAAATTGCCTGGCAATGTCAGCACAGAGTTTCACTGCAGCTAATAACCTATATTGCTTTCGGCCCCAAGGAAAAGAAAATCTCTGCACGGCACCATCCTGTGCCTGCAGGCGAAAAGAAAGTCAATGTCCATCTGCCAGGGCCTGGCAAGTGGAACACGGGCTCTTCTCTGCCACGCAGATCCATCCCAGCACAGCAGAGATACGTAGAAAACCCCCAGATTAAGCATGATAGCAATTAAAATATGCATCTCTAAGGAAACAGCCTTGCACAATGGAAAAAAAAACGGTACTTGCGCCAAGTCTGCCTCTTGATAGACGCTCTGTGACAATTAACCAAAGGTCTGAATTGGCCTAGAAGTTTAGTTTATCAAACTATGTTCTGTCAGGCTGCAACTTGAAAAAGACTTGTGGGACAGACTATGGGGTCAGTCAACTCGCTGCTTTTCAGGGCAAACGGGATCTCTTCCCGTGTTCTGAAAGGCAACGAAACCAGAGCAGAAAAATTAAGTGTTCTGGGGAATGAGCATCCTGGAGCAGCAATAGGTGTTTGAGTCAGATAAACAGGTGATGGAGCCTAGAACCATTTTCATGACTTTGCAGAAAAGCAGTCGTAATTCTCCCATCCATAAAACAGAGAAACCTAAACGTGCTCCGAGTTCTCTAAGTGAACAGTGTTAAGTACATTATTATTATTATTCATAGTCATCAATCACTCATCTCTCAGCAGCACTAAAAATTCAGTCAAAGCAGCTCTCAGCAGAACTGATCCAGAACAGGTTGGGCTGCATAACGAGTATTCTCAATTTCAGGACCAGTTGGCTGATACAACGTGTACCAGCCCTAGCTCAGCACGCTGCTCTGCTAATGCTTCCCCATGTACCCAATTATACTCTTGTATTTGTTAATGTTACATGAGGAATCTTTACAATTACAGTAAATCACCTGCTATGAATCCCGGAGCTAAAAATCTGATGGGCTGCACGAGGTGGGTCTGGTTTTTAACGAGGATTGCAGATTTCTGATTTCTTGTTGGGTTCGTGCCTGAGATGCATTGTCTTTGTAATCACAATAAAGAAGCCAGGTTTGCAAAGAGCGCAATGACAAAACGCTACGTCATTATTCCGCTGTAGTTGAGCTCAGCAAAGGAATAAAATCCACGAATGACGGGTCCTGTCAATTCACAGAGCGAAAAGAAAAAACCTGCCCCAAAATGGTTATGAAAATGTCCTTGGTGGCTTGGGAGGAGGGGGAGAAACGACACTGAGGTCATTTTGTAAGACCTTGAATATTTTTAATTCAAAATTTGTATCACATTTTAATCAAGCCAGCTCTCTGCTATTTCTATCCAAGTAATTTGCATTCTGGCTGTGTCATGGGGGGAGTTATGAGTCAGCTAATATAATAACTATCAGAAAATGGTCCTGCATTATTCATGTTAATTGTGCTGAACCAAACACTGCGGACAGGAAAATGTATTTTCCATCACGATATTTTTTGCCTCATAGAGATTTTAAGAATTGATTGGACTGAGTTTCTTCCTCAAGATTAAACCTTCAGACAACAAGGATGTCAAATGCACACATGCCTTGGCAAATAACAGGAGTTCTGCCTCTGGATTTTCGTTACCTTCAGCTGGTATGTCTACAGTGCACAGATTTTGTTCCTCCATAAACGGCTAAAATAAAAATAAAACCCAATGCACTGGATTAGCAGCACACTCCAACATTTACAGATGCCTGGATCACTCAAAGAAAGCATCTGTTAACAAGAATGGTAATTTTCCTGCCTTTCCTCCGTTCCAGTCAGCCTAGTATTTCAACTTTTGACTTCAAATTTTAAAAAGCAACTTGCTTTCTCACTAGTAGCCTTGTTAAATAGCCCATCCCACCCTGTGACACAAAAATACAACATTTATGGCTGTTTCTGCTTCTCCAATTCGAACAAACATAACTAGCGTGAGACAAGTTTGTATCATCTGCAGCTATATCACAACCCTACTGGGAAAACCTATGGAAAATATCTGTACATCCACCCATTCTACCTGCATTGAGATGATGTTCTGCCAGCAGCCAAACCCAAAACTTCAGAAAATGTTGGAAACCACCTCACTATATTGTCTGCAAGTGTTAGAAACAAGTATCTGGGCACCATTCACCAAAGTCATTAATTCCCTTGTTCGGGTTTGGTTTGGTTTTGTTTTTTAAATAAACTCCAAGCAATTTTGTTTTGTGTTTTCCTTACATTTAACAGACAAATTAATTGAGCTCACCGGGTCGCTTGCACTTCCAGAAATTCCCCTTCAAATTGCTGAAGAAGGCACCTATAAAAGTAACTTAGTCTCAGTAGCAGAACTGGAACCAGCTCATGCTTAAGGTGACATCTGTATTCTTGTCAAAGCCTCATAAAAGTGACTGTCTGGAATGGCTGGGGAACTAATGGGCCCATGAGGACATGGGAGGAGACGAAAGGAAAGAAAGAGAGGGATTTAAAGCCTCACCTTGTTTTTCCCACGGGTGACACACCTCAACGAAGGAGCCGGCTGACAAACAGTAAGGTGCAAAGGGCCGAGCTGGGGGAGCTGGTTTTATTTCCAGAAAGTTAAGGAGGTTACGTACCTTTTTCACGCCAATCTATCAACAGCGAGTGAAATGAAAATAAATTCATGAACATCGAGCCAGCCAGTTCACATCCATTTTGCTCCGCAGATTCTCGACGTCTCTCTCGAACCCCGTTATCTCCGTATCCTTGAGGATGTCTAACATAAAAGGCTATTAACTCCCCTTGTAGGTGGAGACCTGAACATAACCGCTGGCAGATTTACGCTACTGCAAATGCAAACGCTTGATCAAGTTAGAGTCTGTGATCAGTAAAATGGATTGATAGTCTGAGCACACTTAACCCTAAAAGGCAGAGTGATAATACTCAGTCTTCATTACAGTAATTCAAAAGGTATGTTTCAGATAATTATAATCTGAGGCTTTACCTAATTGTAATTCAAGTTTCTGGTAAGTTTATCAGGTATGTGCGGACCCAGCAAGATAATGTAGAGGCAATCTGCGGAATTTCTACCGAACGTGCGCTAACGGATGATCCTGTAAGTACCTTCAAAGAAGTCAGCAAGTTTTTTTTGCACAGGACGAAGCGATAAGATACCACCACTTTTTGTAGCCTGATGCAAAAGAGACCATATAAGAAACTGAAGAGATCCGTGGTTTAGATCTTGATTCAAGAAGCCTTTTAAGCATGTGTTTTCCCACGGTTTTCACCGAGGAAACTTGCAAAAAACCAAGCTCAGCGTATGAACTTGTCTCTGAATCAGGTTCTAATGACTGTCTGTTAGTCTCATTTTTCAGTACAGGCTCTGCCAGGCTTTGGGGACAGCAGGCAACTCCAAGTGCAGCCAATGTCCGGATTTGTTTTTAACAGGTGCGAACTGAGGTTAATAAAAGAGCTTTATTATTTCCTAACTTTGTGTCTTGACCCTTGATAGAGAACGACGCTAGTTTATACCTTCAGTTCTCTGTGCACCGTACATACCTGTATGCCACGTGCACAGACTTCGCAAGCCTGAAAATCAGCCAGAACAATTACCCCCAGCAACAATCTACCAATTATCAGGTCAGCTACAGATGTAGTAATTCTTCTTAAGGACTTAAAGAACCTTTTTACCAGCTAAATAAAAAAGGTCAGCCAATGCTAATTAAATATAATGCCGCTTTGTATAGCAAAGGCAAAATATTAAGCAAGCCCATTAATGAGCTAACAAAATCAAAATGAATGGTTTATAACAGACTCTATCAATTATTTTACAATAAGGATGTCAGGCAGCATACAGTAAGTTACACAGGCTGACGTTTACTATGCTGTTCCTCCTAGTACACAGGCTGAACTTCCATCCTCAATGATAATTACAATTAAGTGGGACGAGTACTGAGGGTGTCAAGCGGGGACTGGTACATGGTCCCCTCTTCAGTTAAGAGCATCATCCGGGACCTTTGGCACTGCCACTCGAGCAGAAACGTCTTCAAGAGGACGTAATTTGCTACAAGTCAACCCTGCTGGCCTACAAACACATCTAAGTGGGGTTTCTTTATCTGTTTTCATTATTTAAGGGAAAAATATCCGAGTCAAAAAGGTTGCTTGATTTTTTCAGTGGAATCTAACCCTCCTTGTAAAAGAGAAAGAAACTCTTGTCTAAATGATGAAGAATTTACTCTAGGAAACTACAAATCAATCTTTGGGTACTGGTGGTAGTGCAAAAAACAAAACTTATAAATCAACCTTAGTTCCCAAAGACTGAGTTCACTGCATGTATCTCCACTCGTTGTTCTCTCTATAAATCTCTTTAGCTAAGAGCAATATCAGGTTTCCCAGAGGCATCACTCACAGTTACAAGCTCCATTCTTCAGCAGATTTCGAACACAAAATTATTCCAATTTAGGAAGTAATTTTTTAAAAGTTCGCAGCTCAGTTTTTCAAATAAATAAACCAAAGCTTTAAACAAATTGGACTTGGACATCCAGCCTCAACATCCCATTGGCGTTTCTGAAAAAATCTCAGACTTCCTTCCCCTCCTCTGTTTTTACTTCTGTTATTTACCAAATGGAGAGTCACAGTCTAAATGATATTTTAAACATATCTCTTACAGATCATGAGCATGGTTATATATACAGCAACGAGAGATGAAGAAGCAGCGCAGAGCGTAGAGCTAAATCCCAAACTCACTGGTGTTCAAACCCCGTGTTTATTTCCCCCTTTTAGAGCTGACACTCGCAGCTGCAAACTCTATTTCAAGACCTCACTAAAGTTCTCCGAAAATAAGGTTTAAAGTCTTAGGCCAGGAATGGATGCGAGGGAAAAAAGCTTAAGGGATTTCATTCATATCACACTTAATGTCCACAACACAAACTCCCACCTATGAAGAGGTTGATTTCGGTACCCAGCTTGCCCAAGTGTCTCTGCATCCCTGTTTCCTGGGCAGTTTTAAGATGTATAACTTCGACTCAAAGCTCCTGTGGTGTGAACTCTTTATTTAGGCCATAAACTCTGAGGCAGAAGCCATCTCACATTTTATAATTGCTTATCCAGCCATGCCCAGATGTGACAAACATGTGAATTCCACCGGAGTAAAATGGCTAAACATTAGGTAAAATTTTTTTACATTTCATCCTGTGTGTCTCATTACAACCAAGTTCTCAACGCACTGGTGGCTGCCTTGGCTGAATCACAGTGCAAAGTCTGCTTCGCCATCACAGCAAACTGAAAATGTGTGATTTTCCTTTTGGGCTGTAACTATATAAACACACGATCGCTGTCGACAGCAGCTCGGAGCTGAATCACACGCTCCTTTACCTCCCTGCGTTGCACTGGTGCCTGTTTCGATGAGACTGCAGTGCACATCTGTCTAGACGAAAACAAAAATTAAAAAATAGTCGTTGTTTCTAAATCCTAGAATACCAGATTGGAAGGAACCACAAGTACTGCAACTCGGAAAGCCCAACAGCGTTTTCAAAAAGCAAGGTTCATTGCAGGAGACAAAGATGAGATGTGACAATTACTGCAGAACCATCCATCGCAAGGAACGCTCAACAACCTAAAAATGTCAGCTCTTGTCATGTTCCTGACACTGCTGGTGATTTTAATTGCCTTTCGTCCTTCTCAAGTGAACGATAGAAAGGACAGGTGGAATATTAGATTTTAAACCTCTGGAAGTTCAGTCCAACAAACATAAAACAAATGTAAAACCCTTGTCACGTCCTCTGCAGCACAGCGAGGCCGCTGAAGTGCAACTTCACAAACACAGAGCTGAGAACTTTTAATGGGACAGCTTTGTCCAAACCCCATCGAAATTACAATACAGTTGTGTCTGTTCTGCTTCCCAAACCTCAGCCACTTGTACTTGTAAAACGTGAGCCAAAGAAACTGCTCTAAAAAACTTATTCCTGCAGCTTAAGACATCACAAAATGCCGTGGCATAACTCAGGGTACAGCAAAGGATAAACCAGGAGATACTGCTGTGGGAGAACAATATTCCCCTCTAAGACGCAAGCAGAAGCAGAGACCTGGAGGTGGAATGAAGGTGCAAAGTGCGTTAGACATCTCGTTAGGTCATAAAGGACAACATGGCCAGCATTAAATTAAGCAGCGCTCTACAGAAATCAGCTAAAAATCCAAATAAACTGTGGGGTGTTTTTTTTGGCGTGGGGAACCATTCCAATGCACACAGTTCCCTTGCTGGCAGCAGATGACTTCTGTCCCCTGAAGAATCCAGTGGGACATCTGATACTCGCATACAGTCTTGGGATGAACGGCTCGTTTCCTTGATGCTTATTACTAAAAAACGGTAGCAATAACTTCACTTTTTTCCCCTGGTTCTCTCCTACACACATGCCGAGAACTTCTCCAAAGTTACTCATGCAATATATTTGTGGAGGTTAATTCAGGACAAAGATCCCAGGAAGAAAATAGCACAGAAACTACCAACATATTCTCTTTTTTATTGTTTCTGACAATCAGTAGTAAAATGTGTTGCTGCTACCAAGGGAGCCAGTTCTAACATTACTCATTTTACATTAGGGTCCAGAAGAATAAATCCTTCCAGAGCTCTTGCTGGCGTTAAGCTAAAACATAAGTCTAGATTTGTAAAGGAAATGTATTAAACAGATGAGACAGCAGTGGAATACAGATTTAAAGGAGAAGAAAGATATTGTATCTTCCTTCCCTGTGTACCATTAAAGAACAAACAGAAGGCAACCGCATGGAAACAGCTGAGCTGCAAATAACTTCATCAACTAATATATAGGTGTACAGTCCTAACAACAAGAAGTAAATCACTGTATTCCACTGTGTTCTAGTTAGATTCTGGAGATTTCTGCAATTGTAGGTAAAGTGGCCCCTAAGAAAAATAACTAATGAGAGGATGGGCCACAAATGACTTTTTTGCTAGGTCCACTCCACGTATCAAGGCAGCTGGTTTTGCCACAGTGCATTCGTTCAGATAACAATACGTATTAAATCAGGATACACACCTTTTTCCATGAAGACAAAGCTCAAATGGCTGCTACACTATGCTTGCATCCAAACAGGCACAGACTATGACAACAAAGACAGTATTTAAAGAACGGAAACAGCTTCACTCCTGATCCACAACCAAGAGAGCAGAAAGTAACCCAGCCAGGGCCAAAGAAAGGTCCTACTTGGGTTTTTAAAAAAAAAAAAATCAGCACATCTTTTGGGCCTGATTAAAACTCAGCTCAGATGCTGCATCATTTCCTTGCCTGTCACACAAGGCTGCTCAACACAGCTGTTTGAGCAGGAGAACAAAATCAAATTGGCTGCGCTCACCAGACAAAGAGAGTGAAAAAACCACCCTGGCTGTCAAGGTAGAAGAAAGATACAGGCTATGATGTGCCAAAGGCTGGAGCAATCATCGGATGCACCAAGCGTAGAGGAACGATCACAGCATGGCAGATAACGTGTTGATATTGCACCCCACAAAGCAAGCTGGTGAAGAGGTGGGAACTGGATTCTGGGGAAAGCAGGCGGCTTGGTTTCCATTGTGTGCTTCAAAATATCGCCTGGGTGCACGGTGAGAGGAATCTCCCGTGACAGCACATATAGGAAGCAAGGAATGACCAGAAGGTTTGCGAGTCACACAGACATCCCAGATCAGGCCTTGTTGTGACAATATCATTTAGGTTTGTCAAGTAAGGCTGCTCAAGGCTGAAAATTGATCTGCAAACTGTCACTGCATCAAATTAATTGTTCTTTGTAAGGCCTTTGTCCAACCCTCCTTAAATATTTGATTATTTTCTGCTGTTAACAGAGACAACATTATCTGCAAAGAAAGACAGGGCTTCTCTTGGACAACTGCCCATCGAGCCCTTCCAAAAGCTTTCTAAAACAGCCAGACAAGCCAAGCGAGCATATGGGAAGCAGTGACTGAAACACAGTTCCAGGGAGTCCAGGACCAACCACAACTAGAAGTACACAGACCCAAAACATCTTATTTTAAGAGGTGTTTTCTCACCAGCAGAAAGAAGGGCACCCGTTTGTGGCTACAGTAGCAGAAAGGCTGCTTTGATAAGCTGAAATAAATCATCAGCTGCTGATCCATCCTTCTCCATGCAATCTAAAGCATCTACCACTCTACCAACACTGAGAAGCGACAGAGCAGCCTGTCCACTGGTCTGCTGTGAACATTCAAGGACAATGATGATACCTGTGACATCCCGGATATGGTAAAAGACACAACAACCAGTGACCCAGGACGACACGGCAAGACTGGAAGCTCTCACCAAGCCACCACCACCCACACGTGGTTTGCGCGCCCAGTTTCGCTGCCCATTCCAAGAGGAACGCAAGTAATTAAGCGTTCACCCCAGATCCTGCAAGAAAGGTGCTTTTCATGTGCTTTCTACTATGAAATTATGTCTTTGTTCATGTTTAAAGGCAAGGCTTGTCCATAGCACAAGGTGTCTGCATAGATGAGAAATACTTCGTCATTTCTACCACCCGCTCTCGCAGGCCTGAGCCGGTGGTGGATCCTGAACACAGCAAGAGCAGCTCAAGGTCTTTATGTGATCTTCGGCAAATCTTAACAGCTTGTCCATCAGCAGCGTAACACAGATAACACCAAGTTCATCTGTGTGCCCTGTGGGAAGGCGCAACAGTCCCCTATAGAGCAACTTTAAAAAGACAAAGTCTTATCAATGGTTAATTGGTATTCAAGTCTCGTTCAATGTGAAAGAAATTGTCTGTGAAACAGAATTTTGTGCTCTGCACCTGAGCAAGGCAGACCTGAGCAGGAGGCTACTGTCATCAGTGTGCTGCTCCGACAGTTGGTTGCAACAGCTGGATTCTCTTTATGCTCCTCTCTTTTATGGAAAAAAAGCTGAATTTCAGAAATCACAGTATTTGGGACTGTATTATAAGAACCAATACAGGTCTATTAATATGGGAAGGAGAAACGTTCTATCAAATTTAATCAAAATTACATGAGTTGAAGAGGGGACACTTTGAACAGTTCAGAGAACACAGGCAAACCAAAGAAGACTAATAAAACCTAAACAGCACCACTTATGTGTTTCAGAAAAAAATAAAGATTCTGCTCAAGAGGGAAATTAGAAGCCCAAACACTACAGTTACTGTTAGCAGAAACACTCATATTTTAGCCCAAACTCTGTTTATTTCCAGCTACTGAACTGTGTCGTACATAATTTTAGGGCAGAGATTCAAACGCACTGTATTTGCTTCACTTAATACTACATAACATCATTGTGGCCCAACACACAAAACAGTTATATTGGCAGAAAACAGATTAGGAGTCCCCTGCTACAGTATTTTTCTGAACGGCGGTGGCGTTTTACCGTGACTCTGCATGAATAGCACCCATGGGTGATCATAAAGAAGATTTGCAGGTATGAATGGGTGACCATGACATCTGCATACAGCATAAGTCCAGAAGGGCAGGGCTGCATATTGAAGGTATCAAAGCTCTAGATGGGAATGGGGTTTTATTTTTCCCACTAGAAATAATCATTTGCAGCTTAATGGAAAATCATATTCATACCAAAATAAAATCATTTATTTCCATTTGAGTTGGAGAGGGTTGCATTTGTTATTTAAGCAAAGCTTTAAGATCAGTTATTTTAATTGAAATGCTTCTTATAATGATAAAACAGAGAAATAATGTTGGCAGGAAGAAGATAACCAGCCTCGACTTGTGTTAAAGCCTGCTGAAAGATGGGTCATTGACTCAACTCAAAACACAGGCCATGTTACCAAATTCACTCATCATTTAAATAAATACTTCTGCACTATTCAGCTGCCAGCATTCATACTTTGCTAGCTTTTTTAATCAAGTCTTCTTCCAAGTCTTGACACAACAGATTATTCTTTGATAGGACAAATTAAGGTCTGTACAGACTTCTGAAGCATCATGGTAAACGACTTGGTTTACTTTTTGAGTCATGTTTGTAAATTGTTATATTTTAGAACTGATACAGTCATGCTGCTAGAGAACTCCGGAATATTCTCCTTAATAGCACAGCAGCATTTCTTTGAACCTGCTTGGTTACGCTTATTTATGCCTTTGACTCACCGACTGTGCTTCCCTTACAGTCCTTTGAAATAAATTAAATTGTTGCTCTGGATAAAGAGGGCACAGCTGTGGGCTGCAGCCCTCAGATACCTGGGAACATATTTTGACTTCCAATTCATTTATTTCTGATTGAAGCCGCTGACATCCTGTTTGCGATAGAAACCCGTGTCCCCGTTCTAAAAGCTCCGGCAGACCTTGAAAACATCTTGTACCGAACACCAGCGCTAACAGCTTCAGAAAGCTGTTTGTGCCCTCTGCGACTCAGCCGTAGAGGAAATTTCATGTGCAGCATTACCAAAATCACTGCAGGGGAGCCTCCAGCCATTCCCTTCAGCTGGCGGTTTCCGATTTTATCTGCAGCTAGAGTTGTTTGCATTACAACGTCTACAGTTTAAGTATCTGCACAAAGCTTTGCGGCGGTAAGAATAAATGGCGTGCAGGTGCTTTATCTCCCGTCCTCTCCCCTGCTATCTGACAATATTGCCAAGGATAAAAGGATTAATGCACAACTACCTCTGACATAAAGAGATGGGAAAAAGGCCCAGATCCCCTGCTTGCAGTGAGCAACACCCGATTTGAGGGCTACTGAAGACACCAGCAATCCTCCTCCTGAGCTCAGAGGACTGAGTACCACACAAGGTGTTAAAAACCAAGCCGTTCAAAATCTCCATCCCCTGGTCAATGCACCCACAAGGTGTTAAAAACCAAGCCGTTCAAAATCTCCATCCCCTGGTCAATGCACCAAGTGTGCACACAACAGCCAGATCTAACCGTGCCGGACAGGATGAATTCAAACCCAAGGTTTATTGCTGGGCCGAATACAAGCCGCAGCGCGAAAAAAAAACCCGTAGGACAAGCACATCTTGATCTCTGCAGCGACATGAGAGCTGGTGGAGCATTTTACAGCCTGCTAATAGATTCTAGAAACAGGAACAGGTTAGCAGGTTTTTTCCTTTGACTCACTCTACTATGAATTAATACAATTTAATGAAGCCGGTGATGCGGTGTAGCAGATGGGTTGTATTTAAAGTTCAGCTCTCTGTAGCCCTTGGTTCAGCTTTGTCCGTGAGAACGCAGCAAATTTGAAGCAGGCTGAGCGGCTAGCACAGTTTCTGCAGTGCTGTGCCTTCCCAATTCACCTTTATACATATTAAAAAAAAAATAAAGTATTGAATGCATCCCCAGCCTTGACAAAACGTGGTGAATGAGGTGATAAATGTTAATGGAAGTAGCTGTGCTACTTACAATGGTTTCATTATTAGCATCAAACAATGCATTAACATCTGTTTTATTAATGGAAAAATACAGCTTAATAACCTAATCCGCTGCTAGCAGCGCGATGCAGAGCTTAATCAAAATTGTGTTCCTCTGGGTTTGTTTTTTTAATCAGCAATGCAGACCCTCCTGTACTTGGCTAAACAATTGTATCTGTAATCACCAAAATTTACTATATCCCCTGCATTACATGCTTTCCATTCAAAGTAATACCTCTGCAATGTTTAATTATGCAGTACATTACAGATCCATCAACTTTACAGCAGAAACAAGTACATATAAAGAAATCTTTCCATTATGAGCAAGAATATTTTTTTTTATTGCATACAACCTAAATAATGTAACGTTATTTGGGTTAGTTACCCAGCAAGACATAGATTTCAAGACTCATTTCTTTTAGGAAGGCTCTGTCTTTTAAAACTAGTCTTGCATTAAAGATACACAAATATATACTTGGCATTGACAGCCACGTTTATGTCTACTCCTATACCCACAATATGAACTGACACTTGCATCTAGCAGTTTTATTGGCATCCAGGTGGCTATCAGTAAATTATCTAGCACTGTTTTAGTTGGATTTTTTTGTTCAGAAAAAAAGAAGATGCTCCATTAACTGGAAGTCTTTCCCTGTCAGTATTCAGTTCCCCTCTTTGCCACAGCGTTTGTGTCACGTTGAGCAATCCGCTTGGGCTCTAGGCACAGAGTTCACTTGTAAGATAAAAATTAGAAAACAACACTTCCTTAAGAGGGGACTATGAAAAGAAACAGTCAAAATACCCCACTCTTGCATTGTGGGTTATGTTAGTAGAGCAAATTAACTGATGGTATTTCTGTCTTCCCCCAGATTTAGGTTCATGTAGGTGGTATCAAGGCACCCCAAAAGTCAAGGTATGCAGGCAACAAGCTCCAAGCAGACTTTAGCCACAAACGTTTAGCAAAGGAACCAACCAGAAACCGGGTTTATCCAAAATTATTCAGCACTCCAACGTTACAAAACACAGGTTCGGATGCCAGTCAGAAGTTCATTGTATGAATTGAGCTGCCTCTCAGCTGTCCTCAGAAGCCAGGAAAAACTAGAGAAATATATAAAATGACCATGCTAGCCAGCTTAATTTCTTTGCCCTTTTGTGAGGTCTAGCTTAATTCTGAAACTTTACCCAGAACTACTTCTACAAAGTGCATTTGAGTTTCAACATCTCACTATACATACTTCCTCCTTGGAAGCCAATTTTATGAAGAATATAAAGAAGCTGTTTTAACACAGGGCCCAATAACACGTCTCAGTCAAGTCCAGAGCTATAATTAAAACTTGCATGGGAGGAAGGGAGGTGGCATCAGGTTTCCTGCCGCTCTTTTTAATGTGTTGCTCCTGCCTGTCTAATGGCAAAGCCAGCGGACGATTCCAACAGCGTGTTCCTCCTCACCCTTCGCCTTTTAAAAGGGAACGTCCGCTAATTGGTGATTAATCACCTTCCTCAATGTTGCATATAGCAAGCGGAAATTTGATTGCTATCCTAATGATAACAAAAACGTTATTTCTGCTAGAAGGCTCACAAGCCTGTTTTGCACAGCCGGAGGGAATGGTTTGGGGCCTTTGGTACCACGCGCTTCATTTGCACCGACTCGGGGTGTTTCTGGGTTCGGTAAGGTTGCCAGCTTTTGCAATTACAGCCTTTTTTGTTCTGGATGCAAAGAATCAGTGCTTGCTACCCATTTATAAAGGTTTCAAGCCCTTAATGTTTGGAAAGAAAAGGATGAAGGGAGGTAAAGACCGGAGCTTTTGCACAAACACAAGAGAAAAGCAGCTCCCGATCCACACAAACATCTCAATCCCGCTTACTCTCAAGGTGGACAAAAGAAGGTAAATATCACATGCCAACGATGACACCTGGATCAGCTGCAAAGCCAAGAACACACAAGCTGAAGCTGCCTCAGCACCATCCTGAATGAAATTATAATTGCACCCTCTGCTATTATTTGACACTTAAGCATTTGTGCAATAAACAAGTGAGCAAACAGGACCTCCTGCTGCCGGAAGATTTAAAATACAAGAAATTATACAATCGGAGCAGATTCTCTCTCGCCAGGTACATGAAGCATTGCAAATTAAATGTTTTGGGTGTGTTTCCTCACGTTTACATCCCAAAGCGATTTGAGATTGGCCCAGAACTGATAGCAGGAAAATGTTCTTTGCGTCATGCAAATCATTAAACCTTAAGCAATTTCATTAAGTGTTTCCACACTTGTAGAGCAAATGAGAAAGCAGCTGGCTGCTCGGTTTTACTGAAATCTTTGCTTGCACACACAAACAGATCCTAACACTCAAGTTAATAGGGGCAAAACTGGCACAGCAGCAGATCTTTACAATAGGATTGATAAGGATAGTTAAGATCCTTAACTGTGGCAGCCAAAGGATATTGTGTTTGAGAACAAAGTACACTATTTCCCTGTTTTATCTGATAACCAACACATCTTTTACTTGCATGGGACATTAGGTGAAATTCCAGTTAATAACAACCTAAATAGGAGAAGATTTCTTGTGCATTTTGAAAGCCAATTTTCTCTTACATCTAAAAGCAGCAATATTTAAAGTAACCCAATAAAACACTGAAATCAGAGCTGAGTAATCTGTTCTCCCACAAATCCAGCTGTTTCCATCGAGCACTGTGGTCTCTTGGGGCTTTTCCCATATTCTGCAGGGCTGGGGAGCGCTGGGTGTTGCTGCTGGAAAGGTCATTTTATCACACATAGGGTTAAAAAAGTTGTTTGCAAGCGAGTTACGCTGGATGAGCGCGACTGCCTAAAGCGCCCTGGGAACAGTTTGCGCCTCAGCCCATCCTTAAACCTGTCTCTGGCCTTCCAGAAGTGCTGACAAACCAATATCCTCGGAGTCAGCTCCTGTTTGCTTTTCTATCACAAAGACGAGTGAGTGAAGGGACTTCAATAGCATTGATCGGCTCTGCAGGCTCGTCCCTCTTGTTTGCCAGGGCATGGCTGGGGGTTTCCATATTCCTGGGCTTAGCCATGGCTTTGGCACTTCTTGTTCGGTCCCTTAGCCCCATCTAGCGCCAAAGCGAAATAAAAAGCCCCCAAATAAGCTTCAGAGCACGACTCCTTTGCTTCGTGGTGAATTCTGCAATGCGTGTGGCCCTGCGCAAAGGGATTTCTGCTAAACGCCCCAGCCAAAAAGGTTTTGCAGCCCATGCTTAGAGAAATACATCGGGCAAAACGACATTATCCGGTGTTCTCAAGTCAGTTTGTGAGAAGGAAGATTTAGAAAGGCAGTCTTTGAACGATATCCGCATCATAGGAGGACAAACTGTTACGAGGGAAAATTATTTCCCATAACAAAGTCTTGTTCTTGTAGCTTTTCTTCTTTTTCTATGCTCTGTTTTCAGCGGGATAAGAGGCAACTACCTTATGCTTTTAAAGCTATTATACTAAGATACAGTCAAAATTAATTATTCCCTTTTGACAGGGACTTCGACATTTCTGTTGCAAAACTTCTCTGGAGATTCCCCCTGTAACAAATTATTTTTAAACAGGTGTTTGAAACAACCTCATAACCGATGAGCAGTTTTTATTAGTTTCCTGACCTATTTTCTAGTGGCACTGTCTGGCAATCCTATATAAACATGTTCTGAACTCTGTCTTCTGCAAAACTTAGAAAATACTTTCCTGAACCCTTAAATACAAACTATTTGGAAGTATTGCAATTTTCTCTGGTGCTAACTAGGGTGGAAAAAAAAACCCTGTGCTCCCCTTGTCCCTGTAAAAGTGTCTTTTGGTAGAAATGTTATTCTCTCAATGGAAAATTTGAAAAACAATGCTTTTTAGAAGTCAGAATTTCCATTCTCTTTCCCATCATTTTTCCCTAAATGCAAATAAAGCAAGCTCAAGAGACAAATACATTGCATTTAAATTGTATTAAACTGGGATCAAAATCTAAATCTACTTTCTAACATTTGCTAAAGTGTTACTGAGCAATGGCTAATGCAGGAACAGAAACGCTTCCTTTTGACCTTACAAAAGCCCTGATTTTTATTTTCCTGCCATGTACACTAGATTAGATCATCCATTATCACCCTCCATGGCTACAGAGATTTGTCAAGTCTTCTATGGCAAATATCCGCTGCAGCAAAGCAGGGAAGGGAACGCCAGGAAAAAAGTATTTTGTGATTTACCTTCTCAACATATGAATTTAGGTTTTTCATTTGGGCAAATCAGCGGGGTCCTTACCTGGCATTTGCACTAACGAGTCCGTGGTTTGAGTCTTGTAGACCTTTGGGCTGCGTGTTACTCTGTTGTTATATCAAACTTTTCATATCCACGCTGACTTGCAATTACTCTCTGTGGAAACAAAGGTAGCGTGCTTTGGCTAGTGCCCAGCAAAATTTAAGCATTAAATAGACAACGTGGATTTTTATCATGGTTCTTAAATATTTACCCAGCGCAAGAAGCATCCCCTAAGAACAGAAACTTCACCAGACGCTCACTTAGGAACATGAAACTGATAGAGTATTGCGCGTTACCTTATTTAATGCAAGAGAAAGGACCATACTGCTCAGGGAGTAAGTACATGCAAACCAACTTGGATTTTATCAAATTAATTAGTTCTTTTTCTAACTGGACAAGTGAACCCTTTCAAATCGAGCAAAGACAGATGAACGTGAGAAGAACGGGCAGATATTGGGTAGAGTGCTGCCCACAACTCTCATCAATACAATCCCGAACTCAGAATGAAAGGTCAAACAAAAGAAGATAATCAGAGAAGACATTCATGGCAACGCCACTGAAAAGTTAGATTACGCCATACGTAAATTTCATAAAGAGTATTTTCTCATTATTAAAACCCCTACCTTTCTACTGGAGTCATAGGTAACCTTTGTATCCTACCAGGCCAAGCTGATAATAGGCCAAGCTTCCTCTCCACAGCCTGTATTTAAAATCTATCATCACCACCTGTCCACTCACTAATTGCTCCTAATCTTCCCCAGGGAGAGTCAGATTCATTTATAACCTCTTCATGCCAATTTGGGTGGTTCTGCCCCAAATGAGTTCGGGTATGACAAAATACTTTGAGTGGAGCAACATGGAAGAAACTTTCCAGTAGTTTGAGTGATCAGTTGACGTTTATGGCTCTGCTTACAGAACATAAGACTTGAGATTCACTTTGAGAACTGCCCTGTAGAAAACCATGGCTACCGTGCAAGCTGAAGCTTCGTTTTTCAGTCCTTATATTTGCCACATATTTAGGGGTTTAATCAGAACACGTTTCCTCAAGCCTTGTGCCCAGATCTGTTGCCCACCACTGCCGCACCGTTCACTCCAGAGCAAGATTTAAGGTTTGCTGTGTGAACACATACATTATGGATTAATACAAAAACAGCCAATTCCTACGTAGCTTTGTTTGCCTAAACTTTCTCCACAGTAGACCCTGGACAAAATTAGGTACCTACTCACAGATTTTCTTTCTAAAAGCCATGCACACCTTGGCAGCTGAGCTGTGCAAGGGCTGGCAGCATCTGTCCTGTATCTTTCAGCACAAAATTGCTCAGAGCATCTGCAGTTTTTCTTGTAGGAACTTGCTTGACAGAGCACTGGAACGGACCGGGAGAATGTGCAGTCAGAAGCTGCATCTGTGCTGGAAAAAGCCATCACAAAGTCATTAGTCCAGGCTGGAAGCCTGCTTAGAAAAACCAGATGACAGTTAAGGAATACTCCAGGGTTGTGTATAACTGTAGGCTAACGTTGTAGTGTAAACAGGTTAATATTTAATAACATTTAATGCAAAATCAACTTCTGTGGTCTCTGTTATAGTGAGCTAATATGTTAGCTCTGACAGTGGAGTTTTCCAAGAGCCTTTTCAACAAAGAGAATCAGCATTTCCGTGGCATAGCTTAAAAAGTGTAATAGCTGTTAGCAGGAAAGGAGACAAGCGTATGTGTGAGTGCCAGAGTACGTCAAGAAAAAGGACATCAAGGTAAACAAGCTACCTAAGGGTAATAAAAATGCTATTTTAGGCAATTGTTAACGCCAGTATGAAGAAAGCAGATAAAACCTTAAGGGCCACTCAAAGGACATCAACTGCCTGGAAGAAGAAATCTCAAAGACTGAATTGAAACCCACGAGAGAGGCTCGTACCCCATGTAAATTCAACCTATTCTATATATTGGTATTTACACAATTCACAAGGCTGGTGTGTTCTCCCTGAGTCAATACAGAAAGGGTCAAATGGAGCTATGCACTAAAGCAGATTTTCAAAGCACTGAACAACTTTGTTGGTTCTTACTTCCATATACACAGAACTGTGTATTCTTATATTCTCATGTCTGGCACATTAACTACCGAAACACATACAGATATATCCCTTGTGGGTCTTTTCAAAACTCTGGGTTAAAAACGTGAAGCGAAACGATGAAACTACGGCTGAATAAAAGAACAAGAATAAAAATTCTGAACTGGAAATAAATTATACTATAAAAGGAGAGCAAAAGCCCCACTAGAATTCCCGTAAGGCACACTGCAATTTTGAATACTGGATAAAAGCAAGTGCAGGTGCCTCTTTTCAAGTGTGTACAAATATCCTGTATTTATCTTAAAGTGAACACAGGAACTCAGAGTTGTGCTGGAGGTTTCTAAGTCAGGCACAGGGAAATAGAGACAATAAAACACAGCAAAAAAAAAAGATAAATCGTTCGACTTTGAAGACATTTAATGAATCAATCAGTGCTTAAACCCCAGTGTTTAAAAAGATTGAAGGGCAAGAAATTGATGTATGCCACGGACTCCTCGGTCAGAAGCAACTTGAGAGCGTAATACCAGATGACAGGATAAAACCGGCTTATAAAGTGAACGATATTGTGATTTGGAGTGACCTCCAGCCTCCCTAATCTTTAATAGCAAAACCTTTTTGACACCAAGGAAAGCATGATGGATCTTTTCTGGCGTTCAGCTGCTTCCTGAACGACGTCAAAGGCTACCTGAGATAGTTTATCTAACTCTGGTCTTGAGCGATCAGAGGAGCTGGGGGGATTAAGGAGTGAATCTGATGCCGCCACATTTTGGGAAGATAAACTGGACATCAAGAGCAGTGATTTAAAATCATTAAAGGGAATGAGGGCGACCATTAAAGCAATCTGAGAGGGAAGCAAAAGAAAAGGCTTGTTCCACAGCCAGAATAGCCAGTGGATTATAAAGTGCATAAAGAAAAATCCCCATGGCTAAGGTGACAGCTGAGGACTCTGCTGCAAGTCCCAAACACACCGTTTGACCTTGCTTGGTGCAGTTGGATGGAATCTCAGTCCCATGTTTGAAATACTGAGATCATTTATCAAACCTACTTATTACATAAAACATCACAAATGTGCATCTCAAAGGATTTTATAAAGGAGATAAGCATCATTACCCCAGCTGGGCAGATAAACTGGGGCTTGCTGAACAGCAGTTATTTGCTATTTGTCCAGCAATGCCCAGATGTACTCACAAGATACAGCTTCTTAAATCAAGAACCTAAATTCACTGGCGCTCCTATGAATAAATGGAGGCAGCGCAACGGCCTCGTTACTCTAGTCCTTAATACGCTGCCGTTTATTTATTCACCTTTAGAACACTTATATCTGCTCAGTCCAAAATGGAATTCTGAATTATTCAGGCTCTTTGAGAATCAGCGCAAAGTTCCGAAGCAAACAGACCTGTCCATCCCTCAGCACTCGTGCAGGAGTGAGAATGCCTGGAAAAATTCATATTTCCAAGTGCTAATTACAAGAATGTGATGGATGTGCTGCCTGAATTAAATTTACAGGAACAAGAGAATATGGAAGGGAAAACAAACAGAAACTAGAAGGAGGAATTAATGATGCATTTAATGAAGAGAAATCAAAACTCATTTGTTGTTTTGGGAGGGGAAGGCAACTTTTACGCCATTGCGGTACTAACTGAACAATATCGAATTGATGTCTAGCCTGTCAGAACAAGAGTAATAAATTATTATTTCCCGTGATTTAATTTTCCCTTTTGAAGCAAATACTTTATACTGTGCAGCTTTAAAAAGAAAACCACATTATTTAAAATGACTTAAAAATATCAGTCTAGTGAGCTATAACATAGACATTTATAGAATGCAATGTGCTTTTGTGATGAGGTATTTAGCTGCTTCCAAGTAGCAACGAGCAACATTTTTTACCGGGAGGTGTATTTCCCAAGCAATTAGGCACAAGATCCTAATTAAAAATTAAGTCAATGTTCAGATAAGCATAATAGAATAATATCTGTAATCTGCAGAAATACAGGAGCAGCTGGAACATTACCTGGTTTTACTGCTTCCTTGAAGAACGATGGGAATTTCAGGAGCACATTCCAGAAGGTGCATTTCCAAGGTCACTTTTGGTGAGAAGTGAGCGAGCTGGTGGGAACAAACCGCGGTGACAGGGATGGTATATGGACACATACAGACACGATTTTAAATATATATACATATATACACACAGAGAGAAATCTGGCTATTAACCTCATTTTAAAAAAGCAAACGGATTTTTGTTTTGCACATTTTTTGCCGTCGGAGATTCAGGTAATATAACTAGAGTGATTCTGAGACAGCTTTCCAAAACGTGCAGGTAAAAACCCAAGGTGATAAACTTTAATACCATACTATAAGCTATGCAAATATTTACCACAATTAAAAAATAAAATGCAAAACAAAAAAGACTAAAGCATGCAAACAGACAGTTATCTGTTGGCTGCAGGATGAAGGTCTCCTCCAGAGATTCACAGAATGAAGCTGCTGTTGGAAATTTGACATCCACAGCTCTTCCCAATGTCACTCTCCAGGTCCCCGCACCTACATATATATACTCGTATACGTATTCTTCATACCTGCTTGTGAAAAGATGGTATGCCCTTTAAAGAAGGCAGACTTAACCTTATCTGTGATACAGAGATAAGGCTTAAATCAAGGATGAAGTGATCGGCCACAGGTCACAGAAGACCTGTTTAGGCATCTGAAAATCAATATAATCTAGAATTTATCACAGAAGACCTGCTTAGGCATCTGAAAATCAATATAATCTAGAATTTATCACACTAGACCACCACAGTTTGGCATCTCCATTCTTTTAAATGGGGACCCCTGGATAATTATGATACTTCCGTCACTGATGTCTTATAAAGAGAAATCTACATTAGCCACATTTTGCATTACAAAACCAAGAGTTCATAACATTTTAAGCATGTCCCAGTCTACACGTTTAAAATGAATTGGTTAAATGTTGATTACTGATAAAGGGGGAACTTTTTAGATTTAGTAATTCTGGGTGACAATTCAGGTCTCACTGCAGTGAGCACAAAGCTAATGCAGATTATGAAGACTGTGATTACACAATCAATTAAAGCAACAAGGTGTATTTTCAAACAAGACAGTGGCATTAAAGACATTTCTGTCAGGTTAATTGAAAGTCAATTAACAAGGAGAAAGTTAATTGCTAAAGCTGCCTTGCTTTCTTTCATTAAAATTCAACACACTGGGGCAAACCCTCACAAGCCGCCTGAGAAAAAAATACCGACGATTTTGAAATGTATTGGCACAAATATCAATACGTGTTTGTTCTTTAACTAGAAGTGGAAGAAACCCCCAGTAAGTACCACTCATTTCCCCTTCCCTCCATCAGCTGTTCAGATGTTTGCCCATCATCCTCCTATAGGATCCTCCAGCTCCTCCGTTTCAACATTGCTGATGTACTTAAAATGCGACTGGTACCGAGTGGAATTTACCAAAAAAAAATAGAAACAACTGGGTTAGCAGTCGTTCAGTATTTCTGAAATTCTGCGATTTGTTTGATTTCGGACAAAACTTGGCAAAAAAAAAACCAAACTGGAAACAACCACAAGTCAAGGGCTTTTCAGAGGTGGCAAGTGCTCCTATGCAGAGAGGAGCTGGAACACACCGTATCTCTGTAAACAAGGCTTGGATTCTAGCGAGTACCAAGAGCTGTTCCGGAGGCTTTGTGCTGATTTGACATTAATTGATGGACACTCAAACAATAAAATACAACATGAGTGAAAATTCAAGTACTTTCCAAAAAGGATCAGTTTTGCAAACAGCCAAGACCAGCAGCGTTGGCATTTTCTTTCTAAACGGATTTAGCTGTTATAACGCTCCCACTCCATTTGAGGATAAACCTACTGCCTAACATGGAGAGGTTTAGTCCTTACACATGTTAAATGATGGAAATATATGCGGACAGAGCCTGTGAAATTCTAGCCCACAGACAGGGCAATTCAGGCCTGTGTAATAGTAAATATCTCCTGCCAGCTGCTTGACATAGCGGACCCTGAAGTTTCATTTGGCAATGAAAGAGCAATATCGCTTCTGGAAATGAGCCCCGTAAAGGGGAGATGTGTCTATTAAAGCAATCTGAGCTCTAGGGTTCTAGCACCTATAGGTAATGTCAGTGCGTATAGAGAATATTCAGCTCAATATATTCCACGTATCTGACTTTGCTTGCAGCAGATAAACGTAACAAGAGGATTTAAGGGCAAGTTCAACTTTCTTTCCTGAATTCCTGCAATTGGTTCAGAGAGACTTTCATAATCTTCCCAACAAAATAATTGTAGTTGTTAGGCTGTCTGCTCACCTGTTCTTCGCTTTCATGTTTGGCATCTCTGTTGCTAAGCGTGGTCTGCCTAGAGATTTTAATTACTTTTGAATGAAATATTGATCATTAATAAAAACTCAGGACAGCAAAGCATACGCCAATCAGTTCAGAGCACGGAGGGGGAGGACACAAACTGCTTGCAAATAGGAGCGTTCCTTATTTTTAGACCAGAATGCATTATGAATAGGGAGCCTTCTTTAATTTAAACGTTAGGAGAAAAAATAAGAGCATGTCAGGTATTGCTTTGTACCTTTTGGGTAAGATTTCTTGTCTAAAATATAGAAAATGTGGAATATTTAACACCACAAGAGGGAGCCCAGAAACCATCGCCAGACACCAGGACCAGTTGCTCACCCCTTAGGAATTACAGCTTATTTAGCCTCATAAAGAAGTTTAAATTTTCACCAAAAAGAAAGAGAAACAGCAGCCAGAAAGACCAGGTCTAAGCATAATAAGACACTTGTTGGTGTTAATGCTCCAACAAAGACTTCTCTTTGTAATGCCCACTCCGTGAATTAATAAAAAGGGGTTTTTTTTGCCTAAAGAAATTATCCAGGGGAAATTGAGCTCAGCCGGGGCACGTAATCAATTCTGGTCCAGAATACACCATTTCTTTGTATGAGCCAGAGGAACGTACCTTTCTCTCTAGCATCAATTCCGAATACTTTCCGTAAATCACGGAGCTCTGCTGAAGTCAGGGGAATTACACCTTTTTGCAACAGATCTGCTTGGCTGGGCAGGAGCTGTTTTCCTTCTAGAGAATCTCCTCTGTTCAGCTGCTTTGGAAGCCCTGTGGGAAAATGCTAAGACATTATGCAAATGGCATAATTTTATTATGATCATTATTATTTATATTAAATCACGTTTATTTGGAAAGCAGAAATTTCCCCCCCCCCAAAAAGACACTGCTGTAAAGCAATGCATTAAAATAGAAATTCACATTAAAAATTCAGGGATCCATACAAGCCAGATTAATTTGGTTCCTTCTCTCTTTTCATTGTCTGGATACAGCACAACACTGGCTTTGCACAGGCAGTCAAATAAAATAACTTTCTGTTTGTTCAGCTGAGCTGTTTTGTAAGCAGTGCTCCAGAAGAGCATCTGTAATTTGAAGACTATTTTAATTTGTACTTCTACTTGGACATTAAAATAACAGGGTATTAAAATTACAGCAAAAAAACAGGTGACTCATTTATTTCCCATTCAATGTATGGAGAATTTTGCATTGTAAAAACAGTAGGATGTTCAAAAATAACTAGTATGGATTCTTGGAGAAACACAGGTGGGACCATCTTCCATTGTACTATGTACTTTCTTCATAATAACGTGGCAGAACAATGAGTTTATTTTGGTAGAATGTTGCTTCGTGGCTGGGGGAGTTCTGATGAAGGGGCAGCATCCTATTTTTACATTTTCCATCAAAAAGTATTTTGGAGCTTTCGATTGGTTTTGTCATCAGTTAATATATCGCAGTCCCATGCAAAAGAGAAGTTGCAATGAAATGTTTTGAGTGTTTCCACAGATATTCCAAAGGAAGAAGTCAAATCAGAACTTTGCCGGTGTGGAAGGTCCTGTCTCACTTATTAGCCAGCAAATACGACTTGAACTGTGCGTATGCTTTGAAGTTCCACATTTTCCTGGCTACTTTTCTGCTGGTTGAGTCATATAGTAAAGGTTTCTGTACTGAGTTTGGAGGCAGCAACGCGCGTCCAAGGGAGAGGGCTATGGAAGCAGGAAATGTTCATTATTGTGCTATTATCATTTTTTAAAAAAGAAGATGACTTCATCTTCCATCTGCCTTAAATCTGCCATATGCTTTTAGCCTGTATTTTTAAGCCCATTTACTTGTGGTTATGCTTATTTTTACACAGAGTAAGCTGCTAAGTGCCATTTTCAGCTTGCGTTTCTCATTATTATCAGACTTGCCTGCCTTTTGCAGCGAAATCCTCTTCAGCGTACGCACGGAAACATGTTGAAAGAAGGAACGAGTTTTATAACTTGACCTCCTGTGACTTAGAAGGAAAAACGCTGGGACTCGAGGGACGTGTCTGCTGAAAGCTGCCTGGGTGACCTTAGCCCAGATTTGTGACATTCCTGCTCTTCACACTTCGGTCAGTGCAGTGGGACTGACAGAACTGTTCTTTTCCCTTCCTGCACTTGAGTTGCTGAGGTTTTTCTGGAGCGAAAGGGTCTCTTGCTGTGTATTTGCATGGCAGCGTCTGGAAGTGCCACGATACACATGCTTAGTGAAGGGGAGTTGCAAAGGTTGGTTATTGCCGCAAGATAGTGCTGCTCTTTTTCCCTAACTTACCTTTATATGTTGTATCTGACCACACACAGGAAACAAAACTCATCTTCAGGCACCAGGTTCTCCTTTCTTGCTTGTAGCAGAGAGATGAAAACGGAGGCCTTCATTGTCAAAAAAAAGAAATCATTCTGAATCATCCTCCTGATGGCAATGGACCAAATTTTACAAGTCAGAAACATACTGAATTCCCCCCAAACCTACCCTTAGGATGCTGTAGGATGCCTTGGAAGTCTCCTGACTCATCACCTTCCTCCCATTCCTGAGTCAAAGCTCGATCTGAACATTAAATGGACGATAAGACCAACCCCAGAAGATCCTGTAGGCCTTGCTGCAAACACAAGAGAAGATGGGTAAGTCACAGCTGATAAATAATTGACTCCCTGTTCAGATTAGTTGAGGCTGGAGCCAGCCCCTCAATGACTTGTTCCCTTTGTTAAAATAATTCTTTGAGAGTAGAGAACCAAAACAACATGATAACAAAGGAAAAGCCTGGAAACAGAATCAATCCTGCTTCCTACTGTAACGCTCCTGCAGTTATTTGGTAACTCAGCTTTCCTTGTACTGTGCTACGAGGAAGAAATAGAAACCCAGTCTATTACTTGTCTGCAGAGTCCTTATAATCTCATCCTGAACTATTCTGGATGTACCCCAAGGGCCAAGACAGGTAAAATGAGGCCAAAAATCCCCCTCAGGCCCATTTCTCCCACATGTGTTTTCATTCCCACACTAAAGAAAGCTCAGTCTACTTCCTGGTGCACTTTCTGCTTCTTCTCAGTGTGGCTGAAAATGAAATTAGTCAACTTTACTCCACCACAAGTATGTGATCTGGTTACAGTATTGGCTCGTGTTTACTTTAGCAAGCAAATCACAGGGACTCTCTAATCCTGTAGTGCTCCCATCAACATTTTTCATGTCAGAGTAAAAAATTAACCTCTAGACTTTTAAAATGGGTAAATGTACATAGTGCACAACATGTGCTGTTCCAAAAGGTTGAGAGCCATATGACTGATGGATAATACCACGCTTTTCCTGTTCCAGTTCTGTACTATGAAAAACTTAAATGTTTGAAAGAGAATTATTCCTATTTTTAACATGGTAGCATGGAGTCACCTCAGTCTTTGTTAAACTTAGCTTTCCGCATGTACCTAGGCTGGCTTTGTCCAACAAAGTACTTACACTTGTGTTTGACTTTGACTTCCAAGTACTTCAAGTCTACTTCACATCTGAATATTTGCCAAAACCACAGCGCAAATAAATAGGTCTGGGATGATCACCAGAGTTCATCGGAAGGGAAATGTGTTCTCCTTTGTGATTCGCAGAGAACAGCTTGGTGGATGTGGATAAGAGCATCTTTTTCCTTTAAGAATATTGAGCATTAAGGAAAGAATCCTGATCAAAATCAGAAGAAAATGAAATGTGAATGACTCTAGGGAAAAGTAATACACATCAATCAAACCATGTTTGCCTTTTACATGTATTTAACTATATTTACCCTACAACCCTAGAGAAATACCACTCTGATATTTGTCTTCAATCTCATAATAAAATAGCGAAGCAACGTAGAATTATTTTCTGACAAAATTTAGAAACAAGAAATTTAGCAAAAGTCCTGCCATTTTTGCAGACTTTTGCATATATATCACTTTTCTTTCTCAGAATCTCGTGCTGAAAATTTCTAGACAATGACTTTTGTTTTGCAAACGCAGGGGAAAGCATTTGCTGTGCACTGATGGGAATTTCTGTCTTTTCTTCTATTTTCTGCCTGTAAAGTGTGTGTCTGCTGACAAAGGGCAAACTGAAATCTGGTTTTGCTACAGTGCCCACTCACGATTAGAAAGTAAAGCATGTTCCGGGAAACCGAAGAATCGATGCAATCCATAGAGCAGACTGCCCTCCATAAACTCAGAAGCTGTGCCACAAATATCAAACTGAAATTCATCCCACTTAATTTAATTCAGAGGAAATATTGTCTTCCCAAAGCCATGCAGCGCTTTTATCGCTACACATTCTCCCCTTTCTTCTGTCCTTTTGGCCACTTAAATTGTTAAGAATTAGCCGAAGATGCCTACAGTCCTCAACTCCCTTATCTTTCCACAAAGTCATCTAATTAGCTTAAAAATAGAGGCACTAACAGCTGGCCAAGCGTGGCTTGTGTACATGGTTTGTATTCAGCAGCAATGTCGCCATTCTGTGTGGCAAAGTCCTGCCACCCTCACTAATGCCGTAATTGATTTAATTCTATAGGAAGCCAAATTAACTTCAGGAGCACTTGGAAGGGATCTGCTGCTCTCTGCTCTGAGCTGAGAGGCCGATCTGAGACCGTACGTTCCCCAGGGAAAGAAAGCTAGCAGGAATTGCCAGTAAAAACAAAATAACCCCTTCTCCATGTCGGCTTCTTTATACCTGTATCCATTGGGAAAGAGGAGATTTATTATAAATATCCCTGGCTGCGCAGGGAGAGCATTGTAGCAACCCAGATTTAGGTAGAAATTCATATAATAATTTATATCATAATAAATGTTCTCTACAGGAGCAGACTGAGCTGGGGTAGCTAGTTAAAATATCAGTGAGGAACACAGTGGTCAGCAGGCTGTGATCAGCTGAAAGGAATCCCAGGAGAATTTGGAAGGTTCTGGTCTTGGAAATACTGGACCCTCTCTCATTTTTCCTGATTTTATCACCCAGTAGAAAATCACATGTCAACTTATGAACAATACAGTTGGCAGTTCCCCGCTAGTGCAGTTACGATACACTGGGAGAATAATAAAATGTGGTTAATAAAACACGGTTCAGAGATGAGCATAATTATAATTCAAAAGACAAAATTCTCCACTCATACTGTTATTCATGAAGAGCCAAACTGCGAGACTGCGTTTCAATTATCCCTCAGTGCCAAGGAGATAGGACATAAATGAGACTTTATCTTAGCAATGCAGAATAACAGCATCATCCGTCCCACTGAAATTACTGCTGCAAAAGATGAGCCAGAGACCGAATGATGCAAAATCTGATATAGGAGGCTCTGGCAAGGGAAGTAACCTGGATTTTGGGAAATAACAGGGTGAGGTGCTCCTGGCCATTCCTCTGTCACTTCTACATGCATCCAGGATGGTTTGACCATTATTCTCCCAGATTTAGCCAGGTTGAGGACAGTAACGCGAGTAGTTCTGCTTTATCCAGGTTAAAAATACCAATCTCGACCTGTCCAATGAAACAACATCATGAAAGTTATAACCTTTGACGAAGGATTTGATCTTGGACCTCTTGGTCCAAAAATATCAATCTTGACCTGTTGAATGAAACACCATCAGTATGTTCATTCCAGGGAACACAAGATACACAACTAATTAGCTAGTCCTAAGTGTTTGATTCTAAGCCTCGAAATAGTCAATATTAATAAGAAGCCCAGCAAAAAGTTTCTTTCCACCTGTGGTTGAGTCTCAGTGACCAACACTTCGCAGGCTGTTGAACAAAGGAAACCAAAACCATCCTTAAAGTAGCCAGAAGTTTTGCCCTCTTCCACCTCTTCAAATCCAGCACTCGGTTTCATTTTCCTTTTTACTTTGTCGTTTCCCCAGGCTGCAAGTTAAAGCTCCGAGTCACACACTCCCAGAATTTCTATCAGACCCAGGATTTGGGAATTGGGTTCGTAAGGGAACAGCTGCTTTCAGCGAAAGGTCTGGGCAAGCTGGGGCAGATGCCAGTTTGTTCACAGGGCTGATGTTGTGTTGGCATCAGGAAATGTTCCCACCTTCGCAGTCGGTCACACTAAGTGACATCTCATCCTCCTGAAGCCTGCGGGAATTCTGCCATGGACTTCTGTGAAATCAGGTTTTTTCCCCATAGCACTCTGGTGCTTAATCATGGGCCCCCTTCTGCATAAAGAGTGCACTCAATCCATTAGCTTCCTATAGACTTTTTATTTAATAAAGCAAACGCAGCCAAATATTTATGATGATTTTGCGGTGGTGACTGCATAGACAACTCCTCTGTGGCTTAGGAGGAGCCTGCCAAAATATCATTATTGTTAATTAATCAAGTCTAGTTTGAGCCAGCTTCTGCTCCCGCTGAAATTAATTGCGCACATTTCAATGAATCCAGGTTCGTTAGAATTTGGCCTTCTTTAATGCTAAACTCTGTATCACTTTTGTTTCGTTAAGCAAGGTTGCCTTTCCAGCAATTCCTAGGATTTCTGCTTTATTTTAGCAAGTTTCAGCAGACCAGCTGTGAAAATCGGAGGCTAAGTTCAGTAAAGCAGGATGGGGTTACTTTTATGTAGCAGACCTAAAGGGCTTTTATAACGTACCAGCCAGAACAGAGTTTTGTTTCACCCATTTTGAACTTGCTAAGGAAAGATGCACACATAAAAAAGTGCAATGTGTTACAGACTTGGGCCCCACTCAGTTAAAGAGTTGGGTCTGTTCCTGAATTTGGGCATTTAAGGTATAAATACCAATGCTTTTGGCCTCTGAGTTATTACTAATTGATTTGGTCAAACGCTCTTGGTGTCACTACTGAAGAATTTTGCTTAAGTCTTGTGAGTGCCACACTGTACCTCATTTGTAAATAATCAGGCCATTTGCAATCGCAAAATTTTGCCAACATAGCTCTTCCTCGCACGTATTAGAACAGTATAAACAGAAAAGGAGATAAATCATAGATTTGTTTGAATTTTTTTTCATTACAAATATTGAACACCCTCGTTTAGGATACAGTTGTTAAAAGGAATTCTAACTTTTGGTGACATTTAGGAGAATCCCCCTGGTGATTTTAATTGCAGGCAAGTTAGATGTGAAACCCTGCACTTGACTGGGATTAAGCACAAGGTGTAAACTGCGGTGTTTGGTCAGTATGTTTTCCAAAAGCGGTGCTCAAATGGTGATGGAAAGAGACGGGATCAGACCCCAAGAAAACAGTCGATAAGCTTTCCATGGACTCCCACGCGTTGAGAATCAAACACTATGTCTTAAAAATTATTATTGACTGTACCAGATCTGCTTCTAAAACCCTGCAGGGATGATTATTTAGAGCTCTACAGTAACTGGAGCGTTACTGTTGCAATTGTTATGGTGGTTATGCAGTTATTTTCATTACAGTATGATCCAGAGACACCAAATTAAATCAGGGTCCATTAATAGGTCTTATAAAAAAAACCCACAAGAATCCTGCCTAAGAGTTTGTAACTAAAAGGACTTTTCACATTATCAGTGTGGCACAGATATCTAAAGGAAGGTGAGGAAATGATGGCTTTTTACTACAGTTTCTCTAAGATACAGCCTCACTAATCCTGCATTTTACAGTATTTGTTTATTCCAAGTACTTTAAACCTTAGACATCGGTAAAATTTAAGAAGAATAATTGTCTTGGGTCCACTGGCTCTTTGCCTGCAGAAATAAGGTCTATGAGCACAGGATTATCTGCTGCTGTCCCGGAGCCTGCTGATGTTGAATTGGACACCAATATTTGCAGATGGGGCAGAGGGGCCACTTTTCTGTAAGAGATGGGAAAAAAAAAAGAAGAGGGTTTTTGGAAAACCAAAGACTTTAACCCTCTATGGACAAGGCAAGAAATCCGAGGACTAAAAGATATAAAGCTGAATAAATGTAAAGGACGTCGATACAAGAAGATACTTCGCTTTATGTTGATGGAAGCAACGGGCTGCGGTTTAGCACACTGACACTGATTTATTCCTCACCTCATTTCATTGACACGCGTATAATTACACAAATTGCTCTTGGAGGCAGAGAAGAGATTTCTCACTGCCAGGGCTGAACAGATTGGCTCAATCACTGTCAATGAAACGGTTTCATTAATGTAATGATGTGAGTACTGCTAACTCGATCGCTGTGAGTTAGGACCAGGAGTGCTGTTAAGTGTATGGTCTGTGCTTCCCTTACATGATTCTGTCACCCTCTAGTGACTGAAGTCTTTGAGACGGTATAAACAGCTCAATCTTTTACTGCGGATGTAAAGCTTTGTTGTTTAAACTAGAAGATCCAAGGTTAAACCCCTGCTACAAGAGAAACCTGCTGCACAGAGATGTAGGTAATGATATAAGCATTAGAAGAATAGCAGACCTCCTCCAGCATAAGTAAATACTGTGGCTGTCAGGTACCTTCTATTTACAACTCCCAAGGGATTCAAGTGTCCTATTGCTCAAACTGCCTGGAATTGAACGGGGAAATCTATCACAGGGGAAAAAATCTGCACTGGTAGATGGACATGTTGCTTTAACATGTCCTTGGTGTGCGTTTCTCAGCCCTCTGCGTACATAACAAGGACAATAATTTAATTGTCATGCTTATCCTTTTGTCCGGCTGTGTTAGGAAAAACCTGCACACCTTGAGCACTGAGTGAGCTGCTCGTAGGGAACCAGTGGGTCTATGTACCTCCCTTTTCAAATGACCGTGTGCAGGCTTTGATTTTGAAAGATGTAACTGCTTTGAGATCACCTATACGTAACCTATTCCTTGCATAAGTCAGCCCTGGGAACTGGCTGGTCGCAAACCATCTACAGCATCTCAGAGATCTTCGGGGGTTGTTTCTGTCACCTGGATGCCCCACGTTCTCACGATGACATTAGCACAATGCAGAAACACATTCTATATTTGACACGCTCTCTCTTTTTCCTTTTTACTGGCTTTCTCGGCAGAGCAAGCACGTTCGGAAAGCAAACAAAAACTGCTACCAGCGCCATGCAGCATACCGGCACTTTTCTCTGTCAGCTGTTGCTAATGCGTTAATTTTCTGTAGTATTCGTGTTGCACACACTGCTACCCTCCCAAAAGCAGCACACACCTGGGTGCCACAGCTTGAGACACAGCCAGATCCCTACGCTCTTAGAGGTGCTTTGCGCCCACCCAGTTGAGCTCTTTCGAAATAAATGTCCTTTTTTTATTTATAAAGCACCTCTCACGCAGAGAACAGCAAGTGCAAGGAATTACTATTAAATCTTATATTTAAACGCCAAGGCATTCCTAGATTGTGCTGAATTATTTTCATGTTTCAGTAATTTATTGAAGAAGTTACTTCTTGAGGATTTTACTGTCAAGCAGCCAGCAGGACTCATGAGTTATCTACAGTTCCCTTCATGCCAAAACCGCCAGGGGAATGGAGGTGTTATGTATACTTTTCCTCTTGTTTTATGGTAAATAATGTAGCTCACATCCTTGTAAGCACTCAGATGCGGCTCAGCAATGTCATACTCTGAAAAGCCAAGGAAAGGTCTGACTACAAAGGCAACGAAGCTTTCCTCTGTCAGAAAACGGAGCATGAAATTGTTAAAAACCCTACAGAGCACAGAAATAGAAAGAGTGAAGTTCGCCCGTGGTCTCTTGGCTCCGGCGAGCGTCCGATGATGCCAAGGACTTGTCATCGGAACCACCAAGAGAACATGGGAAGAGGACGCTGCTCCCCGGCTCTCGCCGCTGCTCCGGCTCACGCTGTGTGTGTCACTAACTCCTCCTGGGAATTCGGACCGATAACCAAAACCTTCATGGTGCTGACACAGAGCTCACGCAAGCAAAATAAAATACCTGCTGGCGATATAGAGTAGATTTCCTCCACATGACAGACTACAAGCCAGTGGGTGGTCTCTTTAAGAACCACGGATTAATACGGTGAAATAATTAAAAAAGAGACTAGTAGATATTTTCACTTCTCTGTTGTTCATGGAATCACAGGAACCAGCGCCTGAAGGCACATAGTTTATTTTCCTTGTTCCCTTTATGCTTTGCTTTTTTGTGAGAATATTTGCTCAATTCCCAGCTGAGGTGGACTTTGACACCAAAGTTTATTTTTCCAGTTTCGTTATTTGTCGCTGATGCTTTGATTTAGTTCTTATTCAACAACAGCATAATTATAAAAACTCCACTGCAGTCAATGAATTGACATCAATGCAAAGCCAGTAGAACTGAGCCAGAACTGGATTTTCAGGACCTCACATGGCAGTTGCTGAAGTCAATGGGAAAAGACGCTTGTTAGCTTTGACATGGTTTAGGTCAGGCTCAAAAAAAAGCAAGTTAGGCCTGCCTAGAAGGAGGTTTGGGGGTGGCTAGAGAAGGAATACACTGCAGCCTGAGGCAGAACAGAATGGAAAGTTGGAGAAGAACAGATGAGAGACCTTTGTTTGAAGCAGTAGGGAAAAAGACTGACTTATTTTTCTATCTATGGTTTTAAAATATCTAACGTAGAGACAGCAGCTCTCAAATAATGGTATATATGCTGAGTACCACTTATTTTAGAACTGCATGTTTCTGGGACCACATAACCCTTATGAAGACAGCAAAATACAGTGGCAAGCTTTGGATGAGGCTGAATATTTAGCACCAAAAGACAGCCTACCTGGATTTAAAGAGAACCCCGTATATTGCACTAATGGACAGGATACAGAGAGTCCCATCTGTGTCCCACTCTAATTACAGCAGATGGCCCTTTGCCGCCAAAGAAAACCTTTGTTGGTTTTGCGTGCTCTTAGGGTGACAGTGTTTGTTTGGTGAAAGCTCAGAGGATATGAATCATTTGGTCTCCGCAGCTTTTGGTTTATTAGAATCTAACCCTCGCAGGTCACACTTCTAATCTGGCCCAACCAGCTGTTCACAGCGTGGTATTAGCTGATCAATAGTGAGTGACCCGGGAGAGCATTCAGTGCTTTACACAGCGGCTGGAAGCATCTGCTGGTGCCACACGCACCATTGTGGAAGCTCTTTCCATAAATAATATAGACGAGCATTGTTACATCTCATTGTTAGCAGTGGCGAAAGAGATGAACAGCTCCATCTGGGTTTTAGCATCTCCTCGTATGAAAACAAGAGCTCTGAGGTCCCAAAGTACTCCAGAGGATCCTGAGGAACAACATGCTGTGGAAATTAAAATATGGCACTGGGGGCGAAGCTGAATTTCCTTTCTGCTTTGCTGCAGAAGGCCTGCGGTTCTACAGAGGTTTCTGAACAATTTCCCCATCATCACAAAGTTCTTTGCTTCACAACTAAACCGTCAGCCTCTATCATTTTGTTTACTAATGGCTGATAATCCCTTCTTATGCTTATTTTATTTACATCGTATATGAGTTTCCATATAGCTTGACATTAAGCAAATTACCAACAAAAGGCGTTTTTTACACTTACAATTTAAGATGACCACTAACGTAGAATTAGCTATAGTTACCTCACTGATCTGCTTTAACTTCCAAGGTGAAGTCTACATACACACACCAACAGAGGACAATTACTCAAATGCAATCATAAGTACTAAGAATATAGCAAAAGCTCATCTGAGTGCAAGCAGCAATTAAATGGAAGAGAATATAATCATGTTTGTCGGGAATATTGAAAAACTTGTTAAAGGTCAAATCATTTGCTAAAGACTTCTTTTGTGATTCAATTTGAAGGAATTTAAATGTTCACTTTAGGATCTTTACTTTCAACCTTTCACTGAGCGCAAATAATTGCACCAGGCTGAACAATTTACATCTGCTTTCAGATATACTTACTATCCAGTTACTAAGAGATAGCACAGCACTGTATGATACCAAACACTATCATTTGCATTGCTAAACGCATTATTTAAATGAACTATAATTTTACAGAAAACTAAGTTTATAACATATTCAGATATGCCAAATCTATAGGTAGGACTGGAAACTTATACACGGGTATTTTAAAGATGCTACAACGCGAGCTAAATCTTTCTAAATACTTTCCATGAGCAGCAGGCAGGAAGAGCAGAGCTGTCTTCATTAGAAGTGTAGATTGGAGCTACTCGCATGAGTAGGATAGGCTAAATCACTCATTTTAACTCGGTGAACATCACTGGTGTGATATTATCACCCCAGCTCTGTCCTGTGAGACACAATTGATGCGCTTTAGGCATAAACTTGGTAAAACATGCAATTATCTGCCAGTTGTGACTTCAGCTGGAATGTGGCTGGAGGAATCGTGTGATCTCCTGTCTCCTAAAATACTGAAGCAAAAGTTTGGAAAGCACAGAAGAAAATACCAGTTGGTTTCCTATAGTATCTCAAGTTTTCTTGCTTGGGAATCAGAACCAAATCGAATGGCAGTCGTTAACAAAATCTATACTCTTTTTATCTGATGCTTCAGGCAAGACCATTCCATCCAATTAGTTGAAAGAAGATGAGGCCAACAAACTTGCTTAAGAAGTTGGCGTTGGTGTTGCAAACTAGCTCAAGAGAGTTGGCAAACCCAGGAGATGTGCAGCTATCCTTTTCAATAATCTTTGTGTTCCTGGAAGCTCTTTTGCTAGCACAATAAACAAGAAAAGCAGTGCCTCTTCCTGCTCAGATAATGGATACAAATTTAAAAAATCATTTCACGGTGGATGAACAGCCAACTTATTTGTAGCTGTGCTATCATAGAGACATTGTAAGCTGTGAATCGAAATGGGGAGAGAAACAAATGAACGTCTGGGCAGCTTGTGCTTCTGTATTTGTTGCTTCTTCCGCAGACTGTTGCAGGAATTTGGGAGAAGCCTGCAACAAATGTGCAGGTTTCTATTTCAATTCAATTCAATTAATTATTATTCAATAATTATTATTCAATTTCAATTAAATTCAATTAATATTTACCCCAATAAAGGGTAAAGTTAACGCAGCGTGTTTCAGGTTGGTTTCTGACAGGCTTAACTATACTTAAAGCTCGCCTTAAGGCAGAATTAAGCAGTGATTCTGGCTTGTGCATCCTTTGACCTCTTCCTTTATAATATATATTTTTTCTGCAGATAGGAGATCTAGACACTGAAATCCTACTTAACAAGAAACTCCAACTCAGCTGTTGGCTGCTTATCACTGCCTAGGGAAATATTTTAATCAACATTAAATCTGGTGGTTTTGAAACCACCTTGTCTTAGCACCGCAGTGAATTAAATCATTGAACGGGTTTAATTATTAAAGCCCAGAGGGAGAACTGTTCAGGGTTTTGAGTAGCCATCCAACAGTAATCTCTTTGTTTCCAATCTAATAAGGCAACAAAGGGAAAAATATCGCAGCCTAATTCATTTCAATCTGTTACATTTTGGGGCTGAATACAAACAGTCAGCTTTGGGACCCAGCTGTAAGAATCTGAATTGTTTTTTGTTACTTGTGCCTCCATACTTTTGTGCCTTATCTAATTTCTTCCTTCTTGCTTGGATGCTTGAGGTTCTTCACTGAGCTTTACTTTACACTGGAATTTGGGGGTAGCAACAAGGTAATAGAAAACTCGTAAGACTGTGGGATACACTTAGTAAATATTGCCTTCTGGCCTTTCTAAATCAAATACAACCCACCTACAATCTATAGGTGGCCTACTTTAATATATATTATTAATAAATACTTTGGAGTTGTCCAACCTCAATCCTTTGATTATCGAGTCTTGAAAAATCTTGAGTTTATCAAGATCATTTTGTTAAGAGAAACACCAACCCTCTCGAACTTGAGTGCCGCTAGCTCTGTTAGTGCTGAGGGTGATTAGCACCGGCTATCAGAGAGATTCACATTTGGGATAATTGGATGATTGGGACCTTGCCATGGCAGGAAGATATTGGAAGCAAAGCTATAAAACACAGTTGCTGTGACAACCTCCGTGAAAGACTGTAGAGTGCTGGGATGGCCACATTTCAGTCATTAGTCCACTATAGCCATCTACCAGTGCCTTGGGTTTTATGCTGATAAATGAAAATAATTTCATCCCTCTCTGATTAAAAAAACCCACCTTAATCATACAGAAGGCCTTAGAAGAGCAAAGAAGGATTTCTGTTGTCATGACAACATCGAGGCAACGCAACTTATTTGTTTTAAAACTCGACAATGAATATCTTGTGTTTAGGTAAGCGTGCATGATAGTCTGCCAAGATAAGACTGATGTGTCACGGTTTGTTAGGCTGATAGAAGCTGATGACACGCAGCAGTGACACACCAACCAGAAATACTTCTAAAGACGCATTTCCCTGAAAAGCGACATCATACTGTTGTTAGCGGAATGTAACTCATTAATATGTACATCATGCACCCATGAGTCAATGCAGAGTAGAGCTATTAAGAGCTAAATATATTTTACTATGAATAGAAGACTGATCCGCACTGCTCTCTCCGTTACAGAAATAGTTTGATATCCTATTCTGGTGGCATGTTGCCATTTGACGTCCATAGCAGCAGGTGTGTGAGTGGCAGACTGAGTGGCCTTAACTTTTAGTCTTCTCCAGAACTACTAATGAGCTCATTAATATAGTGAAATGACAGACAAAAGACTCAAGGTAACAATCTAAAGATCGATTAGGGTTGATTTGTTTGTATCAAATAGTTTACCTTGAATTTATCAGGTTCTAGTACTGTTGAGCAAACACAACTAGCATTTGCTGTAACTGATTGCAGGAGGTGACTGCATGAGAAAACCGAGGAAGAAAATATTCCAGCACAACCAAGCAGACAGAAAGGCAACAATTTAAATTCAAGTTCAACGGCCACAAAACCTCAAATGTGAGAACTGGGACTTGTGAGAGCTTCTCCTCCCCTTAACACCATTTGCTCTCCTGTCCTGCTGGTTCTGTCCCCAGAATCCCATCTCCATGAGATGGTTTCTGCGGCCAGTAACTGCACAATATCTGCAGTACTGGCAGCTCCAGGTCAAAGAAATACAGCTTTGCCTTTTAAAAGAGAGATTGGTCAAGTCAGCATTAACCTTTGCAGATGTTTTCCTATTTTTCTTACAGATAGATTTAATAACCGTTTTTAAAAAAATGATCTGTGGCCTTTGAAGAAAAGGCCTGGTGAGACAATTACATTAAAATAGAACAAAAATGTTTCCATCTTTCCCATGCTCTAATTGAGGTCATAAGAGATCCCCCCAGCCAGGAAATTGTTGTTTTTCCTTTATTATCTTCCCACAGAGTGGGACAGATAATATAAGCTGTAGGACCTTCAATCTCGAGAAAAGTTAGAGTTCTTCACTTTTTGTCTGTGTTTGTGTATCTTCATCTATTGATCACAAAGGCTACCAAAGTCACTGGGTCAGATATGAGCATGTACATCGCAGAAATATGTGCAATGACTTAGAGGAATATCCTAATTAGCATTTGCCTAATTAGCATTTACCTGGGAAAGAATGAATAAAGAGTGGAGCTTACTACATTTCGTTGAACCAAACCTTTTCCTGCGAATTCGCCGGCTTAATGCGTTAGCACTTGGAAGCAGCACAGGAAACCAAATAATTTACAGTTCATTAATAACTTTAAGTACCTTCTGCCGTGGATCTGCTTTCTTTCATGTCCTGCTCAACACCAGCTTGGTTCTGTTGTGAAAGAAGATCGCGTTGCTCAGGAGTGATTTTCAAGCCTCTAGAGCTTTGCTGCTGGAGGTCCCAAATCAGTCCTACAGCCGAGGGAAACAGCAGGAGGCCTGTAAGTCTTCAGTCATCTGATTCTACTACTTCATTCTCTCTGAACGACTGCGGTTGCAACTATTTAGCATCAGCTTAAAAATGGATCTTGTTTAGGAGAAACCCACTTAGTCTGATTCATTATTCAGGTCAGTGCTGTGTTGTTCCCTGAAGAGTTCCTTGCTGAAACAGCTTAAAGAACCACGTAAGAAAGAGTTAAACCACCCACTTAGACATTATCAGTAGCCTCTAAGTGCAAGAATAGATTTGCAACAGATTCCTTTGTCATCTCTGATCATCACTGCTGCCTTACAGGTAAATCAAGTGCTGCCTTCTTCCTTACTGTTGAATCTCAAAAGATGCTTTTTCTCTCTACAGAAAGTTGCTTGAACAGTCCTCTCCTCTGCAGCTGACTCATCTGCAATAGCATTTATCCATCCTATCAGCTATGATAGGATGTGATACGGTAAAAACAAAGAGAAAGCTGGAACTTCAGCTATAAGAGAGCAGATTTTGTAGTGGACTGGGGTTTTTTCCCCTTTAAACAAACTCGGTTTTGTAAGGTAGAGAGAATTCCAATTACCACAAGAACGTAGCAGAAAATCTACAGTCTCTCAACAAACCCAGTAAGGTCTACAGACGCTGCTGAGAATGCTTAGATTAAATAGAATCCTTTCTGCACTGATTGCACCCATCCCGATGAAATCTAATTGACTGCGCAGTATGTAAAGTGGCACAGTAGTATCTAAGAGTATGTGTCTGGCATTTAAAACATAATTTTCCACTTCTTACTTCAGGTTACTGCCTCCTCATTTCACTTTGTCATATCATGGGGCTCTAGTGTTCATGATGATGATAAAGTATCTAATCCAAGAGGCTGCCGAGTGAAATTTTAATCAAAGGCCTTTTGTAGCTGAACGACTGGCTTTGTTAAGTGATCAATATCTATTGACTGAGAGAGCTTAGAAGAAAAATGGTTCTCTTTGCTTTCACAAAGGAAGAAGTTATTAAAAGTTATTAGAACACGGGCCAATTTGCCCCTCCTGCACCCCCAAGGAATCTGGATCCAAACTGAAATAGAGACATTGACTGAAATAGAGACATTGACTCTTCTTAGCTGTACTGTTAATTAGGACCTGAATACGAACAGCCTGCTGATATCTGATACCTTGGGAAAGAAAAGGCTCCCATAATTACAATTATGTGTACCACATAACTCTTTCTCAAAGCTGCATTTTTTACTTAGCTATGCAATGGGCTAAAGAGAGACCAGGCTAAAAGCATCTGCAGAAATCTGACAGACAGGGGTAGAACGGTGAAAGTGCTAATTAATATGCTTGTTTGGCAGCACAATAATTAGGATGCACCACCAGTAAATAGGAATCTGGAACCAGATTGCAACAGAATAGGAAAGGGAGGGATGCTGAGAGCAGGAATGGGCTATAGAGGATCTTATGGGGTTTACTGGGAGGTGATTCCAGAGGAGTGTCCCCTCAGTCCTGAAAAAGGTCATGTGCTGCAACTTGGTTTTGTGGGAGCAGGTTCCTAACTCCTGTCCCCTTCAAGGATGCCCCCTCCAGAAATACTATTTGTGAGGAAAATAAAAAAGATCAGTTAATGCATTTCAGAGCATGTGAGAAATCAGTAACAGAGAAATTTGGTGGGTGTTGTTCCCTTCTGTGCCTCTCCAAGATCCCCATCCTCTCTGTTTTTCAGTGGATGAGGGAAAATAACAAAATTCATACAAATTACAAGTATGTACAAGTTTCTCCTTTGTCAGATTTATGATGTCATATGCACATTTACATACATCATATATGCAATTAAACACTTTCCCTCTTCCTCAAGGAATTTCTATCCATTCTCCATCAACACAAGTAATTCAGCGTATCTTTCCTATCCTCCTCTTTAAAATATTGAAAATCCATCCTAACGCAGCGTGGTTTCATTCACCATTATATGTAGCACATCAGAACGCTATGAAGTCAAGGAAAAACACGAGTTCAGTCCCAGGAAGATGTAAAGATCTGAGACGTGACCCATCCAGACCTTCCCTTGAGAGCTCAGATAAATATCACTCAGTTTGAAGCTTTTTGCTGGACCCCACTCCAGGAGCACAATCCTTTCTATTTCTAATATTTCTAATATTTCTGATATATTATTATCTATTTCTAATATTTCTTTCTATCTTTCTATTTCTAATATTTTGGGGGATGGCAGGAGCACTTTTACTGAATAGCAGGTTGATACACTAGCCAAGTTATTTTACAGAGAACAAAAGCCCAGTATTGCTGAAGCTGCGTTTGTGTACTTTGCCAACAAATTAACTAAAGGAAGGATCCTTAGCTATATTGTACATACCATATAAATTTGCTACAAATCATTCCGTAGGCAGAAAAGCTTTAGGTTTTCACAATTCTGTTCCACTTAACATCAGCTTCTAAAAACATAAATTTGAACCAGAGAAACCAGCAAGTGATGGGTAACGTTGCTTTGGAAATCCATCATTATTTTGTGTAAACTGCTGCTTTTCTGCAATCAAACCTGCTCCTCTCCCCCCAGGATTTTCAAACTGCCTGGGTTTTTCCATTTGCTCACCAAACAAAGGCTCTCCCTCCTCCTTGCCTCAAGGTAGGCTGGAGGCAGAGCTGCTCAGGATTCGATAGGAGCCTGTCCATGTAAGCACCATTTGGGATTTGGGAGCATCGCTGCTGCATGGCAATGAGCTTTGCTTTTGAAGAATACCCAGAAAAATCGAATTCACCCAGGGTTAAACCACAGGCTTTCCAAAACTCTAACTAAACAGTCCTCGCTGACCCTGTGCCCTATTGCGCTTTCCCGCTGTCTCACATTAATAAAAACCAAACCACCCCCTGCTCCGTCCAAGGCCGGAGTCCTCAGGGTAAATGAAAGCCAGGCCAGCAATGTATGTCTCAGCTAAACTCTAGAAATGGTTATTTTCCCTTAGATCTAAAAATACACAACTACAGTCGACCACATTTTGCTTTGACGATCCGCTCTTCCCCGTGCCTGTCGGCAGAACCTGATTTTGATATCAAGGCATCGATCACCGAACGTGAGAGCCAGTGCTGAGCGAGTAGCAACTCCCCTTGTTTCACCAGCCGTCCCACTGCTCGCTGTTTTCTGGGTTTCTGGCCAAACCGAGCCCAGGCAGGTCTCGATAACCATCTCGCTCATGCACTGTCTGACCGTGATGCTTTGGGTCAGACAACTCAGCATCAGGAAATATCTTTGCGGAAGAAAAAATTGGTACAAGCCAAAACCGCCACTTTTCTGGTTAGGCAGGCTGATGTGGGTTTGCTGCTGTGTGTGGTTACTAACCAGAAAACCTGTAATTCTCAAATATACCAGTGCCCTGAGAGGATCTCTAAAGCAGCAATAAACTCCTGAAAATGGAAAATGGATGCATTGCTTTTCTCTCTTATATGCCTCATGGACATAATTTAATCCACTTCCTACAGTGAAACCTGCACTACAAAACCAGAGAAAATCAAAGTAAATGAATGGATTCAGCCCCTGTTTGACTGAGGAGCATTAATATTTTTGCCTAGCTCCCTGCTTAGATTGTTTTTCACCTAAAGAGATATTTACTGTAACATCCAAACGCTGCTTCAAAGCAGGCGAGGAGCATTCCTGCAGATGAATCGCAATGCTGTGGATCACCACCAGACTTCCTAAGAAGGACATTTGCAGTCGGACGCGATACCTTGTTGTCGCAGGCTACATGCCCAGGATGGCCAATGTCCTAGTCGACAATAACGAGAAACGTCCTATTTTAGATGGTGAGATCGGCTCCCGTTGGGAATCATTGAACTCCTGCCTCTTGAGATGCTTTATAAACAGCAGCAAAATAGAGAATAAACCGGAGGGAATAATGCTGTAAGAGATGGTGTTGGTGCCCTCCATCTGTGCTTACAACCGGCAGCTGCAATCCTTTTCGACGATGTCGCCATCGGGATTGCTCTTCGGGCAAAAGGACTGGTTTTCCCTTAGGTCGCAATTTCAGGCCGCTGTTTTCAGCGGGTGTACAATGGTTTGCAGCAGGAAAGCCATTTGGGAACGTCTGTGGAGTCAGACACGTCCCTGCTGCCCACAGCAAGGCACAAACGCAGCATATGAGAGAATTCAGAAACCACCATGAGCTCTAATGGTTTCTTCTTCCAAGACAACCTTCTCATTTGTACCAAATAATAAAAACCGAAGTGAATCTGTGAACCTGAAAGCACTTGCGTTGGTGTTGCCCCTCCACTCCCCCATTTTAACGCGTTGGAAGTATTTCAATTGTTTCCCCTTTTCCACGTTGTTCTTTTCTTAATGAAGCTACGGAGAAACTTTAGCAAACCACAAACGACCGAGTTTTTTAATGTTAAAGCCTTGGAATGGCCTCGCCAGCTAAATGCGAGCGTAACTTTGTTTAAAGCAAAGAGATTCCCGATACACCGCTTCGCGTATAACGAATCGGCTCGCTAAAAATACAGACATTTCAGAATTACGGGCGCTTTGTTCCCTGCTCTCTGCACCAGGGGCAACTGCGAATTGAGCGAGTCAACGGAACCAACCTCAGCTCCTGGGCACGGACCTGCAGATCTGGGCAGCGACGGCTCCGCTGCGGCATCGAAGCCATGAAAGCGGCTGCTGGCGTGTGGGGATGAAGCAGCCAATAACAAGATGGATGATATAAATAAAAAATTACAAAGCAGTCCGGAGTATTATAATATATTGTCGGCTTTGTTATGATAATAACACCGCGCAGATACTCGGTCTACGTTAGGAGTAGCCCTAAAGATAATTTTAGCTCCGTTTTACAACCGGTGTAGATAACTCACTCAAAACAGAGAGCTCTGCTCTTCCCATCCTCAGCCCTGTACCTAAGCCATAAATCTTTTCATTCCTACACTGCTGTAGCGTTTTTTTTATCTTGATCTCTAATAAATGCCATGTTTGTGAAATATGTTATAGCGTATGGGGAGAAATAAATACAAGTACGTATCCAAAGAGTGAGTCTAGCAGCAAATGTCCCTTATACATTGCCAGTGTTCCTCAGCACTGAATTGGAAGGCACCACATTGACTGTGACAGGCCATCGTTCCGCACCGACCAGCTGCTCTCAGTCTTGCTGAGAACCCAAAGCAGCAGCAGCTTTGTACACGGCCACAGCCACGTGGCTCTGACAAGAAAGAAAAAGCCACGGGGATGGAGCAGAAGGTTGTTTGGGAAGTCTGGGATCAATTCTGTGCTTCCAGAAGACATTATTCAATCTCTGCGACCCCGGTTCCCCCCCGGTGCCAATAAACAGGAGAAGTTTTACAGCATGAAAACATGAATCCCGTGTTTGCTGAATGAGAGAAGGCATAAGAGCTTGGGAACCATTTGAACACTGACCTGGCTGTTTGTTCAAAGCATCCGTGGAGCTTGAAGGGACCAAATAGTCAACGCTACAGCAGAAGGGCTTTGGTTTGCCTTGTACAGAAGTAAAAGGAGGCCGTTTCCCAATGTGGCTGCATTTCTGGCTGGCACAGAAGTGGAGGGGCTGGCGAAAAAAAAAGAAAAAAAGCGACTCACATCAGATCCATCTGCTTAGAATTAGCTTCTGAGTTTATGCAATCCACCGGGCAGCCGTAATGCACAACAGGAGAATGAAACCAGGGGAACATGAATTGCAGCCGTTCAGAACATTTTCAGCTCAGTGGAATTTTAAAAGTGAACTCTCTTGCAATGGTGTTTTAGTTCTAACAGGTTTTGTCAAGCTTTTGTCCAGAGCTTTTTATTTGGTTATGATTTCTGAGCAAGTTGGCGGACCTGCATTAAAGGAGAAGGGCAAGGATAGATCCGCATGAAGACACGTTTTTCATCCTGAAGCAGACAGGCTGATGTCATTCTTTTTTGGAGAGAGATTTTCCTCCCGTTCTAATGCGGGTTGAAAATGAAATACGAAAGTTCAGCGGCTATAACAAAATGGATTTATCCTCCCCAGCTTGGCTCTAATAAGAATCTTTTTGGACAGAGGTCAGGAAGGGGATGACATATGTGCACAGGTCCATTTGAAGCCTTCAAAGAGCGAGTTCCAGTGAATTCCGCTAATCATCAACAACTGCCGGGCCCAGACATAAAGCTTCCAATGACTCAGAATGTGCTTTTTGGACCAAAGCAGCTGCTGGAAATGAGCAGAGGCGGTCAACAGCTTTATTGCTGCGAGAGGGGTCACTGCACAAATGGCTGTGAGGTTGGGGAGGTTTCTCTGACACCGACTCACCCACGTGTTAACTCGCTCTAGCGAAAGCCTTTCTGGCTGAATGTCCCTTGATGTAACACGTGGATGCTGCACGTCTTTCCAGTTCAGCGGCCCATTCCTTTCTTAATGGCTTCCTGCTTCACCTGCAAAGTGTCCTAAAATACCCTTCATACAGGTTTGGAATTGGCATCATGCAAAAAAACACCCATATTTGCTGCTTAGTATTAATATACATATATTTTTTAAGACCATGCATCACTCCAGACACTCAGTTTCTGAGAGAATTGCTGCAGTTCTGATGACCGGAGTGTTTTGTGGTCTGGTGTGCTGTGGAGAGTGGGAGGACAAAACTGCAAGGAACAGTTCATTCCTGGTTTCTCCATCATCAAAACACTTACAGTTCATTTCGCCAAGACAATCTCCTACATCATGATGAACAAAAGGAGGAAAATCCAGTTCTATAGCTCTTTTCATTTAAAAGAAAATGTGGCTTTCACGACTGATTTTTAAGGTGCGTTTTTACTGTGGTAGAATAAGAACCCCTGCAGGAAGCGATCAACTGCAGATAATATGCCCGAAGAAGTGCTGTTCCAGCCCCTGAGATGTGGATTATTTAACATGATTTTTAATGTATTCCAAGGTAATACTACTTAGTTAGTTTTAACACTGTGAAATCAGCATGGTCTTTTTTTATTATCCTGAATATTGGTTTTGTAAGGAAGTTCATCTGCAGAAAAGCACACTGTGAGATATTACTGATTCTTTACCTGATTAACTGAATTAATGAACTTATTTTTTTTTTTTTTTTTTTCTCTATTTAACTGCTCTTCCTTTCTCACTTTAATCTCTTTGCTCAAATGAATCGCTGTTTGAGCCCCAGCATGTTGGAGCACTGTGAAGATAAGGTTCAGCACAGTGTGCCCCAGCTACTGGGAACTCTATTATTATTATTATTATTATTATTATTATCCTGAACAAACCTGGCTCAAGTATTAGGCAAGAGGGACATTTTTTCCCCTCAGGATCTGCTAAATCAACAGGCAAATAATCAGCGAAAGGACCAACACTCCCATTGCACACTTATGGAACCACACACTTACTTTCTAAACTCAAATCTCTCCTGCATCGTTGTTCTTTGCATGTGATTTTTCCAGCCTAAGAGATAAGAACTTAAATTAGTCAGCAGTTAGTCTCTTAATTTAGGTACTTAAGACTGTGAAGCACTTGTTTCTATTGCCTAGAAGCAGTTAGGCACCTAAAAATAGGAGATGTGACTGCATCCTCCACCTCCCCATGCCATGTTGAGTTTAGGAGAAAGTTGCGTTGTGAAATCCAGCACTGACATCGAATCACAGGAATTCTGCGTACTGTTTGCGCATGGAAAATCACTTTGGTTCGAGTCCATTCTTCAGAATATAAAGAACATTGTGCCCCATCTTTCTGCCAAAAAGCAGCAATCGGTGGCGCTGATGCCAGCCAGCCTGGGAAAATCTGTGTTCTCTGGGGCCCGATTTTAAGGTAAGGGAACAGCCCAAGAAATTCAGATCTTCACACGCTTGAGTTTTGAAGCTTTAGGGAAAGAGGGTTTTCTAACATGTGGATGTGATCAGGAACACGACTTGAATTGGTCCTCCCCAGCGACCAATGCGAACTGGGGAAACTGCTCCAACTGAGCAGGTATACAAACACTTGATATTTTGGTCACAATCACAATTCTGCTTCTACTGCCCCAACCTCAAAACATCCCATATCTCTAGAAAATAACCTATTCCTATTCAAGTGGAATAGCTTCCAATTCCTTTCACATTCTTAATTAGTGTTTACTATGTCGTCAAAAGCATCAGCGACAAAAATATATATTTTCTTGTAGTCGCACTCTTATTTTCTTGGAAAACCTACTTTTTTTAGTTATACTTGGGTCTGGAGAACAGTGAACAGCACAACACATCATTTCTTCTCTGTAAAATGGCTTTACGGTGTAATAAACAGCCCATTTCTTTTCGTTCTGCTTTCACCCAAATACTTAATCATTTCCCATTTTAGTTATTTAGTAATTTCCACTACAGCGAAAGATGCCAGAAATAAGCCTCTGCTCTTTCGAACTTTAATTTGTCAGCATGGAAAAAAATAGTGGGGGAACTTTTGCTACAGCCAGCTTTACAAACAGGTGCTCCAGGGGGCTCAAAGGGCGTGCAACGAATTAGGAGCAAGTTCTTTAATTCCTGCTCCATCACCTTCATGTAAGACCATTCGTTGCACGAACATTGAAGAGCTTCTGAGACTAATTCAATAATTTGTCCTATTTCTAACTCACTTTCTAACCTATAAGATGTCAAAACCAGACACAGAACCTTGCAAATCGTGTATTTGGGTCCGTATTTTGTTACACGATTGATGATCACGTATCATCTAGAAATTCTTGCTAAAAGCCCAAACTTGTGCTAAATGAGCCCAGGGTAATCTTACTATTATCCTTCTGCATTAAAAACGAACACTGAGTCATGGACAAAAGCATTTAAAGAATATAAATATTTTCATTTATATTTCCCCCCACCACTGTTGAACCACGAGTATAAAAGACATTTCTACATTGTATACAAGTCTTCCAGCAACGCAGACTCTGGACATACATAAAATGTACAGTACTGTTGAAATAAAGTCCTTAACGTGTAAAAATATTTTGCTTTGCCAGTCTAATTACCATTCTTGCCTGCTGGTGTTTTAAGTAGAGTTTTAAAATGTCAGGCGGCTGGGAGGGTTTGTTTGGGTTTTTGGGCTTTGTGTTGCTTCTTTGTTTTCCATGAGATGCTAATTTGCGGTAATTGTATTACGCAGTCGTAAGAGCCTGGCTCTGAGGAAGAGAATTATTGGTGTGTGTATTTTAGTAATAACAATTAGAGAGGCAGAAAAAAGAGAGACAGGAGAAAGAACACATTACTAAAATGCTCATGTACTTAGGAAGAAAGCTCCAGCTTGCTGTTTTAGGGGAATCAAACTCTGTCCATTATCTTGAAACACCTATGTCTACCGGCACACCATTGAGATACAAACTGTATATATTTCTACAGACAGCACTAATTTGAGGCAATATATGGAAATAAAAGAAGAAATGGGGGGTGATTTTTGTTGTACTAAGCACATGGAAGCTCTTAACTCCTTTTGGTATTTGAGGTTCTTAAGAGAAAGACCCAACAGGAGAGGAAAGAAATGAAACTCTTTGTCGTTAATCTTACAGCAACACCTTGATACCTTAATTAGGAACACAGCGTGTTCTGTTCTGCTCAGACCTCAACTAAAATGCAGCCCCGACCCCATGTTGCTTAAGACATAACACAGCAGATGGGGAAAGGAGCGAACGGGTGCATCAGGAGAAGGGAACGAGTTTAGCCAAGGCGAAAGAAGCCACGGACACGGCTTTCATCGTCTGTCTGGCCACAATCCCCAGCTGAGGAGGCAGCCTGGCAGGACCTGGAAGAGGTTAAAGCTGATCTTGCACAGCTATGACATTGGTTGCCTGCTCGTCTGTAGATTCGTGGACTCGCCCTACAAATGTCTCTCCCTCCAGAACACCCCGTGCTGGCCACTGCGTGACAGGCTCCTAAATTAGATGGAGCACTGATTTATTCTGGCGCAGTAGTTTCTACCCCGAAGAGAAAGGGCCCAGTAAGCTCAGCAATCAAGTTTTTGGAGCTCCAGCTACTGACTTTGACTGGAGGGGGTTTTGGATCCCGTCTCTGGCCGTTCCAGGGCTGCCAGCAGAACGTGGCTGCCAAAAGCACTCGCTGTTGCCACATTTCTTTTAAAGCTGCTGACTTCAGCTCGGGCCCCTTCCATCGCAAGGATGATCTTGGACAAAACGCAGCGATAGCAAACAGCAAGTAAATGCGTACGGAAATTCCCATATATTCTTAACACAGTACGTCCTTGCCCTGAAGCGTTTTCTCTGACATTGCTAGCAAATAGGTGCTGCCTGGAGATGGCAGTGGATGAAATGAGCTTTGCATTTACAGTCCCAAAGCACCACAGGCTCCTCACAGATGAGAGGCTCCATATATCAAATGTAACTTATCGTTATGCTCTAAGCTGCTTGGAAGATTACCTGGACAAAAGCTGCTGCTTGAGCACAGTAGGGAGGTGGAGGCTTAGCAGAGATTAAAGAATAATATACAAACTCACACGGCAAGAGAAATCCAGCATGGCCAATGCAAGACGCCCTAAGCTTGGACAACCAGCACTCACAGCAAGATGAGGAGACAAATAAAGCTCACGGTGCCTTCCAGCCCCCCTGGAATAAGAGAACATTTCTGAATAAAGACAGAATTTCTTCCCCGGCGTTTTTCAGAGTCACGCTTCTCTAAAGCAGTCAAGGAATCTGCCGCACTGTGTGCTTAGGGTGGAAAAAGAAAGCTCGCAGGCCTGCCGTGAGTGCTGAGGCACAAGACTAGGCCTAAATCTAGTTCAGATCTGGGAAAGATAAAGCAGCGTACTGGTTTTATTTCTGTAACGGTGATGTTATACGGATTGCAGTCGTGGCTGCTGCACAAAGATGTGCCACACAGAGCTGTGGCCCTAATGACAATCCTGCCTTGCCAGAGAGAAGTTGGAAGGAGAAAGGGAGATGAAGGGAGATGTTTCGGGGAGAAAAACCAAGTCAGTAGCACGAAGGCAGGTGTTGCAGTACCTTGGATCTCATTGCTTCTCACGCGGGGGCAGGCAGCAGATAAACACCTGAATGAAGCACCTAAACAAGACAGTCATGATTTAGACACACCCTCAGTTCCCCCAATTATTTTACATAACGAAGATGAATGTCAAGCTAAAGCAGAGAGAATTGGCATAAGCTCATAAGAGAAAAGCACCTGTAATATCATGGGAAAGGACCCAGTTAGACACAGGAGGTAAACGAGAAAGGAGCAAAACTGAAGTAGGCACTCATCTCTGGATAGCTCCATTTCAGCAGTAGGGAAAAATGAATCTTGGGATTTCCTCTCATAGGGTCTTTTGTTCTAAAACAAAGTCTGCAAGTGATACAGGAGCTGGAACTGTCATAAAGATGACTATGCTTTCTCAAACTCTTTGCCTGATCTACAGAACTTGCACACTCCTGTTACCTGCTTTTATATTTTTCCTCCCAGTAGCAATGACTACCCAAGAAGAAAGCAGTCTCAAGTTGTTGAGACAGTGATTAAGCTACTGACAGGCCCAGCTCTGCATTTTGTGCTCTCCTGGGGCAATCTGAGCATCACTTTTAAATTTGCCTCTGTTCAGGAAATACATGAATCCAACAAAAACTTTCCTTCTCAAGGTTACTGCCCAGAAGAGGACGTGGAGAACCTGTGCATGGGCAGGCACACGGTTCATCTGCTTCTCTGTGGCTGTAGAAATTGCTTTTCCTTGGCTGTAAAATCCCAATCTGTGTTCTTTCACTTCAGGACATCATTTTTACACTCATCTGCTCACCATCAGTGACTTGGGCACTTTTTCTTTTTTTAAAAAAAAAAATCTGTTAAAAGACACGTGTGAAAAACGAACCTCACCTTAACAGCACATTCTGGTCAAGGTATTTAATATTTAAACCCTCATCTCCGGGTAGCTGTGCTGCCTACCCCAGCACTTTGTCCCACATGGTCAGTGTGTCTGTCTCTCCTTGTTATTTCCTTCAAGCTCAGCCTGGCAGGCAATTCTCTTTTTATATCTCAAGAACTACTTGTTAGCCTATAAACAAGAGCTTATTAGCTGCCTTCTGCTTTCTGATCTTTGCAGGGGAAGGAAAAAAAAAAAAGAAAGAAAGAAATTAAACCACCACTTGTCATCAGATTGAGTGCTCTTTCTTTCTGAGCAATACGGGACTGGCAGGGGATTACGGTAATGGCAGGGACATTGCCTGCTACATCAGCAGAGCAGGAAAGTTACTGCTGCTCCTTGACAGTGTGGAGCTGAGCTCTGCAACTGGGGAGCTGCTGGAGTCCAGCCCGACAGCCCTGGGATACAGGGAACCAGTGCCCCTGCGAGCCATCGAAATACCAGCGGGGAAATAAAGGGAGCAAAGCCACGGATTTGCAGGCGCAGGGTCCTGTCTCTGCGTGAAGAGAGGAGCCCGCTGTGTTGTGCTGTGAATCCCCTTCCCAGATGCTCAGAGAAGCTGTGCTGCCTTCTAGAGACTGGAGAGGTGAGTGAGGGTTGGGGCAAACAGGGGGCCAGGGTGTGTTCTTCCCCAAAGCAGCTCTTTCCACAGGCTGAGCGTTATCCGGTTGGTTTTGAGCGTGAATGTCTCTTGTCAGTCCTTTCTGCTGCATCTGCTTGACTTACTGGGAATCATGTGCTTAAAAATCAAGTTTGATAATTTCTTAATTTTCCAGTCCACCATCAACTCCCTGATGACCACAGAGATGCTGGATGCTACAGTCACTTTGCATTGATGTGCTTAGTAAAATCTGTCCTTTTCTTTCTTGGAATTATTCTTCAACTTGTTCCCTCTTGCAGGAAAGAAAATATAAAGATGCCATTTCATTTCGGTGCACAAAATGCAAACTCCCACAGTGTAATACCTTTTTATATCCCCTCTCCCAGCCTCCCTGCTTTTGAACTGGGCATTTGGGGGGTGGTTCAGATTAAGAGGAGTTTTAAACGTATTTGTCTGTGGGAAAACTCAGTTTTGAGGATCAGCTGTGTGACAGTTCTTGCTGCTCAGTGTTTGTGTGAAGTGCGATTTGAGGAACTCATCTGAGAGACCTAACGTTAGGACACTTAGAGACTCTCAGATTTAACAGGACTAGTCTCAGTGGTTATTTTTTCATAGCTCTGATCAATATTTTGGATACGAACACTATATACACAACTAGGTGTTGGGTTTTCAGCGCACACTTGTAGCTTTCCCCTTTGTGCTCCCCATATCTCAGTTCCCAGGCTTATCCTCACTTTTGCATCTGATGTACCTTTTCTCCATATTTAGTCAGCTAAGGCTGAGCTTGGCTTCCAGATACTGTGAAACCTTGTGTCACTCAGCAGGAAACTTGTTCTTCGCAACATCATCTGCTTGGCAGGAATTGCTTTTCCCTACAGATTTCTCAAGTGGGCAGTTTAGTGGGTGAAGAAGTCACTTAATAAAGCAAGCTTAAACTAAATTCTGGACTTACAAATCTCCTTTGCAGTTTGGAGTCCTGAATTGCTTCCCGCAGGTTTCTATCTCTCCTAGAACTGGTCTCAGCAGGTGAAATGCTGATTGGGTTTCATTGCTGTCCCTAAAGGAAAGCGGGCTGCTGAGAACACAGCGAGAAAAGTCAGGCAACAAACCCCACGTTGGTATCTTAGTTGTTGTTAAACAATACTGGGCTGAAAAATGTTGGTTCCACCGGCTGGAGCCAGCCTGAGGGAGGCTCCCTAAAATAGCCTCCTGCTCTATTCTTATATGGGAACCATGGCAGTAAGTGAACGTTGCTTCTGGGAATCATATTGTTTGTGTCTTTGTCTCCTTCAGGGGGGCGATGATCTCCAAAGAGCGCAGCAACGCGCTGCATTGACACAGCCAACCTCATCCTCGCCTTCAGAATGAGCCAGGAGCTGATGTAAACCAACTTGAATCCGCAGTCCAAGAGCTCAAGTGACAACTGCTCCACAGATGGATGTTATAGAATAGATGGAGAACCATTAATTGACACTTCAGACCCTCAAGTGACATTGCTGAGCAGACACAGCAGCAGCCGCCTCCACCTTGTCAGGTTTCTAAGACAGTTATAAGGCAGAATCAGGACTAACACAAGGTAATTAAAAGCAGCAGCGATTTCCTCTCGGGAGAAACCTAAATTTGAGACCCTTTGGAATATATATTTTTTTAATTTAAATCTTGAATCTTGCCGAAAAGGCAGAAATGATTTTAACCTGCAGCTCCTGTTTTTCTCATCGTGTAATCCTGCCAAGTAGGATAAGTAACCTCAGTTTTGTGTAGCCTCACTTCTGCACCCGAAAAAATGCAAAAGGAGTCAATTTTGTCTTGGAAATGGTGGTTATTAACTCTGCTATAACAGTAAAAACTTGGGGAGAAAGGCAGATTTTCTAATATGTTTCTAGATCCTTCCCATTGTTCCTGGTGCTGCACTTCTAAGACGTTCTTACAAACTCTTTTCCCCAGCAAAGCCAGGCAAATGTTGCCAGTAGAACCTTCTGAGAACTGATCCCACCACTCTTTCTACCTGAAAAGGGAGTGAAGTCCAAGAGCCGCGCATGAACTTTCTCAGCTCCTCGCCATGGCTTTCCTCCCTGGAAACTCCTCCGACTGCTCCAACTGCACCCACTCCGTGGGGCCTGTGAACATTTCCAAAGCCATTTTACTGGGGGTTATTCTAGGGGGGCTGATAGTTTTTGGGGTTTTGGGTAATATTCTGGTTATCCTCTCTGTAGCCTGCCACAGACACCTGCAGAGCGTTACCCACTATTATATAATTAACCTGGCTGTAGCTGACCTCCTCTTGACTTCCACTGTTCTGCCCTTCTCAGCTACTATGGAGATTTTGGGCTACTGGGCCTTTGGGAGAATCTTCTGCAACATCTGGGCAGCTGTTGACGTCCTTTGCTGCACCGCGTCCATCATGAGCCTGTGTATCATCTCGATAGACAGATACATCGGGGTGAGCTACCCGCTGAGATACCCGAGCATAGTGACGGAGAAGAGGGGCCTCCTGGCGTTGATGTGCGTTTGGGCCTTGTCTCTGGTGATCTCCATCGGGCCTCTTTTTGGCTGGAAAGAACCAGCGCCAGAAGACGAGACCATTTGTCAAATCACCGAGGAGCCCGGCTACGTGTTGTTCTCCGCTCTGGGCTCCTTCTACCTCCCCCTGACCATTATCTTGGTGATGTATTGCCGGGTGTACGTGGTGGCCAAAAGGGAAAACAAAGGGCTGAGTTCTGGGCTGAAGACGGAGCGATCTCATTCGGAACAAGTGACCCTACGGATCCACCGTAAAAACGCCCCCGAAGCGAGCGGGTCGGCATCCAACCCCAAGAGCAAACATCATTTCTCAGTGCGTCTCCTCAAGTTCTCCAGGGAAAAGAAAGCGGCCAAGACGCTGGGGATAGTTGTGGGATGCTTCGTTCTGTGCTGGCTTCCATTTTTTGTAGTAATGCCGCTTGGTAAGTAAAGCAAAACCCTCTGCCTTTCTCAGCGCCTTCCCCGGAGAGAGGGCGATACTTGTGCTCGTGTACAGTGATGCTGATAGAAAAGCTCTGAGGGAATAATTTTCTATTGGAAAGCTGTCAGCATCAAAACACTCACCATCACAAAGCGGTGAATGTGAAAAAAAATGACAGTCTCAAATGAAACAAAACATCTTTGCTTCAAAGAGAAGCATAAAATTCTGAAAATGATTGGCAGGATTTAGTATTATTTTTTTTCCGTACCGAAAATACTCTTTCAGAACTAAGACTGTTATTTCTGACCAGCTCTGCTATAGGAGCAACATCTTTAGATGTGTGTGTGCTTATATCTAAGTTTGCAACCAATTCTTCAGGTGATATAAACATATAAAAGCTCGAGATATAAATGCATTCAGGGTCAAAGTAGCTGTGGCCAGATCTCCTGGAGTGCTCAGCACCTAATAATTCCCACTATAAGGGAAAAAATCAGCTTTCTATCAGGAAATTCACACTGTGAGGTAGCATACTCCAAATGAAATGGGTTTAGTTTTTTAATTAATTGTATGACCAGTCAGAACACAGCAGTGAGGATCCTTCCAACTCATTTTATACTTCTCTGGCTTGCATCTTTTGTGGAAACCCACTAAGTCACACACTGGCTTCAACCATCACAACAAATATGAATATTTATTCACCAGCTGTAATTCTAAAGGGGAGAAAAGTCAGGGATTTGTTCTGCTTTCTTATCAGTGAAATATAAAGAAGTAATTAGAATTTTAATTAAACCTTGTTCAGTCACCTTTGGTGCAATTGCAGGATTTAAAAGCAGAATACTAATTTCATACCTAGAGCTGAGAGTGAGGTATGTGGCACATCACACTGAAGTTGTGCTAAATATTAGGTTTTGAAACACACAACCTTAAACCCCTGATTTGTTCGATTTCAGTAGCTTCTCTTACAGAAAGGGCTTTTTTTTTTTTGGTTTTAAAAAAAAAAGCTTACAAAAGCTGTTCCTTTTTTCAATTAACCTCTACTGGATTTACCCAGATTACAAGGTCACTTCACAAAAACCTGCTACTAAAGTTACCATGTGAGAACCCAAAATCAGAGAATGTTTTCTGTTGGTCGATACTGGGACGCTTTGGGATAAGAGATGTGGGTGTTCGATGAGGAGGAGCCCTGGAAGGTCTGGCTCGTGCTGTCCAGGATCTCAGCACGTTGGAATGCTGGTTGCCAAGACGTCTGAAACATACCCAAAAAGGGTTTGCGAGAACACACTAAACGCACTTATTTTCATCTGCAAACGTCCTTGCCCTCACAGAGCTGTTATTAATTAATTTGCTTTGGATTTAAGAAATTTTCTGGACTTGAGACTGGCTTTGCATCTTTGATCCCTTAGAAGGAAAGTTTCTTGAGGTTAGTTTTCCTGTCTTTGTGGGGTTACTACGCTATCTTTAAAGCATCTAATAAGCCTTTCAAAACCTATTAGCAGGTGATGGAGGTGGCATCTGTACCAGGTTTAGCTGACAATCCAGTCACCACCAGACAAACACAAAACTGAGCAAGGAAAAAAAAAAGCCAGAATTTACCTGCATCATCCAAAGAGGGTTAAAAAGAAGAGCCTTGAGTTTATCTGCAGCTCCTGGGCCAAACAGCAGAGGGTTTGTGGGTAGAAGCCACAGGTGAGGCTCATCTGGCTAATTAAGACTCATTAGGCCCTGGTGATTTGCAATCGCAGCCTGCCACACGGTGTGTTTCTTTCCTTTCTGGTTTTTCCTTTCCTCTTGAGATTGCTAGAAAGAGATATGGGCAGATATAGAAAGAAATATTCAGAGCTAGAGGAGTCTGAAAATTCAGTGCAAGTCCATAGTGATGTAACCTCATCCTCAACGCCCCCTTGGAAACCGCTGCCAAATGACATGACAGAGCAGACCTTTTCCTGTACTGGAACACATTCATGGGCTGCTCTGGGAAATTTTCAGAAGATTTATTTTCAACAACATAGACGACAGTGCTTGGAGATCATTTTGAGGTGAAACATGCACAAAACTGATGGGAAAAAAGAAAAAAAAAAAAGGATTTGGGTATTACAAAAATGGTCCTAAGTTAGGATTGGTGGTTCATTTTAACAAAACCTCAGAAGCAAACAAACGCACAGAGCGTGCTATGGCAAACTAGCTTAAATCTGTCTGGTTGTAGATGTTACTTAGAAAAGCAGAAAGAAGGAAAAGGAAAAGTCTGAGCCAGCATGACACAGGGGAAAAAAATCAGACTACTAAACTGGGCAAGGGAGAGGAAGGATTTTAACATTTGTCAACCATTCTGCTGATGAAGAGAGCAGAAAAAAGGATACGCTGGAGGGTATTTGTATTTGTAGTAGAGTGGTAAATTAGTCTTGTGAACTGACGCAAACACTGTCAAGGGAATCCTCTAATCCTGTCTATGTGCCTGTCTGCAGCTGGATTCTAATTATTATTTTGTGGTTATTTTTTAAATGGAGTCCAAAGAGAGTGACTCTGCTTTCGCTAGAGGTAAACCAGAATAATCAAATGCGTTTTTCTGTCTATGCCATTGATACGACGTCTCAGGAGGTCGCAAGGTGAGGAGTAGGAACGTGCCCTGATGTCTGGCTGTTGGTGGATTTATCTCTGTGTTTTCTTGTGAGGTTTGAATTTGTTGTATATACCATCACTTGTTATACGTTTTAATAAGGTGGATCACTTAAGTATGGCATCTTGCTTGGCCCCAGAGGTGTGAGTTCATACCCAGCCCGCCCAGCTGCAAAGGGGAATCTTATTTTTGGAAGTCAAATGTGGGAGATGTGACAGAAAAGGTGCAGTTGCTTGTGTGTTATCAGATACAGAAATTCATTTACCATAATCACGCTGCTAAGGAACGGTTGACATGTCCTCTATGCTGCGATGCTGGGACAACACAAAGCGTCTGTTCTGTCTATCAGGGTGCATTATTTCCGCAGGGCTGTGCTTCAAGGACCCAGCTGATTTTTCATACCAGTGAAGAACTTATCAGGTGTAGCTTCGTGGCCTCTTGCTCTTTTCAGGATCATCTGAGTCTTGATTCGGTGCGTTCTCCTGCCAAAACAAGTTCAGATCAACTCCCGTGGTTTCTAGATAAGCCATCCTGTGTGCTGCACACTTACTGTCAAAGTCACCGGGCTTCAGACCATGGTCCTTTGTCATCATGAACGAGAATATGACAGTCAGGTCAGGAGAGGAAAGCCATGGTCTCTTCTTTACCCATATCTTATCACAGCAGATCGAATACCTGCCGCTGCCTTGAAGTTTATACCCTGCAATTCACTCTGTTCCCTGCTTACTGACTCCTTTGGACGGGGTATTTTAATGAGCAAAATCTGGGAATACCAGAGTAACACAGGATCCACTAGCGTGAGACACTCAGAGCACATTAAATATGGTTTTTAGGATCTTTTGGGGGCACACAAAGGCAGTGCTTGTGATTCACCCATCCCCATTGTTTAATAAGGAATAGAATAAGAATAAGAATAAGAATAGGATAGGATAGGATAGGATAGAATAGAATAGAATAGAATAGAATAGAATAGAATAGAATAGAATAGAATAGAATAGAAACTGATAGGGTGTGAGACTTGGCCATGAGCTGGGATCCTGCAGAATAAAGCCCCAAATCAATCTCTGAGCACAAATTGGGGAGAGAAAGGGCGTTACCACTCCTTGAGTCACAGAGCAAAAACCTCTGTGTCTGTTTAACCATTGAATGGGGAAAAAACAAGGCATGAACATAAATAAACAGCCAGGATATTTCATGATTCACATGGATGGCTCTCCTGCAAGTACTACCTGTCAGAGGAGGTTTGTCCTTGTCTTCAAAACTGTCCTGCCTCTTGTGGTCACCACTTCCAAGTCCTTGGAGGAAATGAACCGAGAATACAATTTTTCACTCGCTCTCAAATGTCACGGTGCAATTTGGGATTTGTTAGGGACTGAAAGGGAATGAGTGATTCTCCCATCCCACCCAGGAAATGTCAGGATTCTGGTTTTTATAGATAAGAGATACTCAGCTTTTGCTGAAGAAGATAATCCCTGTGTTGCTAACCCCAAGGATTCCAAAATCACGACTGATAACCACATAGTGACAAACTCATGAGGCAGCCTGCGATAGACTCATCTTTTCAAACTATTCTCTGAACTACCAGCTTGTTTGTTTGGTGGAGTTTTTTTAATTTTTAAAGGGAAGCTAAGATTTTATTATAAGCGCACGACTCCAAGAGCAAGGGCTTCCGGATGAATACCAACTATCTTAAAAATGTGAGCAACGACATCCAGAATCATTCCACTGCAGTAACAGCGGGGAAGCTGGAATTTCAACGACAATTAAATTGATTTGTAAAACAATGTGATTATTTGAGTTTACACGGGTAACAAAACCTCAGTTTACCTTCCCATGGTTTTTAATCGGCTTTCTAAATCTGCAGCTGCCCACAGTGAATCTGGAAATAGTTGCTTGCCGTGAAGTTTGCTCTTTGCCAGAAATACCATCCACCATAAGTGGGTAGAATATGAAACAGAGCATAAATTAGGTCTGAAAAAATCCAGATAATCAGAGCACTGTTCCCAGACCAACCCATTGCTGCTGCTTGTCCTTTCCACCTCTCACCTGTGTCCCAACACCCGCAACCTCCTGATGCCCCAGAGATCTGAACTCAGGCCCTAGTGAAGAGAAATAAACTCCCGCTCCTCCTTCTATGTCTGTTTATTATGGGTCAGGGATATCTAGGCACAAAGTCACTCTCATTTTCCCCCTGGATCAGCCACAATATTCCAGGCCCTGGGACAGGCACAGCTGTAAATGTGCAAGACTTGCCAGCTGCAGGCTTTAACCCTTCCTCACATCTATGAACTGTTGCATTAATTTGATTGCACAAAACCCAGAAGCGTTTCCTACTCTTCAAGGGCTCTTTGGTCCCGTTTTTGTTCCCACAGAAAATAACTTTCCATAAGGAGCAGCCGGGTGAGACGTGCTGGGAGAGGATATATGTACAGAGTGCAGCTGTTGCAGCAACACACACAAATAGAGTTATATGCATATACATACATAAATATACTTTCCGGGGGGTGGTTTGCGTTTGACTCGGGATGCGGTATAGAATGCCAGTCTTACGGGATAAAGTTCAGAGCTAAACCTGAGCCTGGGAACACAAGATGTGACACATTTCTCAATGTTTGTAGAGCAAACTGCCTAATGAGAGCCCTGGGGTGGCCCCATAGAGCAAATGTGTGTGGGGACACCAGTGCTCCTCTGTGCTTCAGGTTTTTAGGGCAATTGCTCTGGAATAGCTGCTGCCCTCTGGTTTGACCCCTTTTGGGGAGATCCCAGGACCTGAGTTTTAAGCTTTGCCTCCCTGTAAACCCCTATCCCCGTTTCTAGTTCGCTGTGATTTGTAGTGTTTGCTACGTGTCGGAGGCAAGAGATGGCAGGATTTTTGTTTGATTTCTGTGCAAGGTTTAAAATAGGTACTTGTGATTCCCTAGGACACTTCAAGCCCTGATAACACGACATAAAATAACGCTAACAAATACCATTTGGTTGTCTGCTCACAAGGTGCACGAGCACTGCTGTCATCTTCCGAGTGGAATCTGCAACATAGAAAATAAAAAGGGTAAAAAAGCGGTAAACCTAAAGAGAGCTGCAACTTTTAGTAGCGGAGATGGATTTTAACGCCATTATGGGTCCGTGGGTCATAAAAATGTATGGGATTGTTCTCCCACGGTGCTGACAGAGATGATAGAGAGTAAACAAATAACGCAAGTTTTTGTAGTTTGGCAGCTTGTAAATCCCTCTGTGCTGTCCATCTGGGAAACCGCGCGCGACACCGGCGCTGGTATTTAAACAACCTATAATCAAGCAGCTCTGTAACTTCTGACAAACGACAAAGTCAAATTACATCTTTGTGTCTGAATCGGCACTTACTCACTCACCAGGAGGCGCGTGGAAAACATGTCTCGCAGATCTGAAGAAACTTCAAGTTGACAAACAGGAAAATAAATGGTGAGGGAAGAGAATGCAATCCTGATCTTTTAAGGGGGAGTGATGAAATACCTAATGGAAAAGGATCTCAGGAGGCTAATAGTACATTTTATTTTCTTTAATTTCCATACAACAAGCAGCTGAATGGTGCTATTGACACTTGAGAGCCCTCAACATTTTGAAGATGTAGCAGGAACTCGAGCATCGTTTAGTCAATCTACAATTCAAAGGCATTAAAAGATCAGTTGCATTTTTCTTTACTGTTCTTCCAGCACAGACTGCAGGGAGACAACAGAAGATGAAGCCTCTAAACTGTAATCCATTTTGCCACTGTTTACCATTTTATTCCTGACAATATACTGGGGAAGACATTAAGGCTTGTGAATAGAATAATTAGTTTTTAAGTAAGAAAACTTCCCACTTCTCAATCGCTGCTCACTGTCCAACTCTATCAGAGGATACCTGGATGGCAGCACTTTATTAAGCTCTGATTACACCTGGCCTAGAATGAGAGAATTGGAAAAGCTTGCTCTGGAGATCTAGGTGCTAAAATAATCCTGTTTTCTCAGTCCTGGCTGCCAGTAGACAAGTGTCCAAATCCAAATTGACTAATTGGCAGCTGCCAAGCAGCTACGTAGGAAAGCGACTCTTTACTGTGTACTTTAAAGAGTGAATTCGCCACTCTGGTTGGTTTTTTATTCTCATGGTTAATTACAGTCATTGGGGTTTTTGTTTTTGCTTTAAAGCCCGTGTTTTATTTCTATTTGAACTGATATGGTTTGAGCTGCCAGCCAGTGCCTGCTTCCATGGTTCAGCACGCTGAACAAAACACTTTATCATCGCCTTAGCAGCACTGTTTGAAAATTCCTCCCGCTCGCTACCAGATACATCAACCGCTGATATTAATCATGCCAGCAACAGCACTGAATATTAAAGGCCTGGAAGAAAAGAATCAATTTTTAGTATTCTGTGAGGAGAGACATGGTTCCCCAGAGACCTGGAGAATATAGTATTTTTCCCCTTTTGCCAGATGCTCAGAAAAGATGAGGAAAAGTTTGTGAATACAGAGGTAACCAGGCCTTTGCAATAGAAGGGTGTTGTTTTCTGGGGCCCTTTGAACAGGACATCCCACTTTATAGAGGCACTGAGCACACGCTCACGTGTCAATAGATACCCACAACAGCCATGCAACATGCAGAAGGACTTTGTTCATTATACAGTGAAGATGCGGGAGGTCAAACGCTTTCTGCACCCTACACTATACACCAGGGGCTCAATCAGTGGCAGGTCTTGATTTATATCGCTATGGAAGTCGAATAAGCTGTTGGCACAAGTAGAAAGAGGGTACGAATTATCTCTACTTTGATTTTACATCTTGCTCTGTTACATATTGTGTCCATTGACCACCAGCTCCAGCTTCAGCCCTTCCAAGATGCTACAGGCAGTATTGCTGCTTATTGACATTTGTACCATGCCATTCACAGGACCACATACAGCCATAGCAAAACCTATAGGCAGAGCTTTAGCTGCTTTAAACCCGTGCAACATCACTGACTAGCACAACCAAATGCCCAGCAGAGTAAAGCTCCTGTCCTAAACCCCAAGTTGTATCCACCATTGGAAACAAAACGTGAATGCCAGCGTGTGTCGGGGTCTCCAGACACCAAAGTTTGTGCCCTGTTAAAGCTACTTCATCTTCTCTTCACTGTGAGTTGTTCCAAGGCAACAAGGCTCTACACTGATGAACCAAAAAAGGTTACATTAATAAATTAGCATGCAGATCCCCACCCCAAAAAAAGAGCAAGAGGCAGACTCTGACACTGGCTATTTTCTATTTTTAACAGACTTTGGCAAGGCAGGAGCATTCCGCTTAAAGTGAGCCAGAAGTTGCGGCAAACAGGAATTGTTATTGTTTACCCATTTTTACACTCAGCCTCACAGCTGATTCCCCAAACTGAGATTCGTTTCACCTTTTGTCTTAACACAAAATGGGGAAGCATTCAATAGGCTGCAATTAAATGAGGAAATAGAGAAAAAATTGAGCGTGGTTCGGGCATTTAGAAGCCTTTCTTTATTTTTCATCTGCCAACGACTCCAGCCAGAAAGTTCTTTGAGAATATTGTTTTGTTGTTTTTCACTCAAGGAAAGCAGCATTAATTTGCTCAGAAAAATTCTAGGTTGTGTGGGATATGCCAGCTCGCTCATGCTTAACTGCAAAATAGCATTTGCTTTCCTTAGCGAAACGTTTTTGGTCTTAAAAGCCGGTCGATATCGACACTGGTAGTGAAGCTGCTCTACCTGGGTCGTGACTGGGGTTGGAATCAGAGGTTCAGCTGCTCCAACACAAAGACCAAACTCCTATGGCACATTTTGCACATTCTGCACCACCTTCGGGTGTCTTAGGGGACCTCTCCCCAACCTGAGATAACTGGAAGGCTTCTCACTCTCCCATACCTCCCAGTTCTTCCAATGGATCCTCTGGGCCCACCAGCTCCACTCTAGGGTGCCACGGCAAATGACATCGCTCTGCGTTTCGCAACAGAGACCGTGTTGAGCAGAATGAGCAGGTCGTTAATCACCCTGCACTATTTGTGTCTCCGGTTCGTATTTTGATACGTTCTCACACACAGGCAAAAACACCCGGAGAATTTCTTTCTGGCTTCTGCCGCTTGAAAGCATTTGCTGCACTTGCTGTAGCTTTGTTCGGCGAGGACAGGAAGAAAAAGATTCAAACTGATGTTCGGCGGCTCTCAGAATTAAATTAGAACACCCTCTGATTGCGTTATTAGGTTTTCCTGAGTCAGGGGAGGTCCAACGAACAGATCGATCCCCATAAAGCCGAGGAGCTGCTCACAGATGCAGTTGAAATGCAGAGGATGCCAAACGTATTGATGCCCGAAGCTTCCACAATGTTTCTTTCGACACGCAGATGCTTAAGATTTTTCTGGGGTGAAGCAGGAAGACGACGATTTGTCAGTGCTGAGAGTTCTGTTTATTACAAACTTGACTGCAAAGCCCCAAACAAGCCAATTATGTTTCCTGGGAAATTATTTATCTTCCTATGCCCAAACTAATTACTGACACTGGTCTGATAGAAACACCTTTTTTTTCCCCCTTTGTTTAAAGGAGGCAAGAAACAGCCTTTTCACTTGACAGAATACAGCAAATATTTCTCTCTTTCTCTGGTTCTAGACTAATTTTGCAAAATTGGTCTTAGAATTGCTGCTATCGCTTATTCCCACCCCAGCATCACACAGACTTTAGTTTTCTAGTTCATTCACATTAAGACAATATTGATTTTATTTTTAAGCAAAGAGAAGTACCAAATAAGAGAATTAGGGGATGTTGTTACAATGGCCACTTTCCAGCCTCATTCAAGAAAAACAACAGATTTCTGAACAATTCTCCGTAAGCAGCAGTGTTGACTCTTTGACATCTTAAATATGTCTCTGTAGTTTTATAATAAACCTCTCCATGAGTAAATCTCTTCAGCATTTACTGAAATCCTATTCAAATCATTTAAAGTTAAAAACCTGCTTATAAAAGCAGCAAGGAGATCAAGACGTAGTTAGAAACCCAAAGGTTTGGCATTAGGAACAATGTTGCCAAGATTATAAATCAACAGATAACTCATAATTAAATCCTATGTTATCACACACCATAATCTATTTTTTAAAAGGATATTAGTAATGCTATTTAATTATAAATTCTCATGGTCACTTGTAGTTGACTGTACTAATAAATGCACAATTTATGGCTCTGTCACTGATTATCTTCAGCAAAATATTTCCGATTTTTTGAATATTATGCTGCCTTCTACAGAATAAAAAGTCTCATAGGACTTGTCTTACTAAGGAGCCATCTAAGTTCTTGCTCTTGGAATCATTTCGGGGGGTAAGCTTGCAACTATATATCAGTTTATATATATATCATGGCTGCACGTGAGACCCTCTGCAGTGTTCATTCACATAAGAAGGAAACTTTCTTTTCAGTTCTCTGAATTTTAGATGCACTCTATGAAACAAAACACGTGGAAAGTTAGATTTTCTAAAGGATTCAAGGCAAAATGAGCACCCAATGCTTTATCATTTTTATGACTTTTAGCTGGAATACAGTCAACTCAGTAATCCTACTTTTCACTTTGATTTCTGAAATGCTGTGATTTTCTTGCCGTTTGAAACCCTTTTGATGACCTCCTAGATATGGCTGTTCTTTGCCTCACTAATCTTGAATTAGAAGTCCTGGAGGCAATCTGCCTCTCTCACTTGATACCAGTCCTATGGTTGCCTCTCTGGATGAAAACGAGAACACAACACTTGTATAATAAATAGATGTCTTGAATCGATCTCTGATAGAACATCCATGTGATCGTACAACACCGTATATTCTGCAAGACTTGTTCCTACAGGAATTGGGCTTTGAGTCATAAATTTTCCAAGACAGAACAGATTCTTATTTATTTTTCCCAGTGTTTAAGTTTCTTTGGTTACCTGCAATTTCTCACTGCCCCTGCCTTAACACTCTGTGTATTTTCCATTTTAGGTTCTTTCTTTCCTGCAGTCAAACCCCCGGACACACTTTTTAAAATAACATTTTGGCTTGGATACTTAAACAGCTGCATCAACCCCATAATCTATCCGTGCTCAAGTCAAGAGTTTAAGAAAGCGTTCCAAAACGTCCTGAGAGTGCAGTGCCTCCCAAGGAAGCAAGCAGCAAAGAAGCAGTCCCCAAGTTTCAACCTCAACCATCCCACCAGCCCAAGCATGGAGAGCAGCAGAGGCATCGTCCGGATCCCCGTCGGCTCGGGAGAAACCTTCTATAAGATTTCCAAGTCGGACGGGGTCTGCGAATGGAAGATCTTCTCGGCCGTGCAAAGCGTGCCTGCCAAAAACGCCGTTTCTAAAGACTGTACCGCTGCCAAAGTGAAAAGTAAAGGTTTCCTCCAGGAATGCTGCTGTGCAGGCACTTCGGGGAACCTCGTCCATGAAAACTGTAAAGTGCCAACGATTAAAATCCACACCATCTCCCTCAGCGAAAGCGGAGAGGACGTCTAAAGGACCGAACGTGTCTAGGAGCCAGCTCAGGGCTCTGCTAATGGGATGTTGCTCTTTTTGTTGGGAAGTAGGACACGATGCTACAACAGTTGAAGGGATGTGGGTGAAACAAAGAGCGTAGTGTCCAACAGGGCCGAGCTTTGGAGGTGGGATGGCTCTGAGTGCTGGTAGCCTGAACGAAGCCCCTTAAAGACAGTGAACGGCATCAGTGGATGGTGAGCACCCTACGGTCTTCCAAGGAACTGGCCTCTGCAAGTCATTTGCCTGACAGTTAAAGGCTTTATTTTTCACTGTATTCCCCTGTTTCAAAGTTCCTACTGCTCTAATTTAGGTGCAACGAGGGGGAACGTGCAAACTGCACAGGCCCCATGCTGATTTCTGCATGGACACTTTCAGACAGCTCCACATTTAAAACCATTCTGTGATTCTGCCTGTCTCCCCCCAGAAAAACCAAACCTCAATTCAACAGCCAGGAGAGCTGAGGTTGGGAGGCTCGGGTCTTGGGACAGTGTTTACAGATTTCTGCTTGCTTTTCATTTAGGGATTGTGGACAAGAATGTTTTCCTACCATGTCTTGCCTCTTTTGCTCATGTCGAGCTCCTGGCTTGGTCAGGTCCTGCACGCCTCGTCGAAGGGAACGGGCAGCTCTTTGGATTTGCATCTTCAGCTGGGCAGGCTCGCTGGTCCTCGTTCCTGGGCTGCACCGGGTGAGGATTTGTTCTTCTGTAATGCCCACAGGGCTGCTTGGCCTCAACCTGCCTGGAAAAGCAGTCACTTGAGCTCACGGCGCATAACAAAATCACTCTCTTGGCTCTTGCCCTGCTTGGAGTCACTCTAAGCTCCTCTTTGTGCTGTGGATTTCAGTAAACTCCATTGAACTCCCCCCAGATTCTGAAACCAACCAGAACTCCCCTTTTTTGTACAACCAGCCTCCCAAACCTCCAAACAAAACCAAATTAAAATCTGCATGCGGCCCAGGTTTGTTTGGATGGTCTCTGTGCTTTGATGCGGGTCTAATGAAATTCAAAACTAGGTAAGTCAGCACCAAGAAGGCTCAAAGAGGTCACTTTCACTCATCCATTTGTTTTCCTTGTTCTGAGTCCAGCAGGGCCCTGCTGAACAACTCATTAAGTCCTTGCTCAGGTGCACGTGAGCCAGATCAGTGCCACGGCCACTGGAAAAGCTGCAGAGGTTTTGCTGTCTCCTTACCCCATGTTATGCTACATTCCGCTGCTGCCTCCTTCTCTAAGCTCTCTATGAGATCCTGGGTACCCTGGAGTCAGGAACTTTACCCTCATTTTGAGCAGTGGGAGTTTAGCACATTAAACGACTTAAGGACATCCATCTCCCATGAGAAAGGGCCACCCTTTGGGAATTTGGGAGAAAAGCATTTGGAAGCATGTTATATTTTAATATAGCTAATCCAAATAAATAAATAAATGGGCTGTTCAGCATCTGGAAGAAATAGTGGGAGGAATTCTCTGTACAATATTAGAAATAAGCAGCTCTTGACATAACTCTTCCTGAGCCTGCCAAGTAAGAATGCAGCGTCTTGAAACAACACATAAGCCTTTGCTCATGTCTCAATGTCAGGCCTGTGCTGGCTTGAAAAGGGAAAGGGCTTAAGATAAGGCTGGCTTTTAAAGGATAGGGCCTTGAAAGGACACCTTGGTATTACTGATGAGGAATCATTCTTTATTCATCTCTCATTTGGTATGAAGTCCCCAATGTCAAGAGAATTTCGGTCTTCCGTGTCCTTTATTTATGCATGAATGAGATTTCTTTCCTCCCGCAAACGCATTTGCAGCTACAACATTATCAGACAATTTGCAAAGGTAAAATCTGATCCTTGGGCCTTCTTGCAATACTGTCGCTTTGCACAGTGAATGGCACCGTCTACCTGTTCTTGTGCTTGGAAAATCAGCTCAGCTGATTAGCTGAAGAAAATGGTTATTTGTTCTCCCACACGAATGCTGCGTAAGATACAGAACGTCCTAAGCAGGTTAAAATTAGAGGAGATTTCAAATCAAATCCCTGGGCCCAACCCCGTATTTATTTCCAAAAAACCACGCATTACTGGGCAGCAAATCTGTAGCATTGTCCCATTTTTAGTTTAAATAAGAAACCCAACCCACCCCTTAAAGCCTTTCTTTGGGTTCTTCCAAAAAGTCTAGAGTTTGAAAGTAGAAGTGTTGAAATACCATGAAAAAAATATTCTCATGGTACTTCAAGCCAAGACTAGAAGCAGAAAAGCTGGAAATCTCATAAGAAAGTCACATGAGACTCGTGGCCAAGGTTTTCAGTCTCACGGGGTTCGAATACGTGGGACGTTTGTTTGAACAGAACCTGAACTCTGAAACATTTTGAAAAACACCCATTAAATCGAGCAAGACTATCAAGATTTAAAAACTTCACCGCACACGCTTGCTGCCCAACCCTCTCTGGACTCTTATTTATAACTCGTACCCATGAGGTCATTTGTGCCATCTCTCCTTTGGAGCTGCAGGATTTACAGAGGGTCTCTCTGGTCATTTTAGATTTGTTGAGGCTTCATGGTGTCAGGCAAGGGGTTACGGAGCCACACGCAGGCTGACACAGGTGGATTAGTCATTTAATTCCAGAGTAATTCTGACTTAACAGTATGATACGAATCTGCAAGATGAGGATAAACGAGGATAGAAAGGCATGGGGAGTCACCTTTGTGGCACAGCACTCCTGCTTGTGAGAGACAGAGGTTGGAATAATGAATTCTTGGTCTCGTCTTGGTCCTTTTTGTCCTGTCTCCCTGTACAGAGGCTCTGAAAAGGGCTCAGAGCTCAGCGCCAGCCCAGCCTGGTCCCAGCCACACCTCTGCTGCTCTCACATACGCCAGCAAAAACACACACGCCATCTATTTGGCTCACTCGGAGAATTTCTACATGAAAACTGCCCTGTTCGCTTGTTGCAAGCAGGGTCACAGGCACTTGTCATCTAGATGGACATTTGGGCTGATGAATGTCAGAAACCATAGAAGGAACTTAGGGAAGAAACAGAAAAAAATAGGAGTGCGGATTTAAGCAGCCCATATTTTTCTGTTATTTCAGTGAACTTGGCACTGGTAAAAGAGCTGCAGCCACAGAGGCCGAATGTATTTGTCTGTCGAAAAAGCACCAGCAGAACAAGAGAATCCCCACTGGCTTGCCATCTATCACGGCACGTAAAACCTCTCTGCCATCGGGACGCTGCCGTGTGAAATACGACGGGGGCACAGAACAGAGAGCGGGCGCTGCTCGGATGGGAAGAAGAACACAGTGCAGTGCCGTCATTTTCCCCCCCAGGCCACATTCACTGGCCCGCACTGACCTGTCCACCGATGCGTACCGACGGAAGTGTTTGAGGGACGGGTATGACACCCCACCTTCCTCTCCGTTCTGTATTTTCAGCCAAGATTTCCATCCTGAGTCTCTGCTGCAAAGAGCTGAGAGCTGCCAGCACCATATAGATGACTTTCTGTTTTCACAGGCTGAGGCCAAGCACATCACTCATCTCTCTTCCTCGTAGACATGGAAAGTTCAGTATTCCAGTTTCCACAGTTAGTGTTCATTCAGATTTACTGTCTTCTGGTTTTGAGGCTTCATGTGCTCTGTAAGGTTATTCAAAATCCAAATACTTAAGATCTGCCTATTATCCAAAGAAATGTCTCCTCATTTTTTTTTTAATTTTGCTCTGCCAAGTCCAAGGAGAAATTACGCATTGTGTAAAATAATATTTTCCTTTGCCAGTCTCTAATATCTTGAAAATCCATGGCATTGAAAAGAGGAAAGATTAAGCTAAGAATATTTCTTGCTTTTCTCCTCATCAGACTCAGCAAATGGATTTTACAAAGCCTCTTCAGTCTTACTTGCAAAATTTCCCTGCCTGACTTGTTCAATTTTCTGAAAGGAAACAATGACAGACTGGAGTATCATATACCGATTGAAGCCAGTTAAAAAAGACTTCATTGCTTTACTGAAGTGGAAGCTGCCCAGCTCTAGGTGTGCCTGTTGGCCTCATGTTAATTAATGCTCATGTCAAATGGGGTTTTCGTTAGGAACTCCATTTTAAGATAAATCTTTTGAGGCACAAAGTGAATCAGTGATGTCCTCAAGGAAGATTTTGGCTGCCCCATGTTGAATCCATGCTTGGTAATTAACTCCATATCCTACCCAGAGACACCTTCACCCTCTTTCCTCTCTTAACGTTAAGTGAGCAAGACAAGGCCGAAAATCCCCTCAATAGGCCAGGCCGCTGACACTGGTTATTTCTGGATGGTTGTTTCTGATGACAGAGCCAAAAAGGAAAGGCAGGCGGCCTTTGAGACATGGCACTAGGCATATCTGGACGCCCAGCACCCAGTGTCATCGTTTTCCAGAAGGAAAAGAGATCTAATATCTCACAAGAGAACTTGGAATGAGGCAGCTTTGTGCATCTTCTTGCTGCATGCCCGGTACCTGCTCTCGGTCGCCTGCTGTGCGGAGCCTCACGAGTGTATCAGCCTTTAATTTATTTCCCAAGAAGCCCAGGAGTCAGTTAGCACTTTCTATGAATGAATCTATCCAATATTTAGTCTGTTTCTTGCCTAATTATAACAGGGAGAAGGTTAAACCGTCTGGCCAGACTAATCCTGTCTTTTCCTATCACTGCACATAAGTAAACTAAACTTTCTCCATCTGTAAAAGGCAGCTAATCCATAAGCATAATCAACTCCTTTTGGAAAGTATTCCCAAGCAGACTGTTTAATATATGACAGTATTATGAAAATCCAAGGCGCTACAGAGGCAGCTTGTGGTGCATTAAAATAAAGATCTTCCACCCAGCTTGATAAATGTAATTGAATCATTTATTTCTCAGGAGGAGATTAAGCATTTGTATTAGGGATTTGAGTAAAATGTCATGCCTTCTACGCAAAGCATGCTGCATATTTCTCATACTGACAGAGAAGGAAAAGAATAGCAAGCGTGAGCTAAGGGGAAATGAATTGCTAAGGAGGAGAACTACATATTGCAAGCAGCTATCACATAAGAAATAACACAGCTTTCAGTTCCACAACAGGCTCAAAGATTTAGTTAATGCAGATTGTTGTCTGCTATACTGAGCTAAAACCCAGGCTGAGCAATATCCCCTCCTTCAGCATCACAATAACATTAAGATCTTCTTCAGAGTTGGAAACATCTAAGTGTTAATATTGAAAAGCAAAACTGATTTTCCAGTACTGATTATCTCGGACTGAATGACAAGACCTGCTGGTATTGATCCCAATTTTTTCTACGATCTGCAAAAGCTCGGCCCTTTTAAATTGTTTTCTGCAGCAAGAAAACAAATCTATGCAGTGTTTCAGCAGTTTTCCACTCAAAAAGCAATTCCACTCAGCTCATCATCATTGTTTTGTGACACAAAACCTTGCAGAATATCGCTGAATACTCAGTTCTACTTACCGACATAACGACTGTGGGAATTGTACACAAGCTGGTTTGGGCTTTTATTTGCTTTGCTGGTCTTTGGTTGCAAAAATGTTTTATTTTTCTTCTGTCTGCTTCAGCATTTTGCCTGCATGTTGTACAAGTTTGGCTGCCAGTGGTTTTTAAAGACATTTCTTGAAATGGGCACTGCGGAACCTGGTATTCTGATGTCATTGAATTTTCTACGTGCTGTTTTTAAAGGCCCATTGGTTATTATGCGACATGTTTGAACAGTCATGCTGGTCATTTTCTTGAACAAAACTGAATGTACGTGAAATATTGCTAGGTGAACAAATAAATTATTGGGGGAAATGTGCACTTTGTGACATGTGAGTTACAAGTCTGTTTGCCTCTTTTTTCCCCAAAAAAAATAAACCTGGGAGTTTCAGTTAAGGACTGAGATTTGGTCCTTAACTGATACAGACCTTGCTTTAAAGAATATCCTTCTAAACTTAGAGACGGACGTGAAAAATGTTGTAACTGTAAGTAAAAATTTGAGTGTCAGAATAGATTTACTGACAGCTAAAAGAAGTAGAGTTATTTTTAATCTGCGGTAGGAAAGTTGTGCAGGAAATGCACGTTTTTGCTTGGCTTTATAAAATAAATCCTGTTCAGATCACGTAGGACTACATCAGTCCGTCTTAGTAACGTGGTTACAGGTCCTTCCTCTGCTAAAGCACACGTTCCTTTATTGTGAACCTGCCAGGCGAGGAGAGGAAGGAGTTATTTGACATATTGGATCAGGATTTTATTTTCCTAGCCAGGTCATGATTTTCTGACCTTAGGCAAGTCAATGCATTTACACTGTGTCTAAACTCCCCTCTGCACAATGGACATGATGTATCCCAACTGTCCCAGGAATGCTGAGCCTCATAAAATACCATCCATGATTCCGAAAAGCTGACATATGACAGGAAAAAAAAAAACAACCTGTTGGTGCCTTTGTTCCGTTTCATTACAAGTACATGGATTTGACAAATCCTGCCTCTGCTTTTTCCGGGATAAACTTCCCACTCCTTTCCAGGTCCTCGGATGTCTTTGCCAGTTTCTCAGCAGCTTCTGTCCACTTAATCCCATCAGTAAACTGCCCCGTCATGACATTTTTTGTAATACCCAAGGTAGGGCAGAGTTCTTGCTGCTCTGCTGATGGCACAGTGGAAATGAGACATTAGGTTTCTACCTCTGCCTGTCTTAAATGTGAAGACAAAAGGCGCAGCTTTCGCTTAGGCCCAGACCATGGGCCAGCATAGCTAAACACTGCCAAGAAGTTCTGCTCAGGGCCATTTCTGAAGCTACCAAAGGATTCTTTCTCTGACCTGAGCCATCGGGGTGAAGTAACACACACGGGAAGCTCCAAGACGTCCTTGATTTCCTCCAAAAGTACATACTCAAGAGAAAAAGCAACATTTCCATTTTCCCTGCCTCTGTTCCACACACGAATTTCAACAATAACTTCTGTGCTCAGCATTACAAGTAAGTTTAAACAAATAAAGTGAAACAATTCCGGTTTGTACGAAATCCACCAACAAATCCCAGAGTAGCTCTCGATTCTCTTACCATTACAAGATATAGAGGTATAGACCCCACAGTACTTAAAATCCCCTAAACTATCCATGCGGTACATGCCAGTCAAGTATCTTCGAGTGCTTTTAGAAGCAATTCTCAATGAGGCCTTTCCAATAGAGAAACTGCATTATACATATCCCCTTAAAGACTCCCAAGCTGTTTCATAAACTTTAACTTAAAATCACTTTAACTCTATGAAAAGGTAAAGTCGTCCTCCACTCTGATGTGAAGGGGAGCATCTGGTTTGGTATCTACATGGACATCACACTATGGCTTTGATAAAGAAACAGCTACTTCCTTCACCAGGGAGAACTTCAAGGGAAATGCAAGAACATTACAGCCTAATTATGACTCGGGCCAAAGCACCACAGTCAACACAACTGCATTTTTCTGTCTGAACGGCGTATTTAATAACCCATGGATGGGTGATGCTAATGGGACTGCTTCATCTCCCGGAGAAATTCTGCTAACGCTCTCACGAACTATTGAGATCTTTTTTTCATAAAGATTAAGGTCCTGCGAGAAATTTTCTGACAGTTTTAATCACGGTCCCCTGCAGGATACAAATCTTAGCACTGCGGCTTTTGTCTTGTTAATTCGGCTGCAGGCAAAGGTCGAAGCGGTTGGGAGCTGTATGGAGGTTCAAACACTTGTGCAGTGATAAGTGACACTGGGCTGGCAATTACAGGAGAAGCCAGGGCCAGAAAACATCTAGTTTTTCTATCAGCTATCAGCCTAATGCAATCACAGTTCTTAACAACTTCTGCTGCTCATTAAAGTGGTACGGGAGCCAGGTACTTGTTTAAATCCACTGGTTCACCTAATGCAATTACCAGCCTCTGATCTTTATCAGAAAGCTGCAGAATTGACTGAACGACTTTGGGGAAAGGGTTTTTTTCTCCCCAATATTAAGCCTAATGCCGTTCTCCAGATTTGGCCCGGGCGTGCAGTTGGAATTATCTTTTGTATGGAGCAAATCGACTCAGAGCAGCTATACGGGCAGGCTGCTGTTGCTGCTGGCTTCGTTTATCCCTGTAATGATTAGCTCTATAAGGGATAGATTCCCAGATATAATTAGAAGTGGTCCTGCTAATACAATCATCTGTCTCCCAAAGCGAGGAGAACCTGCAGACGATGCATCAGGGAGATGGGTAAGAAATCCTGCATAAACATTTCTAAGAGTTTAACTGAAATCACGGCTTGGGCTTGAACACAGCAGAAATGGAAGGAGTAAGAAGTGGGATTGAATTTCAGCTGAGGATCGTACCCAAAACCACTTCCACAGCAGAGCACGTCTTTTAGCTTTTACGGTTTGTTATAATTGAAGTGCTCTGTTTTGTTTTTAATAAAACACAGTACATGATGGATAGAAGTTTTCTGGGTATGTTTTCATTCTCTTTTGCATTTTCTTCCTGACACATTTTGGCAGAAAAGAGAGAGAAGAAAAAAATAAACTAGAAAAGAATTAATGCCTCCCATTTAAAAAAAAAAAATGAAGGGCTGATCCTGATTCCTCTCAACCCAATAAAAAATATATATTGAAGCAGATCTAGTGTTCCTTACCCATAACTAAGCAGTCACCAAGGAACCCCAGTAGCAGGACAGTTGGCCAATTGGTCACCTTTGGCTCCTTAACCTGCAGCAGAAATAAGCCAAGAAGCAGAAATCTGTCAGCTGACCTAAAGATTTATTTTAGAAACTCGAGCTCTCTGCGAGATTTATTTTCAAACAGAAAAACCTGCCCTGAATTTCTCGACACATACCTGATTTTGCAGATTCTTAACTTGCTTTCTCACTCCTTCACTCTATTGCAAATCAAAGGGAAAGAAGCGTTAGAGGGCTTCATGAAATAGCTCATTTGGTGCTTATTTCCTCACATTTGCACATGGCTCTGCGTTTTCCCCTCCCCTGCCCCGGCACACACCTGATTTTCCGTTCAGCAGCTGATGGAACTGGCCAAGGCTGTGGAAAATGGGCCTTTTTGCAGCTGCATCCTGTTTCCTGACTGAGTGACAGGTCCCCTGCTGACTAACACTGTGGAGACAGCATTTACTTTCACATTTCATTTTTCTTCATCAGTCACACATGCTTAAACTCAGAGAAAATGGGGTTTGCCAGGAGAGCATCTAGGGCTAGGCAGGCTTATATATGTAGAACATATATAGTATTAGTCCTAAGCTATATGATGGGAAGGGGAGTTGACAGCTGGGAAGCAACAACCCTTGTTGATCAATGTTGAACGCAGCTCCTGTCCCGTTTTCACATTAACCAACCCAGGAATGACAATTTGGAGGAGTGAAGTGTATACGAACACAACACCACATTCTCTGGCTAGTACGGTATTTCCCTCCCCTCAAACATCTTCCAAATACTGATGAGTTTTTAACCATAACAGACCAGCTCCTCAAGGGTGAAAACTGGAGAAATTCTTCCCGCACTAAATGAAATCTGCTGCATTATTTCGTAGAATCATAGAACCACTTAGGTTGGAAAAGACCTTTAAGGTCGTCGAGTCCAACTGTAAAACATCGCCAAGTCCATCATTTCAGCCCAGCTAAGGCTCTGCTATACTAGAGGTTTTGGTTTCACTGCTTGTCTTGTTTTTTCAACCATTAAACAGTCTTTTTTATTAAAAATCATAATTGTATAGTGATGTTGGCTGTTGACATCAAGCTGAAAAGCTGCTGCCTGTTCCTTTACCGGTCTTTTTTCTTTTCCTCATTACAGCCGCTGGCAGCAAACGAAGCCTTTATGATAAGTCAGTTTTTCACTACCACTACCTACCTGCAGTTGTGACGCTGCTTTATCACCAAATTGCTGCTGGAAATCACACCGAGCTACTTTGAGATAAAACATTTACTATTTATTAGTGAATCATGTATTGACGTTAACTGGCCCCGTGCCTCTTAAACCAAATACGCCATATGTTGGCAGCTCCCATGATTTATCCTTGAGAGAGACGGCGCTAGCCGAGCTCCAGCTCAGGGATGCCAAAATGCTACTACGGTTTCAGGAATGTTCTGCGTTTCCCTTGAGAGTCATAAAAACCTCCAACTAATGGTGCTATATCCGGAGATGCAGCAGAGGAGGGGGCACGTAGGAAGAATATTATGGGGGAGTTTTAGGTTTTAAATGCACTTCTTTCCTCGAGCACTTGTAAAAGGGAGGACAATCCAATCTGATTTTATAGGTGCTGTTGTTAAACTCAGGGGTCACTAATTACCCCCTCCGAAAGTATCAAAACCCAACCGCCTCCTAATATTTTATTTATTTGATTTTAATCCTAATAACTTGAGAAAATCAGCTATTTTGGAAAAGGGAAGAACCTCTTCTGGTGGCTTTTACAGTTTCAGGATGCCCAGTCCAGCAATATCCCATACCTGAACTCCAAAGGGATAATGTAAAGGTGATCAGGATTTGCCGTACATTTCTCTACACTCTTAAATAACCGACCCTCTTTCCCAGTTTCAATATTCCTCATTCAGAATCCCATTTTGGCATAATTACAGGGAAAAAGAACTCTTCAATCTGGTATTTTTTAATGCTTAGTCCAGGCCCCCTGGACTGGGGCAGATGCATTTATTCACCAGCCTCTGTGTTTCTGCCATTCTCCCTGTCTTTACTCCACTCCAGACTCAATTCTTTATCGCCTGCTTCAAGAAAAGCGTTTTGCTGCTACCAAATATCACAAAACGTGGAGGTAACAAATTAAGATTGCTGCTTGCTTTAACTTTGCTGCTGCTGCTGCTGCCATTAAGGAAAATAATATTTAGAATTGGTTCAGTAGAACGAGCGGTTTGTTTGGTCTCAGGATGTTAAAGCAGAATAGGCTTTGCAGGAAAACTTCGAATAACAAGCCCAGGAGGGATTTCCTTGCAAGATGAACAGAGAACTTGTGTCAGACAGCTCAAATGGGTTAAATTCATGCCCCCAAAAAACGCCTGTGCATTCCCATCTAATAACGAGAATTTATAAAGTGCATGGCAAATCCGAAAAGCCAAAACCATGCCAATGCAAAAAAAAAAGGAATATGTACTTATTTATGAGCACTGAGTCCCAGACCCATAAATTGCCGCTTCCTTTTGCCAAAAGAATAGGTTCCATGTGGTTGTTAGCAAGCTATTTTAAGGCACTTCTATGCCTTTCACTATGTTGTTATATCCAAAGAACATTTGATTGGGAATTCAGTCGTCTCATTCTGAATGCATGACACATACTCAAAAAGAGGCAGTTAAATTAAATTACAAGGCTTGGTTGGGTTGTTGTTTCATTTGTAACATGCCTGGAGTGTCTGCTGGCTTCACCGGGAAATATCTGAATATAAATCTCATCTCAAGCTATATTTACATATGGATCTGGGCATATCGCAAGGCTCCAGAGGACTCATAAGAATCATACGCCCCTTCCTGGTGCTGCAAAGGGATCATGCCCAAATACTCCAGAACCCAACGTTCACATCACTGGGGACATTTTTGCTGGAAGCTACGTATAAAAACACAATTCAGTTGCTCTCGAAGCAGGTGGCAAACAGCAAATGGCCCAATAAACACCTGGTGCATCCGCAGCGGCTGTTCCGGCGTGTTCGGTGCAGCTTTGCCACCTCGTGGGCTGCAAGTTTGAAAGCAAAGCTGGAGTTCCCCACTTCTTTTCGGATCAGTTTTGCTTATTATTTTGCTTATTCCAACAGAGCAAACCCCGCTCGTGTTAATGCCGGAATGCAGGAGCCGTTAAAGCAATATATGGCTGGAGGATTTCTGCTGATCTTCTGCATTCTTCTCCCAGGAACTCTGGGAGCTTTAGAAACGCGTTAGCCTAATTGGTGTCATTAATCTAACTAGAATCATATCATCTTAATTTGTATTGAGGTTAATTTTTGTTTAGGGAAAAAAATGGCTAGGCCTTTGTTTAATGTAGCTATGTGTGCCTTTTAAACCAGGTATTTTACTCTAAATGATGAATTAGAGGTATAATTTCCTTTCAGGTTCTGAAAATTAACATCTAATTATTCTTAACCTAAGGGATATTAGCACTTCTCACGAAACTGAATAACGCTCTAAATTTAGAAGAGAGAATTCAGTAAATGACAAGGCTGGAATTATTCAAAGACAAAAGAATCAAGCCACAGGAAAAAAAAAAAAATCAGAAGTCGTTTTGTAAGACAACCAAAGAAAAAGGAATCTGCCTTTCAGATCTGTATCGGTAATATTAATATTATCCAGCAGCTTCCAACCCCGCAGCTTGAGCACAGCTCAGCATCAGCAACGTGATACAGCAATGGGATTTCCATCCTCCTTGGGACCACTATGATCTCTTTGAAGAAACCGAGATTGTCTTTCTGCTTCATTTAAAAAAGTTGGTGTCTGGAAGAAAAATTAGAAACTGGATGCATTTTTTTTAATTGGTGAGAGCAAAACAGCATCAGGACAGATTACCAAGCAACATGATAAATTCTCCATCTCTGAAAGGCTTTTAATAAGACTAAATGAGTGTTTAAAGAATGTTGTGGTTCAGCCTCAAACTCTTCAGCCTGGTTTTGGAACAAATGAAGAATTAACCAGAGAATCATAGCTTTGAAAAAGACTCAATATTTAGGAATTTAAGGGTCTTCGATAGCTACAAAACTGCAAATGCTTGTCTTCTAACCGCACAAAGGCATAAACCATTTTTCTGGCAGATATTTCATTATTTCAGACCTTCCCTTCTAATGAGAAGGAGCATTTTATTTTTCTCGTTATTCTTAAACTGCAGGTTGTTGCAGAGAGAACCACAGCAACCAGAACCAGGCCTGGATGTAGCCTGACAACTCATTCCTTGTACCTAATGAACTAAATCTCTTTGGAGAAGGAAGGCAGCATGAGAAGGGCACTTTCCTGGTAGGATCTCCTTACGTTTCAGCCCGACGCTTCTGACCTCACTGTCTCTACTGAAGGTTCCCCAGTGAAATGTCTTTAACTTGTATCACATTAGCTCGTTATCTCTCAAATTCAAGCCAGAAAGGAAGGATTTTCTCTTCCTTCGGATGTCAGGCTCAGTCACTCTTGCATCCTCCCATCGTGAGGGCTGGGCATTGGGAACACTTCAACGCAACACAAAGCCGGTGGGTGAATAACTTCTGGCCCAGAGCAAACGCAGATCCACGACTATGGCATCTGCAGTGCGCCTTATTTCTAAATCGAACTCGTAGGGCAGGCCTGATGCCAAGAGGTTTTTCTCAAAATAGGAGTTTCCACTCTCCCCGGATATGGGGCAGCAAACTGCACTTCCAAACTGGGAGACGTGCTAATATTATCTTCTCCGATGTTCCTCAGCTTTCTCCTAAGCTCTTCTGGTGTTCAAATTACGTAGTTTCAGTGCTAGCGTGAGTTTTGGCAGCCCCGAAGGCTGAAATAACGTCTACACAAAACAGCGGGTGGCCAGGGTAACCGGCGTGTTTCCAGCCTTTGGCCTTTGGTGACCACCATACACACGTTGGCCAGCGGGACCAGGCGGTGGGGTGGCCAGATGGGCTCGCTGGAGACTCTTCTGGAAACAAAGACTTCAACAGTGGGCTTTGTGTTAGAGTTTGGGCACATTCCTCGTTCCTGCTCTCTTGATAAACTGGCAGCGATTCCTCCTCCATGCCCAGAGGCCTCACTGTTGCTACAGGGTGTAGATGATGAATTTCCCTGGGGAAACAAGGTCTTGGTGGTCCGCAGGGCTTTTTTGAGCTGGCTTTACACCCTGCTGTAGCATCCTCAAGAACCATGGGACGAGGAAAGGTGTTTTAAAGCCAGTCTAATCTTCCCACGTACGCTTCAGGTCCAATTTTCCTGTGAGCAGTAATGCTGAAGGAGGCAGTTTGTCTTTTCGGCACAGCCACACTCAGGGAAGGCGTAATTACAGGAGTTTATCTTTTCACTCCACACCGTATTATTCAAAAGGGCAAGATATTTGCCTAGAAACAGTGCAGTAGGAGGGAGGGAAAACTTCCAGCAAACACTGTGCACTTCAATAGCATCTTTCACCAGAGACCGTGAAAGGGCTTTATAAACATTATTGGGGATATTTTTTTCTAAGCATTTTGCATTGGCCCGAGCTCTTTTCCCACTGAAGGCAATATACAATTCCTGCTGCCCTTCCCTGGAGGAGCTGGGCAGCTTTTGAGATGCTGTCTAAGCCCTATGAAAGGTTTTTAATGTCCATTTCTTCAGCTGTAAAATTAGAAAACGTGCCTTTGCCCTGAATCGTACAATGGGTCAGCGAGGGATTTAGTGTGTTGAACCCAAGAGATTTTTATATTTACATTTTTGGAAAATATAGGTTCAGATATACTCAGGAGAAAATTTAATCCAGTTCTTCTCATGTGAGGAGATGCGAATTGTGTGGTTGGGGTCACGTCCATCGCTCCCTTCTGTTTGTCCTTGGGACCGGTCACGGGTGCTCTGCAGAAATCTGGGATTGGGATTGGGATTGTGGGTTTTCCTTTGGGAAGAAAATCAGGATTTCCAACCTCAGGCTTCATCAGTTCCCCCTGCAGTGAGCTGGTACCGTGCCTATAGCCAAGCACATGCCAACATACTCTGCTGAATTACGGCCTAACTCTGTCTTATAGGCATTCACTTTTTAATGTGAGCATTAATGAGCACTGATAACCCCATTACAACACCAATACTTTTCAAAGAAGATTTCAAACAAAAGTTGCAGGGTTTTGGATTACATCCCCTCTGTTGCTGTGGCTTGTTCATAACATGGGTATTTAAGACATAAACTTATTATAAATAAAGAGGACTATTTAACATCCAAGTGACAAGTTACAGTGAAACCCAAAGAGTATAAATGCCAGGGGCTTTCTTCAGTTTATAAAATCTTGTTTCGAAGTTTATATAAAACATCTTGCTGGTTTTTGTTGGGGATTTTTTTTTTAGTACTGGAAGAACTCTAGGACCAAATCCAAAGACCACTGAAATGGATGGAAGTGCTCTCATTGATTTCAGCGATTTGGATCAGCCTGTTTTTAATAGGGGATGGCTGCAGGGAGAGGTTTATCCAGTGCAGGATGGGGGACTCTTGCCCTCTGGTGGCTGTTGCTCCCTCTAGAAACAAACTACCAGGAAAAACTGCTATAGAGCTGCATTGGGGAGAGAAAAGGGTTAAGGGAACTGCTCGACTCAGTAATTTTTTAATGTTGGAGAAAGGCGGAGCGGTTTGATGGTGAAGGATGCAGCCTTCGTTGCTGAAATCAACACTGGACTGTCAGAAGAGAGAGGAAAATGGATCTGAGCTGAACAATTTTGAGCCCAAGGGTTTGGTTTGTTTTGGTTTTTTTTCTTCCGAAAATCTGATTTATTGCTCTGGTATAAGAATAAACCAAAGCATATTTAACTTAATAAAATAGTTTCTGCGTGACGGCTTTAATCAGGAGAACTGCGAGCTGCGTACAAAGGTGCTCAGAATTGTATTTCTCTTTTACAGGAGGTAAACTGAGGCACGAAGCCAGCCCCAAAACCAGAAGCAGACATAAGCATGGCACCAATTTCAAGCATCTTCAGTGCAGGCATCTCCAGCTGAATTAGTAGTGACTTTTCCTACTCAGTACAGGGAAAGAAGGACTCTTAGGCTTGTTGCAGCTTGTCCTGGGAGAGAAACGTTTCCCCCTTGCCTGGTCCATGGAGGAAAAGGCTTTCAATGATGATTGAACACATAGAATCACAAATCGGCCCTAGGGTTCTATCTGAGCTCTAAGCAGCACCTTTGGGGCTGTTTTCCTTATTCTTTCTATTGAGGCAAGAAGATGCTGGCTAAGTCGTTTGAACAATAACGTGAATGCCCAAATATATTCTCTCCACTCCTATAAATAGAACCTAAAGCGGTCCTACGGGCGCTGTAAATTCAGCGCATGTAAAGCAACACACAATGAAGGAATGGTCCAAAGCCAGACGTGTGGCTGCGGCACGGGATGAACCGAAAAGGCCCCTCTGCCGTGGCACGGTGTTTCCCCTCGATTTTGTAGCCGCAGCCTGGCACATATCTAAAAGCACCTATGCCGAAGCTAAGAACAGCTCACCTCCCATCTGGATCCAGTCCTCACAATGTTCCCTCTGTCTCAACTACCGCGTCGTGCCGCGGCCCGCGGGGCTGCCGGGAACGCGTGCTCCCTCGCCCATTGAGTCATTGCTGTCCACTGGTGATGCTCTGGGTGCTAATGTGGAGACGAGTGAAATCTGGAGGAGGGAAAATGATGATTTTAGCAGGGAAAAGATCCATTATTATTCACAGGGGTGTCGCTCGCTCTGTCTGTACTGTCTAACCGAAAAAACAAGCTGTTCAGAATTATTTTTGAGCTGATCTGTTCTAGCTGAAGTTCCCAGCGCAATTATTTAGCCAGAGCTGGAGGGAGGAGATGCTATAAGCCAGAATCTGATCTCAATTGCCAGCATGTGAAGCTCATTCTAACTCTTTCCACGCCAAGGATGATTTATATATCCTAATCTCAGCCCCAAACCCAGCCTGGTTATGCACTGAAAACAGGAACACTGGAATCAGAATCTGATATGACTCCCAAGTAGCTCTGCTAAAAGAAAACAGAAAGATTTATACAAATTAAATAGATCTGGACATATGCCTTTTGGGCCTGGGTTGGTTACAACACAAAACTTTTCACATCTAAGCAGTTGGTCCAATCCATAGGTCACCCAGTCTATGCTGGTCCAGCCTAGTGATGGGGAAAAAAACACCTTAATGACATCCCAAGGCCTGGAGAATCTATTACCACTACTGTATTCACAGCTAAAAAAAATAAAGGCGGGAAAGAACAACTTCAATGAGCAATAAAGAGACTCGGTATTCCTGCCATATTGTTCATATCAACCCAAATTACCCCGCTGGGAGGCACGGTTGCCCTGTAATGGCTAGGGCATGATATATCCCATTATCTGCAAATTAATAGGGTTGGACCTTTAATTCGAGTGTTGATCCAGGTGTCTCTGAGCTAAACCCATCTCCAGAGCTATGGCCGAGCAATGAGGTGACAAGGAAGCCAGCAATCAGTGCTCTGGGGACACACTCCTGACCCCGCCACACTGGGCTCTGATAGATTGATAGCACAAGGCTGACAGCACATGCTGCTTTCAAACACGGGGAATCGACTTGTGCTGTGACCAGGCAGATAATTCAATATTTACCCGGGATTTCAACAGAAAAAGTATGTTGTTGTGCCTTAGATGCTAAATGTTATAGGAGCCACTCGACCTGTGCTCGGCAACCCAGCGCTGGGCTGGCATCGGCACATGGATTCATCTCCTGGTTCCGATTCCTGCAGACCCTGAGCTGATTCACTTTGTCACTCTGGACCTCTGTTCTCCGGCTTTTAGACGGAGAGCATCGTAGGCAACAACACACCTCCTTCATCCACCTTCGGTACGAACGCTCGTGTTTGCCTCAGACAATGCAGAGCCCCAGTTTTGGCAGGAGGCTCCTCTACTACCACCGTGCCACGGTAATAGCACGGATTTATAACACCCAAGTCGTGATTCATTTCTTACACATCCTGCAGGAGCCCCTTTCTTTATTCCAGTCATTGAATCCAGAGGCAGTTCCACAAAATCAGTGCTAGAAGATGTTGCGTGACGGACCTTTGAAATCTGCCATTAAGCTGCTGTTATTCTTGCCAGTAGCTTTATGGATTTAAAGAGACGAAAACAAGTGAAGGGTTTTAATCAGCAGCCAAAACCATGGGAAGCAACACAACTGTCTTTACCTGGCTCCGCGAGCCGAGCAGGTTCACTGCAGCCTGGCTCTTGCCATGCTGCTCGGCTCGCCAGCTGTGTTTGTCCCCTGGCTTCGCTTTCCCCATCCCTCTCCGCTTGAATTTCAATCAGAAGCAGCAGCTGAACAGAAGGTGCCATTTCCATAGCTACGGAAGAGGCAGCGACAGCGAGAGGTGATGGAGAGGCTCTTACCCAGATGCAGTCATCATTAACATTCACCATAATAACCTCGCCTGCAAGCACAGCCCTACTATGGCAATAAGAGGCTTGGGCTGTAAATCCTTGGCCGGGCTCGTCTTTCATCACAGGGAACAATACCTTTTGGGGCCACATTTCTAATCTGCCAATTAATCATTTTTATACGTGGCTATGTTTACATATAAGCAGAGACCACTTAAAACCACACCTTGGCTTAGGCACGGGTAGACAGTACTTGCCCTTTCTGAGGTATTGTGCGGCATCTACCGTCTGTGTCTTGCTCCTCCCGTTGGGCTGGTTCTCGCCTCTTGAAACGCCGCTGTTTAACACAAACAGCCTCTCTGTATTTCTGGCTGTCCCACTGAGTTATTTTGGGATGCTGGGAGGACCTTTCACCTCCATTGTCACTGTTTAGCTGGTGTTTTGCTCGTCTTCAACCTTCTGTTTGCCCTTCTCGAGAGCCTAAATCAGAAATATTCTGTCTCTTCAAGATCTTCCCCAAATCAATACATTGTTCAGGGTAGGGGGGGGAAAAAACCCTTGTTGTGCCATGGGTTTTCTCCATGGAGTAGAACACAGGCCTGTTATGGTTTGTGCTTCACTTCAGGTACAAAACTTAGTGGGTGAACCGAGAGGCTGTGGCATCTTTGGGGACGTATGATGTGAGTCTCTGCAGCACTGGTTTGTGTCTCTTACACTGGAAATCTCCCCTGCCTTGCCCGTTTAGAGATTCCTACCCCAGGTTCCCCCACGGCACCGCAGGGTGAGGAACAGAATGAATAAAACTGAATTTGAACGTGAGAGAGGGAGCGTGGGTAGGAGAAAACAACCCTCGGAGTAATTTATGAGGCACGCTTACGGCTGTTATTTATAGATCTCTACGGGGGATTTGTATTGTTCTCTACCATCTGACATTATTTGGCAGTTTAGCGGTGCCTGCAAAAAAGAAAAAATACCCCAAACCCAAAAAAAACCCCTTCCTCCAATACCATATTTTTGATTAATAATCTCAAAAGCTCGGGGTGTCAGCAAATCCTGTCCCCGCTCTCCTCTAATAACTTATGGCTTAAAGGTGCAAGGGCTTGATTAAAACTCTCATCACAGTAAATCAATGGTAGCTCAGGGAAAAAAGGTCCTTTCCCTGCCTGTTTTCAGAGAAAGTTTACTCACTTGTGCATTTGATTTTGCAGGCATGCAAAAATACTCAGTCAATGCCATGGGGAAAGGGCTCACTGCGGGTGCTCAGTCCTGTCCATGGAGAACTGGAAGCACTTTTTTCATGGAATTGTAGAATCACAGAATCATTCCGGTTGGAAGAGACCCTCAGGATCACTGAGTCCAACCGTAACCTAAATGTAGCACTAAACCATGTCCCCAACGGGCTTCGTGTAAGAACCTGCAGGAAAAGCCTATGGCTGATAGGGGTGTCAGGAAATCACTAGTGAAACTATAGTTTGCTTCAAAAATCAGCGGGTGAATCAAAAAATGCAGTGAAAACCCTAAGATTCCCTATCACACTTAGAGCAAATTTTGATTAAAAAAAAAATATATATATTAGAATTTAAAATGCAAAAATATGGCAGGTTTTGGTGTTGAAAAGCATGTAATAGATACACAAATGCCAAGCCCTGTGCACTTCATATTGAAGCAGGTCCATATCTGTGTGGAATGCCAATAGGAGGGAGGAAAAGCTTCATGAAACGAAGAGAAATTCAGCTTAAACGCGTGTATCTGGTGCCCTCTTGTGGAAAGGAGCAAATCCTCGGTGGTTTTAATGACAGGAGAAGTCTCTGGGGTAGGGATTTTCTTTTTGGACTTAGACGAAGGGAAAAAAACCAAACCAATAAAGTTTGGGCTCTTTTTCCTGCAACTAAACTGATAAAGTTTACTGCTTGCTCTGTATTTTATTATAGGAGGGTGTCTTGTTAGGCTTAAACTATAACAGAATACACCCAAATGATTCATATCTTTTAAACATCCAAATACTATCCAATATATTAATATAACAGAGAGACTATACGTATGTGTCATCTCTCTGTCACAGTAATAATGAGCCCTGTGCATGTTCTACATTTATTACATCCTACATCATTCTTAAAATGATCCATGTGCCTCAAGGGACTTGGGCATTTTGATTTTCACATGTCCTGCTGCCACCTAATGGCAAAGAGCTCAACCTTCACCTTCTGTGCTAAAAAATGGGGTGAAAACCGGTTCTGACGCTTCCATCTGTACAGAGCAAGCAGCTAAAAGCAGTAAATGCTTTAATTGTTAGAGTCGTATAAATCTTGGGAAATTTAAGCTAATTAAATTTAGTATTAATTAATAGTTTTTTTTGCCGTGCACAACCTGTCTAGAGTTATATTTAGTACCTTAGGTAAGGGTGGAATACCGTGTTCCCAGCCCATGTGATGGTGGCAGTTCTGGTAACGCACACTAAGGGTGACCCAAGTGGGTTCTTTTGAAGTGCAAAGCGACTGGGTCCATATTGCCCAGGAGCCCTGGGGGTCTGTGCACTCAGACACCCTCCAATTACCGTGGTGGAAGGCATCAAGCTGCAGAAACGCTGGTTTGAGCTTGTGGGAAATGCAAATAGTGCAAATTAATCCCTGTCTGCTGCAAAACCGGTTGGGTTGGACAGAGGCACATGTATATGTGCTTATATATATAATATATAGTTATAGATACGAATGAGGTATTAGGTCGGAGAAGCCTTGGCTTTTAAAATCCTCCCACTAAGGAATAAATGGAGACACGTTGTCCTCAGCTGATAACCCAGCTCTCCTCACGAGCTCACAGATACTGTTCAAATTAACCGTCAACTTTCTTTGCCTTTTAGCCACTAATCGCGTATCAACGTTAGGGTCAGATTAAATCTATACTGAGCCTCAGAAATGTGGCCGCAGAGCGGTCAATGGAAGGCCTGCAGAGAACCAAACCAGCGCATAACTAAGGAGCCATGAGCTGGGCTGCATTGCTGCCAGCATGGGGATTTACCTGGATTAACGGGTTAATAAAATACAGATATTCCTGCGCTCTTCTGTAGCAGCAGAACAGCACTGCCCCACTGACCTGAACATCTTCCTGACTCTCTCGCTGGCTCCGTTCCTCAGTACATGTTAAGCTTAGATCTGGCTGTTCTTTCTTTCTGATCTCAAAACCTTCTAGATGCTTCAGTTGTTATTTTTTGGCCTGTTCCAGCACGGACCAGGTTCACGGAGTCCCTGGAACTGATTTCCTGGGGAAGAGGTTTCTTTCTTTCCAATTTAGACGCTGGAGGAAGAAATAATGATAAAATAAAGATAAATGGAAGCTCTGCAGATGTGTGTTAACTAAACCCCAGTGCTTTAGGCTGAATGTATCTTTTGCTGTGATATTGTCGGGACAAGCTAATAAATCTTCTATACAGTGACCCCCTAACCCTGCTCTATGGGATTTGATTGCATATATGCTAGTATCTAATTTAAGCTGCCAGTAGCCAAATAACTGTGTGTCTTTGGTGAGAGAGCCAGGATCCCCCACATTAACCAGAAACCTTTTAATCAGTGGACGACCACTGTCCCTTTGGAATGGGCAGAAAGGAAACCCTCCTCAGACTTCCCACTGGATAGGGGTGCCAGGTTTAAAACTGTGTGGGGAAAGCTAATTGCATTTCACCGAGCACCTGATCATTGGGGCTCGTTCAAACGAGGAACAAGAACTTAACACCATCGCAAAGCCATCTGCAAACCGCAGCTGTGCCGGGATTCGGGGGCAGATCACCACGGGGGACGCTCTGGAGGACGCAGGGATGCAGCAACCAACGGGCTGAGCAGCCGACAGCGCCGCCGCCCCTTCCCGAGCCCTTCCCACCATCCACTGCCGTCTCACCGCGTCCCTGCCACGCAGTAAAACCCGACCAGCACCACCGCAAGCTTCGCCAGCAGTTTTCCAGCCAGCTCCAACGCTCCCCATTCCGTTATCTGCGCAGGGCTTCTATTTACGGCTGTACTTTCTCTCCCGTTCCGTGTCGCTGTTAGGAGGATCCAAGTGGAAACACACTGGACAGCTGAGGGCTATGCCAATAGTTTTGCCTCCTTTTGCTCGCGTTTCTTCAGCAACGCGGAGCCAGGAGTTTTTGGGCAGATCTCTCTGCTTTGGCAAACACTGTTTTAAACAGACAATTGCCCTGAGAAGCAGCTTGCTTTTCTCTAAAGGAAATTACGCTTGGACCATTGAATCCTCTTTACCATCACCATCCTCCAAGGAACCCTGTACATCTCGCTCAAACACCTGCATCACCTGCATCACCTGCATCACCTGCATCAGCACCGAGATCCGAGCTCAGGCGGGTTTTATCTGTTGAAGGTGCCGGCCCCGGTACGCGGTTACCCAGAACACGTATCGCCTTGAGACACAGATGCACCTAGTGAAACAACAACATTTTGTCTTTATTAGGAGTTCCCATGGTAATATAACACAGAGTTCTGAAGGAATAAAACACGCAACTTGGGGTTGGGGTGGGGTGGTTTTTTTTGCCATTGAGACAATGGTCAAATATCAGTACTTCTTTTTGTCTACACACATGATCAGCTTTAGCACTTACAGCTCCTCCACTCATGGTTCACAATCACAAATCCAAGGGTTAAATCCAGCTAGTATTAAATCCTACTTTTTTTTTTTTTTTAATTTTTAGAGCTTCAAGTCACTGCGGTTAATTAATTAAGTCATCGTCTTTTTTTTCTTTAAGCATTTACATATGACATTCATTAAACAGACACAAAGCGGACGAGCTCTCACAGGAAAAAACATGCTTACATAGCCTGCAAAAATCTTTTTTTGTGATTTTTTTTTTTTCCTTTTGAAGAACAAATTAAAACTAAAAAGTCATCATGAGTCAGTGAAGGAAAAAAAAAGGAAGACTTAAGTGAATACTGAAGAGCTGCAAGTGTTTCGTAGAATTGAAACGGATCTGCAATTCTCTTTTTTTTCTCCCCAACTCGTTCAAATTGATTTTAACATACAGCTGAAAAAAAAAAAAAAATGAAAATAGCTGCAATATATATTAAGTTCACGGACTACTTAACAAACAAAGTGCAAACTCTTTTATGCAAAACTAAAAGACCCAAGAGTTAAACCTAAATGCAAAATGCTTGGATGAATATGGCAATGTTTTCCTTAACTTCTGTATTCAAAAGGGCCTAAAGGAACGAGGTGCTGAAGCTGGGAGGGCTTGGGTACCTACAGAGCTTCCAGATCCTTTGCAAATCCCCGCACTGAAACTTCATATCGACAAATTTGGTATTTGTTTCTTAAAAGCCTTCATATATATATATGGTTTTGTTTTTTTTTTTCCCTAAAAGAACCTGTAAACACCATTTAAGAAAACACAAATACGGAAAAACAAGGTCGATGCACATGGCAAAGTACAAATAGAAGAGACAGCAGAAGATGCAGCCAAGCGGCAGGGTGCACGGCCAGCGGGTAACGCGGGGCAGGACCCCGGGACTAAAGCTCTGTGCTAAGGACAGGCCGAGCTCTTGGGAGCAGCCAGCCCTCCAGCTCCGCCTGAGCGGGAACCTAATGGCGCAGATCTATTCTCCACATCCCGAAAATAACGAGCCTAAAGGCTAAAAGACCTTCAGCCCTCGGAAACACTTCAGTACCCAGATCCCACCGACGGTCAGAGAAGCTGGGGCTCCTAAATTCGTTTAAAGATCACTCGTAGCCTCTGGTTTCTCAAATCTGAGGAGGGTGGGGAACCACCAGGCGTTCTCACGAATATTTGCACAAAGGCAGATTCCCGAAGGAACGAGCGACTGAAATTCGCGCCGTGTACGAGAGATTCTCAGCTGCTGTTGACCAGTGGAGCTGCTCGGAGGCTCCCAGTTCCAACAGCTGGGCATCTGGACTCGAGCTGGGATCACCACAGATGCTCAGGCACACGCTCAACTGACCGGCCTTCCGACGAGAGCTAAAGATAAACGCTCGTAAAGCTTTAAATAACCATTCAGCAATGGGCAGGAAGGGGGAACGTGGCTGCTACAGAAACCTTTCGAGCAACACCTCGCTCTCTGCGCTTGGCCCCCTGCTCATCGATTTCCACCTCCAGGAACGGAAAGATAAACTAACCGCTAAAAACTTCTCGAGAGATTCCATCCCAGCTCCTCGGCTGGTATCCAGCCCTTTGTTTGCACCAGCTCAAGACCTAGTAGTGAAGCGAAGTGAAGATCATAGCTTATGAACCTGCTCCGCGACCTCCTGTTGCAGTTAAGTGGCAAGTGTTGGCTGGAATGATGCAACCCAGGAACACCCCAAGTACCAGGGGGACAGTGAGACGGGCAGGAGTCTGTCATTTGGATGAGGTTTGGGAAGGACCAAGAAGAACAGGGAGATCCCCCAGTTCTGAGATAAGGCTTTGTAAACACAACGATACAAAACATATTAAAAACACACACACAAACGTGAAGAAACGAGAAAAAAAAATTTCCTCAAGGACCTAATTTGCAGCAAAATCCAGAAGGAAAAAAAAAAAATAAAATAATGGAAAAACAAACAACAGAACTGAAGTCCCCAAGGACTCCTCTCCTGACAGCACAGCCACTCGGGGACCTCAAAGGCAGCGGTGGGGATGGGGACACAGGGGCTGGGGTGGGCGTCCCTCTGCGCTTCTCTAGCTATTCTGCTGCAACACAGAACCCTACGGAATATCCAGTTTTAAACCCTTGAACTACTCTTCTGCTTGACATTTAAAATTTAAAAAAAAAAAAAGCTATTTTTAACATTTATTATTTATTTATTCCTTTTTTTTGTGTGTGTGTGTGTCTTAAAGGCAGCTCCCGGGAAATTCACTTTGTCCTTCCTTTATTAAAAGAAAGATGCTGAATGGGACAGAGGCCACATATCTCAAACATCCTCTTTACATTTCCTTTTGCATGTCAGAGGTGTCAAAACGGGGTTTATTTCCTTAAACGTGTAGTGGCTGAGGGGGGGGAAAAGTGAGAGGGGTTGGTGAAGATGAGGAGGGAATCTGAGGGGACTGAGAGAGGCGCCTTACTTCAGCCCCCCCCCAACTGGTTGCCCGCAGTAACTGTCACAGGCTCTAAAAGAATCAAAAAAGGGTCTCCCGGTGCCCCCGTCCCCTGGTCCGCTAGGCGGGCACAGAAGGGGTCGGTCCTTAGCCCAAGCTGGTGATGTTGGCACGTCCGCCCGGCGGCGCCACGATGCGCTGGGTCGTGCGGCGGGGGATGTTGTCATCGATCTGTGCCCCTGCGGGAGGGAAAAGACACGTCAGGTCCGCCCCACACACCGAGAGTTTGCTAGAAGGGAGTCAGGAAGGATGGCTGCGCTGAAACCCGTCGAGTCCTCTTAGGCCAGGCTTAATGGTGTGCATCGAAACGCAGCATCTCGGGAGGAAAAGGCCTCACTGCCCTCCGCAGTGCTTTAATTCTGCCGAAACCTGTTCTGCGTGAATAGCTCTGCACCCGAACATCTGAGCCACCCAGCCCCGCGTGGATAACAGCTGGCTGAACGGTTTTCCCTTAGCGATTCCTTTAATTCTTTTTTTATAGTTCTACTGCACTGAAATGGCACGCTGAGAAATCGAATCTGCCGCATGCCAGAGCCACAGCTGGGCCGAGCTGGCAAAGCTCGGCTAAGGCTGGTGCCACCTGCCCTCTGCAGACACCCGGCCGAGGACTTTATGACAGCTCCCATCCTGCTTTTCTTCCTTTCTAAATGGATAACCTCCCAGCTAAACTACGCGCCGCAGTCTCTCTCATCGCCTTGCAATTCCAGCAGAATTAATTCAGAGCTTTGGAGCATAAACAGGCTACGATTTCAAAGCGCTACATAATTTAGCCCCGTAACAAATGCGTACCAGACAAGCTGAACCCAGACTGGTGCAGGTTCCTCACGGGTGGCGCCTGCTGTTTGGCAGGAGACGTCTTAGCTGAAGATGCTGGTGTGACGGTCTTGGGTGTCACCGACACTTCGCAGACGGGTCCGTCGTAGAGGCCTCGAGGAACACCCCGCAGCTCGGCCAGCTGCAAAACACACAGACAGGGAGCCCACGGGGTCAAACCAGCCTTCAAACCAGAGCGAAACAGCTGGCCAGATGTCGCTAAGCCCAAGAGACACATTTCTGTGCTGATGCCGGGGCGGTCGCTGCTCTCTCAAGCAGCACGGGTAAAAGGAAAGACACCCCGGGCTGCTGCGGATCCAGCTCTTTGCTGGTTGGTGTGAGCAGCCTGGAGAAAATAGACGGTTTGGCCCCTGCACTGCGAGTTCTGTCCTTTAATGATCTCAACCCGCTTGTTGTAGACTCCTGACAACTCTCAAATAAACTTATTACTCATCCCCAAAAAGCAAAACAACACTAAGACAGAGGTAGGGCTACTTAAAGAGGAGCTGGGCGAGCTTCACAGCGCCAGCTTGGGAGCTTCAGACTGGGTTAAATGCAATTATTCCAGTTGAGATGCTGCCCAATTGGATTTATAGGTCAGGGAAATTTCTGTGTTAACACCAGAACACAACAGAAACCACGGATCTGTCCTCCACGGCCCTAAATTATTGGAGGCTGTAATTTTGATAGCTTGCAATTTCTTCAAAAGAGCAATGAAGGGAAGATGATCCGCAAGGAATGTGAGGATTACCTGGGGCCAGCAGAACCAACACAGCTTTGTTTCTACCTGGGAGAAGGCAGCACTTCAAACATGAAGATGCTTTTCTTCTCAGAAATCTGACTTCATCTAGGAATAAACTTCTTAAGGTCTCAGCAGCTAAGTTGCAGCAGAGTTCAGTGTCATCTTCTCCATCAGTTTTTACCAACTAAAGGCATATCAAGAGGCAGTTTCTGTTTCGCATGGGTGTATTGTACAAAAACACTTTCCCAACAATTTTAGCCTCTTAAAAACAGAAAATTCTCACTTTTAAGCAGTCAGTAGGCTGTGCCTGTGACTCACCAGTCACCAGACAAGAGCATCTGATCATATTTGACAGAAGAGAAAGCAGCATAATGGATCTATAACAATAAATTAGAAATCTAAACTGTTGCTGAAAGGTTTGATAGATAAAGGCTGTCAATAACCTCTCTTGGTACCCCAGTGACAGGAGAAGCCTGCTGGGTTATTTGCAGATTGACTCATGTCCAAACTGGACACACGCCCTGTCTAGGTGTCCCAAAACACAGAACTAAAGAGCAGAAAAACAAAAATTTGCAGAAAATCCAAGCTCAAACCAAAGCATACTCCTGCCATGACTCAAGTGACGGGCGAAAATGAAAGAGGAATGAGATAACTATGGCTCCTATCCAGGGAACGCTTTCTGCTGCAGGAGCCAGGGGACAGCATCTGTTTTCCACCCGCTTTAACTCGGGAGGTTCGGTCGGAGAACAAATGTGCATCCAAGCCGTTTCTACCCACCCTGCTCCTCGCTTTGATGCGCTTGTAAACGAAGTCAGGGAAGGGTTTCCTGGGGATATACCGTCCGGATCCCTCGGTGACGTGGAGATTCCCGTCCTCCAGCACGATCTTGCCCTGGCTGATCACCACCAGCGGAGACCCACGGCACTCCATGCCTTCGAAGATATTGTACTCCAGAGACTACGACAAACAAAAAGACGACGTGAAGCAAATCTTTTCATCCCAGCGACGCCTGCTGGGCTTCCATTAGCTTTTGCTAATTGCCGAAGTTTTCAGGACAGGCGGAAACAAACCCGACAGCATTTCCCTGCGTCGTGTATGCTGTGGTTTAATAGAAAAACTGGTCTTTGCTATTGGCCTAAATTTATTGAGGATTTGAGGAAATACAGTTTCAAATGAGAATATCTCAAAGCCTACCTGCTTAAATGCATTTAGGCACCTCTCTCTTCTGAATTGTGGGGGATTTAAGAGCCAAATAAAGTTTTATCTGAGTTTCATACTAAAAGTAATGTTAATTTTGGAAAGCTATATTTCAAACCAGCATTTTGGTCGATGGGTGAGGGACCAGGGCAATCTTGTTTTACTCTTAATGGGATTGCTCATCCTCAATTAACAGGATTGGAAACATTACACCATGGAAAAAAAAGACAAGTTTTAAAGGAATTACTGGGAAATGTCCCACCCATGAAACCTCCTGAAACGAGAGGCACTACAACCGTGTTATTTGGGGACTGTTACTCTAGCGACCATCTCCGAGACAAATCCAAGTCTTTTGTACGGAGTTAATAACAGAGTTTGCTCCTGAAGTGTGTTATAAGTACGGGTAGGCTTGACTGTGGATGTACAATTAGCTAGAACGGCGGTTAAACCAACACCAAACCGGGTCCAGCCTGAAAAAAAGCCGTGGGGGCAAAGAAGGAGGCTGGTTTAGAAGCTTGTGAATCAGGTTGGTTCCAAGAACAACATCATCTCCCTCTCCAGCTCCTCGTGTTTCCCTGCCAGACAGTGGCAAGAGCAGTGTGAACTCTTGGAAAAACATCCGTATGTTGCTCTAGCATTTGAAAACGTAACAATCATCTGATGCCACATAATCACCACATCTCCCTCTGTCGCAGCAACCGTTCTGCCTGACTTTCAAAGGGGCTTTTGTTTTATACTTGACCAAACTAGGATGCCTTGGCTCTAAAGGTATCACTCGTATCCACGAGGAGATTTAAAGAGTCCAATTAATTTCCTAAGGACAACAGCCATTAAATGGCAATAAGTGTCAAATACTCAATCCAGCAAGCTGCTTTCAGCTCTTGGAGACACTCCTAAGCACAAACCGAGGTTCAGGCCACCAAATTCAGCACCTAACAGTGGTAGATCCCTGGGGTCCCTGCTCTAAGTCATTGCACTCCGGACTGGAGGTGTGGTGTGTGTGGAAGCACCTCTAAGGTGACTGAAGCGATTGATCCAGACTTCTGAGTCTGGATGCCTCTGTTGGCCATCCAAGCACAGGCAGGATGAATCCAGGCCATCTGCGACCAATTCTGACACAGAGTGAAGTCAACGGGGAAGTGAACCAAACCTTTCAAAAAAGTTTCTTTGTGAATGTGCCCAGGGATCCAAGCATGGAAGAAAATTTTGCTCCTTCAGCTCCAGAGTGAATGAAAGCATTCACGGAAAAATAAAAAGAACAAGGAGTTTTTTCCAGGGAAACATTCCATAGGTTCATCGCCAGCAGTGAAATAAGTCATCAACAAATGCAAACAGTGGTTGCTTTCTCTGAGACACTGCTCAAATGTCACAGGGAGACTCCAACCAGCCCTTTGCAATGGGGCTGTTCTGCAGTTTCCCATGGGGCGGGAGAGATTTTTCACTGTAGGAGCCAGGTGTAAGATAGGGGACAGAGCTGTGGGACACGGGTAAATAGTGACCCTAACGGTGCCACCACAAAGAAACGGGAGGAAGGTTTGGTTAGTCTGGGTGCTGCCTTATGCTGCCCTGTGCCAGCCAACAGTGGGACGACCACCAGTAAAATCATGTCTGACTCCACACACTCGTGCCAGATCAGTACGTGGTGTAAATCCACTCAGACCCCTAGATCTGGATCAGATCTCCAAGGTGTGTCTGCGACCTGATGAGCTTCACTGACCCCAACTAGAAAAGGGGCAGCTCACATTCCCACTGCTAGCGAGCCAGACGGTCATAAATGACACACTGTGATAAGAGGCCTTTTGATATTTTAGAGGACTTAAAGAGCTTTCTGTGCGTTCAGATCCAAGCATCCAACACTCAGAAAGAGCAGACAATCTCTCTGCTCCAAGGGGAGTCTCTAGGGGTTCATGTGGTTTCAGATTTGGACTCAGTCGTCTTCCCTTCTGCTCACACAACTGAGCTGTACTGGGTGTAAGACAGAGAGGGCTTGGGGCATGGAGAAAACAAAGCCCTGAGTTGTCATGAGCTCTAGTTCTTGGCAGCACAGTCTGGCGTTACAGGAAGAGAGAAGGAAATGAGCAGCAGAGCTCACATTGTAGAAAATATCCTTACTATGTTATGAGTCTTGGCAGAGATTGTCTTGACGCTGTCAGGATCCCAGATAACCAGATCAGCATCCGAGCCCACTGCAATACGGCCCTTCCGCGGGTACAGGTTGAAGATTTTAGCTGCGTTTGTGCTGGTCACAGCCACAAACTGGTTCTCATCCATCTTGCCAGTCACCTGCGGAAAGGCAAAAGGAATCACTGCATTAGCCAGCTGGGGAATACTTCAAACAGCAAAGAGCTGACAGCACAGCAGACTCCAAATGATCTCTACAGGGGCAAAAACCTCAAGTGAAGGACCATAACAAGTGTGTGGGAGGAGATGATAATATAACGCTGCAGCTCTTTCAGCTCTGAATGTCTACTTGCAGCCTAAGCCTAGGACACGTGTGACATACCACAGCCTTATCCCAGATGATGGACATTCTCTCTTCGGTCCCGTTGGTTCCTTCAGGGATCAGGGTGAAGTTGTCCTTCCCAACAGCTTTCTGAGCAGTGTTGAAGGTGCAGTGGGCACTGCCAGTAACTTGGAGGTCTCCACTGGAAAAGATAATGAGTATTTAAGATATTTTATTGTCACAGGTTTACTCCTAAAGGTAAAACAGCCTTTTACTTGCTGGCAAAACCAGCTGTTGATCACCCACTTGTCTCGTGAGAAAGCACACGGTGTATGAACACAAAGAGCTCTACTCACCAGGCCAGTAGCGAGTTGAGAAAATCAGGAGTGGTTGGGTCAGGACTCAGTGGTGGGGAAGTCACAAAAGCTGCTGCCTTGGCCCAGTTCTTGCTCCAGTAGTGAGATCCATCGGTACCCAAGCTGGCTGTGATGGGCTCTCCGTACACCACGGTGCCTACAGGGCAGGGATACAGACAAATCCCGTTCAACACTCTCCGCAGAAATCGTATTACGTTGCTAGGGGCATGTTTTCACATGCAAGCTCTTAATTTTACATGCCCATCTAGAGATATCTACAGAAACACTGAGGATTTTCCACAAATCAGTCTCTCAGACTAAGTATCCAAATAACTGAATACCTGATTTAATAATAAAGATATTGTTACTGATAAGAGCTTGGAGAAGCAAAATGTACACGATGCCTTTTCACAATTGCTGAGGTCAGTGCTGATTGATTGTGCTTGAAAGGGTTACTGTAAAGATTTATTGTATTATATCCTGGGCTAAGAACCTTAGGAAAGATGGGGAGGGAAACTGTAAGAGTATGAGGAGATCCAGCCTGATCCAGAAGGGATGTGGAAGAAAAAGAACGAAAAAAATAGCGCCTGTAATATTTTTATAGATGTGTATGTATTAAAGATCTAACAAAGCTGGGTTTCTTGGAGCAGGCTCTGTGCATAGACCAGATAAGAGAAAACTCCAGTCAGGAAGGTTTTGGGCTAACAGAAAAGCTCATCACACACCAAGTATTTCTGGTTGACAAACGCAGTGATTTCCCCAAGGGTACACAGCAAATCTGCGGCAGAACTAGGAAATTAAACTGGATCGCCTGCCTCTCCGTCCAGCACACTACCCGCCAGTGCATCCTTCCTCCTCGTTAACATTTTTGGAACCACATGAAGGAACAGCAGATCCTTAAGGCCACGATACTTTGCAGGCTGGAATGCACCAGCAACATCTGCACACCAAGCAGATGCAAGATGCTGCGACTTCAAAAGCGCTGCAAGCCGGTAGCCCCACAGATCTGCTCACCAAATGCAACCTTCCCGAAATCTCTGTGCCTACCCATCTGGTTTCCGAGCCCAGACACTTCATGTGTTTGTATCTGCCTGCAAAAGACGTGGGTAGTTCAAATATTAACCCTGAACACTTCAATCAGAAAAGACTGGCAAAGGCAATGCCAGAACTGGTCAGAGGGTCTTCGGCACCTCACCATGCAGATTACCAAAAAATGGTATTATTTGAGTTACTGTTACATCTATAGGCTCTCAAGCTAGCTGGGAAAAAGTGCATCAGCTGAGGCAGAACGACGCATTGACTGGGTTCACGCTGCTTCCAGGACCACACTGGAACAGGGGGTGTAGGAACAGCCTTTGTCGGGGGGATCCAGCAGCAGAGGAAGCGGCCGGCTGACATCACTTGCCACAAATAAGGTTACAAAATCAGAACAAGGCAAAACACACGCTGGCTATTAACGGGAGGCCTGTTGTGGGCCAATACATTGGGAGGATTGTTCTGCAGGGAGCGATGTTTTGAGCTCCCCGATCTGCCAGCAACAGATGCTGCAGGGAATCTCCTCCATACAAATGCCACTGGGAACATCTGGCTTTAAATAACATTCGTCCTTTTCCATTTAGCAAATCAATTCTGTTTTGTTTTTGCCTTCGATAGTCTTCAGTTGTGTTTCCTCTGTTGCTTGGGAGGGCAAGGCTAATGTGTGTGGCCCTCCTGGGTTACCCAGTTGGGTAACTGCACATCATTTAAATTGAATTATTTAAATTAAGGAACAGAGAACGGCGTGCCATTTATACCCCAAATTCTCCTTATAAGGAGAAAATGCAATCTGAATGGAAACTGTGTGTGCTGGTTCACTCAGGAGGCCCAGTAAAGCGAGTTGTGTGGATCATTCATTTGGGACAACCCGAGCGCCTTTCACAGGCAGAGTAACATCCAGCCAAGTCAGGGGGTGTTTTACAGCTCCTGCAATGTAAGTGTATGGTCCCTCATCCCAGTGCTCCTGTCTCCTTGCCAGCAAGTGGTCGAGGGGACAGCCAGCATAGCAAGAAGGTGGTTTTCTTGCTGTTGCACCTCTGTGGCGTGTGTGTCTCCAATACTTGCCCTAGAAAAAGGAAGGGATGCTTCCCTGGCTGATAGGATTGAGTTGCGTGGCCACATCAAGTTGTTTTCTGGGGTAATGCGACATGTAGCCAATTCTGCATGTCAACACATCTTCTCATTTCAGCATCATCTCCACTAACGGGGCTAGAGGAGGAAGGTTCATCCCAAACAGCTTGAGCTGCTTCCATACCACGAACAGGAAGAGGTGCCTTGGAAATCAGTCCTCGTCACCAACTCTGAACTCATTTAACAAGAACCATGGGACCAAAACACTTCTGAGCCAATACACAAACACAAATCTGTTTGCTGTGGTAGGAAATCAGCTCTTCTCATACCAAACACCCAGATGGAAAGTGATGTCATCTGTATATCCATTCAGGTTTATTTAGACTGCCTAGAATTCAATCCAACTTTTCTGAGGAAAGAAGGAGGAAAATCATCCTTCCTGCTTATTCACCCACCCAGAACCTCTTTAAATAGAAATGAAGGGTTTAGTCATAGAACAAAGCAGGGAGCCAGGCGCTTGTAACCCTTGCTCCTTGGGGGCAAAATAGCAGGGTGAGGACTTGGGAGAAGCTACCGCATCTCTGAGAGCAGCTCAGATCCCTCACAGACCTCACATTAATGAAATGGAGACAGCAGGGAATCACTCTGTGATAACATGAAGGCATGTGGTTTAATGCGGTAGGAGGAGTGTGGAGAAAGAGGCTCTAGGCTGAACAGAAGAAACATCTTCTGGCACTGATGTGACCCCTGGGTACTTGTCTGTGGGAGACGAGACACAAGCAGTTGCTTGGGACATTTTAAAAAAGAGCCTAGACAATAACACTGGAAAAAGAAACCTTTCCTGTAGAGATGAAGCTGATGCTGGCAAGGAGTTGAACTGCATGAGCTAATAGGGTGCTGCGATCCAAGGGAAATAACTTACCCTTTTTCCTGGCTTGAGCAATGACATCAGCGGCACTTTTGCTCATCACCTTGGTGATATAAAGGGGGCAGTTGGTTTGGTTGGCGATGGTTATTGCCCGGTTCACAGCCTCTGCCTCCACCTGAGAAATAAAGTCAGCAGCAAGTCAGTACAGTAACATCCCCGTGTGCCAGCACATCCCATTCACCTTCGGAGGGTCACAGCTTCTGCTTTCACAGCAAAACAGGCTGCGCAGGGACAAGATGAGAGTCTTTCCACCTCTCCGATTGTGAGCCAGAAAAATGCACAGTGTAATCACGATAATTAAACCGTCATCGAGCTGTAGCCTCCTCTCATTACTATGTTTTCTCCTAGGCTGCTCCAAAGTTTCTCTGCGAGTAGACTAAGTCCTGAAACAACACTCCAGGTGCTCAAGGTCAGAGTGATTAAGCCCCTTCTTTAACCTAGACTAAAATAACCAACTAAACGTTGACTCAACAAAACTATTAGTGTTCCAGCCCACGCAGAAGAGAGATGCTGTGGCCACATACTCTGGTAAGCCACGTTTGCAAAGCAGCCTCCTAAATTGTACCCTCCACTACAACATCTGGCTTGGGATCTGACAGAGTGTGAACCACCCCATAAATCAACTACTTTTTCTTGCATGAGAGAACCTCAGCAAGACGAAGGGTCGCTCTATAACGACAGCTTTGGAATGAACATCATCACTCTGCAGATTTTTACAGATCACACATCTTTATCGAAGCTGTCCAGATGACAGATAGAACAACAGGGCAATGCTCACAGTGCCCACCACGCTGTACCTGAGGTTTCCCACTTGCAAAGCAGGGATAAAACAACACATATCACCAGATTTTTGATCAAAACACATTCGAGGAACTGCTAAGTAGGAAAAGAATCTTTTCTGCATGAGGCTGCTGAATTCCTGCCTTGTGTCCAGATGCTATGGTGACAGGCACATAACAATAACCCAACGACTAGTCCAAAGGGGAATGTTTGCAATTACCAGTATTAGAAGCCCTAGCACAGCAATTCTCTTGGAAAAATAAAAAAAGACAGACATTTCCTGGAGCACTTGGGACTGCTCGTGCTTTCGGCGTTTTTGTGGCTAAAAGAAAAACAACAAGTGACGGATTGCTCTGAAAAGTCATCACAGAATGATCTGAGCTGTGAGGGGGAGTTTTCCAGAAAGTGATGGGTGATGCTGACTTGGGATGGTGGTGTCTTAATTAAGGATCCCTTTGCTGGCTGGAACAACATGCTGAATACCATCACCTTGGCTTAGCCCAGCTTATTGAGGTTAACAAGTTAAAGCCACGAGTCAGTGGTGAAATTCATGCCTTCTGCTCAGCTTGGGAATTGAGATATGGGTGCTCCAAGCAAGACACAAATGCACATGGACAGACCCTGAATGCTTCACTCTGAGGCAAGTCTCACTGAATCAAGCAGGAGCTTTGATTTAATTAATATTTTAGCCTTGTTTAACAACTCCTGTTAGTCTGTTGTAGATGGAGGTCTGAATTAAGCGGCTCTTCAGTAAGACGACAACCATCCTAAGTCCTTAGGGCAGGTTTTACACTCTGTAAGGGGCTGTGGGAAAAACCAGTTTTAGTGTTAACAGCATCCCAAAGGGACACCAAGAAACATCCACTCCTACTGAATTCAACAGGAATTAAGGACCTGCTGCCCCCCTCAGAAGCTGCCCTGTGTCACCAGCCAGCTCAAAGGGAGTTGTGTGTTTTTAAAAACGCCACATTACTCCCGCATTGGAGAAAAGGAGGGGAGGGAACCAGATGACATCATTTCCTGCTCTGTTTCCTATGACTTTCAGGGAGGAAAATTTTGGACCAAATGCTTCCGCCCCGGGCAGACAGCACAGCTGAGCTCAGCTGCACGGAGGCTGCCCAGCGGCGCTGGGAAAAGGCTTTACTGGTCCCCATTTGAGGCAGGAACGTGTCCTCAGGCAGCCTTCCTCACTGTGCTGAGAAAGAACACGTTTCTGCACAGATGTAACAAACCACCCAAGCCAGGGAGCCACGGAGTTCACACTTTAAAGCTGCTGCTCCACTAAGGATGAGCTTGGAAGTAGCCAGACAAGACTTGGCCAGTTCGACGGCCAGACCCTTCGAGGTAAGGAGCAGCCTTCCTTTGAAGCCAACACAAGTTTAGGGGTGCTCCGCAGATGAGCCCCAAGTGCCATGTCGGCATCTGTTCCCGCTCTCCTGATGCAAGCCGAAAAATATGTGAAAAAGAAGATAAAAATGCAGGAGTGAGTGGGCGGAAAGCTCAGTGCAAGTGTTTGCTCACAACTCACAGGAAGCAAAAAATCCCAGCTCCCGGAGCCAAAAACCAATTCTGCGAGGATTCACATGCTGCCCAAGTCAGGCGTTTTGTTTTCCCCTTCTGCATTAAGCAATTGAGTGATTTATGTTCCTACTGAAATGTCTCTGGATGCTGCTTGTGTGAACCAAGGGGAGGAAACAGAGAGGGAGTGCGAGGAGCACGTGTGGATGATCTCACACCCCCAGCTGCCACATCTGGCACTCAGCAAAGCCCCAATATCTTTCTTGCAGGAACAAAAAGAACGGTTTGTACGTAATGGATGGACCTCTCAAACCCAGAATGCCATGGTGAGATGTCCAGCATAGAGATACTGAAAGACCGGAAATGAAGAATTCAATGGGAACCAACCTGAAAAGCAAAATGTTAAGGTTCTTTCTTTAGATTCTCACTTCAGAGATCTGGTATTTGGGCAGAGACTTTATAGACCAACTCAGATAATCAACAGAAAGAGATGAGCTTTACCAGAGGGTGAATCAAATCTTAGGCTGGGTTAATTACTCTCTGGAGATGTCCCCTTCTCCAGTACAGAAGACGAGGGGGCTCCTTGATTCCTCATAAGTTAGTTTTTAGAAGGGACTAGTTACTAGTCAGTTCCTAGAAGCGTCTTAGCATCTTCCCATGCAGCAATAACCTTTACAGCCAGGATAAAATTGTGTTTCTGGCCACACTCATCCCAATATGATGGTACCTGATGGCAACACAGAAATGTTATAAACTGGGGTACTAAATGCAGAAGCAGTAAAGTCCTCACCTCTTCGGGTCTGCTCAACACGTGCCCTTCAGGACCCGTGATCCCCAGTTCCAGGATCCTTTGCTGCTCCTAAGGCCGAGGGAAAAAAGAGCAGGAAAAGGATTTAAAGCAACACGCGTTTTTCTTGCAAACACAGCTGTTTGAAAGAAGTACAAGTGAGATCCCAGGCATCCATGCAAGCTAATCATCACACGGGGCTTTACAGAAGGGCCTTACAACCAGGGTCCCGTCCAACTTCCTCTGCTGAGAATAACCAGAGCTCACAAAACCCCTGCTGATTTGTTCACAGGAGGTCAGGGAAACCTTTTATTTTGATTTGCTTCCCACTGAGTTCATAACCCCTCAACTTTCACTACTCGTTTGCATCTATAAAATCATCTCGAAGATGTGACAAAAGGGTATCTCACGAAAAAAACATCCTGCAACTGCAGCCAACGGGGCTCAAAGACTCAGGTGGGCTCTACCCCAGTCAGGCAACGCAGAAATGCTCTGCAACGCCAAGTTTTGCATGTATAAAATGAGCTGGAGATGAGACTAAACCCAAATACATTATTAATATTTCTTCTTTGTTGCTGTTTAAAGGATGTACAGATCCCAAACGTCAGCATCCCAGGTACTGTATGAAGTGATTTCCTTTCTCTTCACTGCTCTCAAGTTACCGCTGAACATTTCATTGGATACAGTGACAGTCCCACCCAGACACAGTCTTACGGGGAAAAAGGCAAAGATGGCCATGAAAGCCACCACAAAAACCTGATTTATCAGTGGCAATGAAGGGGATAAGATTTGACATACAACTCTGCTTGCATCCTGGATACAGCTATGCCATACTTGTAAAAGCCTCGGTGATTTTCTGTTTGCAAAGGAGGAATTAGAGTTTAAATCCCTCCCAGCATTTTGAAGTTAATAATCCACAGAATAAACATAACATACCTCAGCAATAATGTCACCGTTTTCAGCATGAACTTGAGCTGTCGCACCAATATCCCGGATTACGCTCAGGACCTCGTATATCTGGAAGACAGAAAACACACGTTACAATATACCCTGAGTGGACACTCAGGTATACACACCTATTATATAGTATATGCTCCAGTCTCCTTCAGCACCCAGAATTTTGCAGAATGGTGGTAACTACCATACACCACTGCCTCCCACACTGTTCCAAATGACTCCCAGGCATTCCTCTCCTCCCACCACACACAAACCGCCCATCCCAATAATTAAATGTACCCAAACATCTCCACCAGAATAGCAAATGGGAGGGCAATTCCTTTTTAAGGTCCAAACCCACTTCTGGATCAGGATCCGCTTGAGCTGATGAACACATAGAAGAGTTATGCCAGAGATCTCACTGTCCTGCCCTAAGCAGAAGGCGGCAATTTATAAAACTGCCACTGCTTCCACACCAAAGGAGCTGGAATAAAACCTTAGATCTCTCAAAATGAGGGCTTTGCCATTGCTTTCCCCAGCCAAGCATTTCAGGGTTTGTTGTTGGTTATTCTATTTTTTTTTTAATTAAAAAAAATATCTTCGGAGCTCTGGGTACTGTTGCAGATCTTGGGTACTGTTACACATCAAAAGATTGAAACCAGAACAGAATGTCAGATCCAAGCGTATGAAAATTAAACGCTTCTAAGAGACTAACGCACAGCTCGCAGTGACAAAAGCACGTGAACATTAAACCTTCCTACCTGAGAATCAGTTAGCTGAAAGCGATCTTTGAAAGCCATGTAAACCAAGAAGGAGTTCACACCTGGCAGAAAGAAAGCAAAGGGATTATCTTTGACACACCAACTGCATGCACAGACAAAGCTTTGAAACACACCGTTCCTCATATAGAGATGTCCCCCACAATTAGCCCCCCACACATAAATTACTTTAATCTGCTGCAAAATGCGTACACACAAGTGCGTGCACACCGGCACACGAACTTTTAGCAGCCCACAGCGTAAAGTCGGGATCTCCTCAGCCACGTGGCATTTATTAACGCAACTGATGAGAACGGAGGAGCCAGCGCTCCGGCCATGGGGACACCTAAAGCCCTGGGCTCCCACTTCACAGGGAAATTAAGAATAATTCTGCGGATTCAGCGCTGCAGGAGGTTGAGTAAAATAATAAGCAAAATGCATTACACACCAAAGCAGAGACTGGGTCTGGGGTCTCTCGCTCCCCGCTGCGAGGGCGATGGGAAATCTGTGTCTGTGTGTCCTCCCGCACAGTGTCTGTACTGACCAACACACAGGGAGGTCTCCTAACTCAGCTTTCCCTCTCCGGCCTTCTGCACTAATTACCCAGCACGTATGGGAAAACACTCCTTAGGATGTAAAAGGTTGGGTTTTTTACATTACAAATGGGTTGGAAAACTGCTTTAGTTTAAGGATGAAATGTCAAGGAATTAAAAGCAGGGAAAAACCTATGAGGCCATTCTATTCAGCTCTTCTCCACTTTTAGCAACTAGTGCTGGATTGTTTCTTCTAGGTCCGATTCTTCCCTTGTTTGCAACAGTATAACGGTCAAATCCACCACCTACCTGGACTCATGAAAACAAAAGGACCTCCACTGAACCAAGGTGCTCCTCTGCATGGCAGCAGCAAGAGATTCACCTCTGCAAATCAGTGCTTCTCACACATCGCAACGACACCAGTGACGCCATCCCCCCGAGCCCTTGTGGCCACAAGAAGCCAGAATGGGCCAAGTTAATGTCAGCGCCAAGAACTTTGCACTTTATTGAGACGTAAAAGTAAAAACTTCCACAAGAGCCAGCCCTAAAAAATAAAGAGGGGAAAGGCTTCTTTTGAGTTTTCAGTAACTGAACTTACCATGGTCTTTAACCAGAGCTTCCATCTCCTCCTGGACACCTTTATGCCACTCGGTGATATCCACGTGCAGAGAGTAGTCGCAGCAGGATTTGCTGTCTGCCCATTCTCGCCACTGGTCGAACGCAGTCAGCAAACTGGTCCCTGGCTCAGGAACTACGTGATCAACTGGGAAAGACAACCAAAGCATTAGTCAATGGCTAGCACTGTAGCTTTCCCGGATGGCCAAGACAGAAAGCATGCTTTGCAGAGGCTGCTGCAAAAATACGACATCACCTTCCCCTTAAAATATTTGGGTTTGAAAGACCTGGTTTCTGAAGCCCCACATCTGATTACGGAGCAGAAGCTGAAGGAAATACTTCAGTTACTACAGCCGGTTTACTGCAGTTGTTTGTGAACGGAGCAAATGCAATTCCTGGAGCAGCAAAACCAAACCACTGCAGAGAGCTCTACGAACACCGCTCCCCTGTTTGGTGACAAATAAACAATGTCACAGGCAAGATCCCCTGTGAGCACCAGTCGGTGGCTTTTGGTGCTCAGCACCTTGTGTTGCAGCAGCGCCTCTGTGCCTCTAGACAGGCTAGAAATGTGTTCAAAGAGTGTAAAGACATTATTACTGCTGGCATGTATGTGGTGACAACCAAGGACTGCATGCATGGATCAGAGCTGCGTTGTGCTGCACATCCCACCCAAGAGAACCCTCCAGAGACATCTGCTCGTCTCATCTTCCTCCTAACCTAAAGCGTTAGGTCCAGCAGCAACTGGGTTCCCAGGCAGCTACAGGACATTGCACCAGTGCTGGAGATGCACAACAGCCTCAAAGGGTAACACAGAGATTTGGATCTGAAGGTCTAGCGTTCCTCCCAGTAATTCGAATAGCATTCCATTTCTTATTTGAACGCGCGGCATCTCTAAGATCTTCATTAGGCACACTGAAATAAAAGAAGCGAGCCAGTATCTCAGAAACTGAACTGGTGCTGAGAGAGCAGGAAAAGCCTGTGGGATTTCAGGGGTCACAAACTCAGCAGGCACTGCTGGGGAGGAGGAGAGAGCCCTGGCTTGATCTTACATCGAATCACACACAAAAATCGCTTCAATGATCAGCAGATAAATTCAAGCAGCTGATTTTTAACTTCGCTGGTGAGTATCTGGGCTGCCATCGGCTCAGCGAGCTCTAAATCACAGCTGGGATAAGAGACAAAGTCCTTGGGCCAGACTCACTCTCAGAGAAGTACAAAGCTTTGCTTCACCCCCCCCAACACAGCAGCCTAGATTTCCTGCTTTTGCACTGCCTTAGGAACTAGATTTACACCAGGAGCTCCTGACCCGCTGCAAAAGCAATACCGCTCTCCCAAACACCCCCCGAGCCGGGAACGACATCCGCAACGTCTGCGAGGCGCAAACGCTGCAAAAAGCCAAGAGGTTTTACCCAAAATGACGCCGCTCCTGCAAAGCGCTGCTCACCCCCTCTCCCTTCCGCAAAGGTGGCTATGGGATAGATAAAATGTTTGTATTTTTCCAAAAGGTTTGTGTTTGCCCCTCGAAGGACGAGGCTGTGGGGCTCAGGAGGGCTGGTGGCTGCTCCGATTGCCGTGTCCTTGCCCATGAGAGCAAGCCACGCTGCGAGAGAAAGCTCTGAAATCCGCCCGCTGGCTGGAATCAGATCAAGGACGTGCTTTTACCACCCTCGGGAAAGGCAACCCAAACTTCATCAGCTGAAAAACTGCCCTATTTTCTCTAATATATCACCCAATTTCTGTTCCACGAGCTCTTCCTCCCCGGTGGTCAGCAACATACAACTGATTTCAAAACTGCATTGTTTCTTGGCCAGTACATAGTCCCGTGTCACTTTGCCAAAGTTAATCTTTAGCTTAAGTAGTATGAACAACAAGGAGGAAAAGAACATCCTCTCTGCATTACCAAGGGGATACGGACAAAATCCAGGTTTTCACAAATGGCCAGCATCTTAACACAAAAGTTTTCTTCCTCAGTCTACTAATTAAAAAGCCAAAAAAGCCCATTTAATCTCTTACACATCACCGCAATAAAGCCATCTCTACTTAGACCAAAGGTGCCCTAAGAGCTCTACCCACCATGAGATGATACGTGGCTTACGGGCATTAGGAAATTCTGCCTGGAGGCACCAAGGGGTTAACGCAGCCGAATCTTCGCAGCCCAGCACGAAGCCCCCAGGAATGACCCCGGTGTCTCGGATCGGAGCTTTATCACCAGCTCATTTCATGCGCTGCCCAAGTCTGACTAATGGAGTTTGTGGAGGGAGTGGGAGAGGGGGCAATGGAGCTCGATCGGGTCGTTGACAAAGCCAAACCACAGCTGGTTGCAATAAGGATAAGGGATGGAGGTAGCGGTGCGTATGTGCATGAAAATCAGCTCCGGGGATTAGGGATATCTCACATGGAAGCTGTGCTGCCGACACATCTCGTAGCAGCTCCCCTGAGCTCACCGATAGTCAAATCGTCCATCATCCCCACCAAAACGGAACAGTTTGTTTCCACAGCAGCGCTCTGCCGTTCCTGACCAGCGACTTCGTTATATTCACGTGGAAGAAGACGGCAAGTAGGCGGTGTCAATGTGCAAGGCAAGCCAAGAGCCTTCAAATGCTGGTGATTTAACCAGTCCAAAGAGAATCGGAGAAGGAGGAATGCGGAGAACACCCCATGGGATGCCTGACACGTGGCATCCCGGAGCGGGGAAGAAACTGCGGCCACAGCTGAGGAGGAAGATGCTGCACATAAGGAAGGTGGATGTAACCCTAAGTGCTAGTCTAGAGGTAATTCAGACACAGACGCAAGTGTCTCTTCAATTCTACCATCCCTTGTTACAATGGGAGGGGCCAACTACATGGCAAGATCATGGCCTACATCCCTGCCTGCTAGGGCTCATGATTTTTGGTTGTTATTGCAGCGTTTTGAGTAAAAATAATATAAGTGAGAAGGAGCCAAGACCCTTTAAAGAAGAGGCAAGATTGATTCTTTGCCTGAAGATAGAAGAACAGAGCATTGCAACTACTCCTGCCTATCGGTATGGACAGGAATCGCCCACACGCAGCTCCAGAGTTCTTCCAGCCCTCCGGCACAGCTCAAGAGCTCAGAATAAAACAACAAGCTCTTTCTTTAAGGTCCCTGTGCTTCAGAGCAGCCCAAAGCAGCTGACGAAAGCTCCAGCCGCTGCGTTCCCACAGCCCCGGCTTCCCAAGATGACCCTTGGGTATGATGTGCCGCAGGACCACGGACACGAGGTCTTCTGACCCACCGGGGCACGCAGCAAAGCCAACCGTGGGGGCTTCCCATGCGAAAAGCAGCGTCCTGACCTCGCTGAACCGCAGCTCTCTAGGGAACCCGACAGCTTACGGCTCCATCTTTTGTTCCTTCATCTCAGAAATCAGGAATGTTCGGTTCCTGCAGCGGCCGGAGCGGCCTCACGCCCACGGGACGCGCTCAGGACAAACTGTTGCGATGCCGACCGCTGTCACCCCTTCGTTCTCTAGACCACGGCAGCCTTGATCTCTTTGTGCTTCCGAGCTTAGATGTTTTCTTCCTGTTGCTGGTTATTGCTGTAGAAATCATGTCAGCCGCTGAGGTCTGCAAAGGAAGCTGCCAGCTCAATTTCAGCTCAAAGCTTGCTCCAGAAACAGAAACAAAAGGAAAAAATCATTAAAGTATCACTTCATCAGTGCTGAAAACTTCAAAGGAGGAGTTAAATAGCTTGTGGTCCTCGTAGTGGCTCCCTGAATCAGAGTGAGTTCAGGCCTAATCCTAATGTTTCTCTTTATTTAATATACACTCTCAGCAAGTTCCATGGCAAAGCCAAGCTTAGGATTACAGTGGTTTCTCAGTTATGAACAGAAAACATTCTGCAGATTTATCTTTTAACCTTCTGAGATGCAGGATCCAAAAATGTAGCAGCCCATGGCTTAGAAGCAAGCAAGCTGGTTTACGTTAGCCAAGTAGCTGCTTTTTAAAACGAAATCTTTTAAAAGGATTTTGTATTCTACAAATCATCTCATTTTTCCCTTGATAAAACACTGACGAGATTCCAAAATTACTGGAGAGTCCGTTTGTCTTTCTCCCAGACAAACAGAGCGTTCGCCTCCCCGAGGAAGGCGGTTGGATTTCAGCCCCTGCGCACCCACACGCCACCATTGTTCCAGCCACCATCGCTAAGACTCTTAATTACCCCTCCGACGTGCCTGCTTCTGCTCTCCCGTCGTTACACACGGTTTTACGTCGCTTACAAGGCGCATCTGCTCTTTCTTCCGAGTATTTCAGCTCCCTCCCAGCCGCCATCCAGGGCTGGTTTTCTGCCTGTCTCGCTCACCATCCTTCGCTCCTCCTTGGCCAGATTAATCGGCTCAAGATTAAAGGCAGACAATAAACCGGAGTGAGACAACAATCGTAGTCAATGGGGCAGGGTCCAGTTGGAGGCCGGTAACTAGTGGAGTGCCTCAAGGATCGGTATTGGGGCCAATATTATTCAATATATTCATTAACGATTTAGATGAGGGAATTGAGTGTACTATCAGCAAGTTTGCTGATGACACTAAACTGGGAGGAGTGGCTGACAC